>CM035406.1:126707207-127125407 GCA_020310875.1 Ceratopteris richardii
ATCATTGCATATCCACTTGTACTCCTATCTTATTTGGATCTAGCCAAATCAGCATCTTTATATGCTTTCACTTGCAAATCATATTTGAAAGGATAGAAGAGACCTTCATAAGTGAGGAATCCTAGGTGTGTGCATGAACTGGGATAACACACCACCTATATATGCTAGATTAGGCCTTGTGATAGTGGCACAATTCAAAGATCCCACTAAAGACCTATATAAGAGTGCATCCTGAACTTCATTACCTTCCATTGAATTCCATTTCATGTTGACCTCCATTGGATCCCTCAATGGTTTGCAACATATAAGTCCATACTTCTTGAATACATCCAACATGGATTTTCTTTGCATGAGCTAGATACCATTATCTTTATATATGCATTAGTACCTAGAAAATATGTTAGATCTCCAATGCTTGATATCTTTAACTCCTTCCCAAGTCTCTCCTTGATTTCCTTAATGTCATCTTCATGATCGTTTGTAGTAATAAAGTCATCTACATATACAAACAAGTAGATAGATGCTTCATCTTCCCTTTTGTAGAATAATGATGGATTAGCTTTGCTCTTTTTGTATCCAAAATGGATCAAGTAGGTTATAAACCTAATACTCCATGCCCTTGGGGCTTGCTTGAGGCCATGAAGTTCCTTCTTTAACTTGCAAACATAATCATCTCAAATTTTATATTCAAACCCCAATGGTTGGTTCATGTATACCACCTCCTCTACCTCTTCATTTGGGAAAACGTTCTTCACATCTAGTTGATACATCTTCAAGTGCTTGCTAGCTGCAATTGCAATTATTGTTCTTATGTTAGTTATCTTTGCTATAGGGCCAATGGCCTCTTCATAGTCCACTCCATAAATTTGATCAAAACCTTTAGGTACAAGCCTTGTTTTATACCTAGCAATGCTAATATCTGAATGCTTCTTTACCTTATATACCCACTTGTTTCCAATGAGTTTCATGTCTTTATTCTATGGTATGCATTTCCAAGTGCGCTTATCCTCCAAAACTTTGATTTCCTCCTCCATAGCCTCTTGCCTTTCTGCGCATGTATTTGTTTCTTCAAATCATGTGGGTTCTTCAATAACTTTTCTCATATATGCATAATGCCTAGTTATGATTGAGTCATAAGTAACTCTCTTAATTAGTTACTTTACACTAACATACCTCCTTGTTTCATCTTATCATTGATTTGGATATTTGTTGTTTGCTTTTCAACTCTCCCCCTTTGTTGCATGATGGTATGCATGGAGCTCTATCCACAAGTCTTCATCTTCTTCAATCTCTATGATCTTGACCTTGACTATGTTCCTTGCATCACTAAGTTGAATTGATGTAGGGTTATCCCCAATCCATGATAAGTGAATACTTAATTCCTTTGTTCTACTAAGAACCATGCTTTTCGGTGTTGCATTCACTCTTGAAGTCCTTCCTTCATTTTCTTCATTTGTGTGCATAGATACATTTGAAGAATACAAAAGTAAATGCTTATCAATCCGACATCCCTTGATACCTTTACTCCATAGTTCCATGTTTTCACCATATATACCACTTTTGTTCACTTGCATAGCCTATGAAAATACATCTTAATCTATCATCAAATTTTCTTCTAAGTTTACATGGTATTTCAACATAGCAAGTAGAACTAAGCACTCTCAAATGTGATACATCTAGTTTTCTATTAAACCAAGCTTCATATGGTGTTGAAGCATGTATATCTGCTGTGAGTAATCTATTCACGATGTATATGATAGTGGTTGCTACATCAGCCTAATAGCAATCTGGCATTCCCACCTCCTTCATCATAGACCTAGCACATTGCAATATACCTATTCCTCCTTTTTGCTACACCATTTTTTCGTGGTGTGTACTTGTTGTCAGGATCTTGCTCACACGCAAATAGAGGTTATGAACGTAGAAAACACACAGAGGAATAGATGCAACAAGAAACGAGACAGAACACAGTATTGGGTGCAATCTCCCCCCATGCACTCTATTTCGACAGTCCACAGAGTGCATGTATTTATAGGAATTTTTTATTACATCGAAAAGAGTGGTTACATGAGAGCGGCTTCGAAAAGCAAGCGTGAAACTAAAAGTTGGTAACTTTTCTAGAAAGCCATTGCTTTCAATAACAAAACTGCGGTCTACAACGACCCTTATTCTAACCATTACTTTTCTAATTGTTTCTAACAATAGAAACTTCTACGGGGGTTTATTTACAAAGTAAATAAATTATAATTCGGATTATTGATGTGCGCCCTTTCACGCCTTGCACGCTCCTCACGAACCTTCAGCTGCTATATCAAAAACATCAAAAACACATTAATACATTAATAATTTAACACTCCAACAATGTATTGTTCAACATATTCCATAAGTTATAACATGCCCCTCAGTTGAAAAAGCAACTGACCTCAGTTGATAAAATAATAAACATGGATAGCCAATCACATGTTCCATGTAAAAACACATGCATGGAAATGTTCATGGAGTCATTAAATTATTAAGATTAACCGTGTGATGCTTGACATAGTCTACGGTCCATGAGTATGAAAAGAACAAAACCCTATTGCTACGGAATTTCCTTGCTCTCAACCTTAGTTTCTTGAACCTAATTCTCACCCATGCAACTTATCTTGGACCCTCAATCTAGTGCTTTTCTCTCGGGATGTACCCATAGGAAATGTACCCTAGCAGAATGTACCTTGTCTGGATGTACCCTGATGTACCTGATAGGATGTACCTTGTCTGGATGTACCCTGGTGTACCCTGAGAAGTGTACCCTGACAAGATGTACCCTGAGACGTGTCGCGTCGCGTCGCACCGTGCCGCTTTGAAAAGTAAGAAAAACTGCAAGTTATGTTAAATATAAGAGGAGAGAACTTGAGTGACAACACCAAGAGATGGAGGAGTGTTTAAAGTACTTCCCTTGTAAGTAGGAGGTTGTGGGTTCAAATCCTCCTACCTTAGGGAATCTAAAACTCTCTATTGCCACTCAAAATTCAAATTGCCTCGCGCATAGCCAACGGCTGCCAATGATCGCCAAGGGAGCCTTGGGTGCCAATGTATTGCCTAAGTTATTGCCTAAGTTCTACACCTTAGTCGACGCCTTGGAGTAAGCGGAAGGAGTAAACGTAGGTGTAAACGTTTACAGGTGTAAACGTAGGTGTAAACGTAGGTGTAAACGTAGGTTCTGGTTCTGGAACTAGAACAGAAACAGAAACAGAAAACCAGAAACTGAAACAGGAACAGGAACAGGAACCAGAACCGAAGATGAAGATGGAGACGGAATTGGAATCGGAATTGCAAACAGAGAACAGAACCCTCCTTATTGACGCGTCCAGAGATCTGATACCACTGTTGTCAGGATCTTGCTCACGCACAAACAGAGATTACGAACGTAGAAAACACACAGAGGAATAGACGCAACAACAGACGAGACAGAACACATTACTTTTCTAATTGTTTCTAACAATAGAACCTTCTATGGGGGTTTATTTAGAAAGTAAATAAATTATAATTCGGATTATGGATGTGCGCCCTTTCACGCCTTGCACACTCCTCACGAACCTTCAGTTGATATATCAAAAACATCAAAAACACATTAATACATTAATAATTTAACACTCCAACAATGCATTGTTCAACATATTCCATAAGTTATAACAGTACTTGTATGTGTGTTGACCAGATCTTGTAGATCCATGTACGTAGAGATAGTACAGTAACAAAATCTCACAAGAGCACACACAAAATAGAGAGAGACAAGAGACACAACACAATATTGGATACAATCTCCCCCACATACTCTGATGGATGAGTCTATGAGAGTATGTGTATTTAGAGGTATTTTCATTACATCTTGAATAGAAGATACATGAGGATGGTGCTTTGAAAATTGTTTGTTTAACAAAACCAGCTTTCTTTACAAAACATCACTTACTAAGCGATCTATTATTTTTACAAAAACATCAGTTTCTAAGCGATCTACTATTTTTACAAAAATATATGAAATACTATCTTTTAAATATCTTCAAAAATATTTGACTAAATCCATGCACATTCACACCCTCATGATTCTTCACCTCCTAAATCAAAAGACAATCACATTTAAAAACCTCAAGACATTAAAATCCATTTAACATTCCATTATTCCATAAAATATAACATGCCTCCCAGTCGACAAGAAATTGACTTCTATTGATAAGAATAAAATAGACACGGATGGTCAATCAGATGTCCCATCACTGAACAATCATAGGCATATTCTATGTAAAAACACATGCATGGAAATGGAAAATTGGAATTTAATGTGGCTGTGAATGATATGCAAAAATTAAGTGGTCATAATGTGGAGTTAATGATGTCTTCTGAATCCATTGAGATTCAAGTGAGCGATTTTTATATTTAACTAAATATCTATGATATTTCTTTCCGATATGTGTAGTGGTAACGTCACAATCAAATATTTTCTTTGGAACTAAAATTTCAGCATCCTCTTCAAGTAAAGGAGGATCATCCTAAAATAGGAGTTAGTGGTTAAGTTCCTTTAAAGGATTTCAATAAACTAAGTATAAGTTACAAGGAATGGGGTATCAATATGTGAGAATATCCTAGTAGATAAAGCATATCTCTTGCAAGTGAGAGGTGGTGGGTTCAAATCCCCTACATGCCAAAGAGGAAAATAAGTAAGTTCTTAATTCCACTCATTAGTTAGACAGGCTTCATGCTTAGCAAATGACTACCAACGAACCAAAGAGAACCATGAGTGCCAAAGAAGCCAAAGTTATGTCATAGTTCTATGCCTTAGTCAACGCCTTAGAGTAATCCATAGGAGTAAGTGCATGGATAATCGAATTTGATAAACCAATTGGATAAACAAACAACACCAAAACTGGAACTAGAATAGTGCATAGTCTGAGAGTGTCACAGGGGCATATGGCACAATAACAGATTTGAAAAACACCAGAGAACAAGAAAAAAAAAACATGAATTGACAAGCGTAAACTTGGAGGAGATGAGAATAAATGAACCAAAATAGGTGCTAAATCACAAACGGATGTTGTGAATCATGAAAAAATGCCAAAAGGTACACCTATGTAGATGCACCATTGTTGATCGTATATTGTAGACACACATACACAAAGATAGTACAATAATGAAATCTCACAAAATAAAAAGAGACAAGAGACTGAACACAAGATTGGGTACAATCTCCCCCACATATTTTGATGGACGAGTCTATCAGAGTATGTGTATTTATACATATTTTCTATACATCTTGAATAGAAGATACATGAGGGTGACACTTCAAAAAGCATCCATTTATGAAAATTTGCTTTATTTACAAAACATCACTTTCTAAGCGATCTACTATTTTTACAAAAATTTCTTTCTAAGCGATCTACTATTTTTACAAAAATATCTTTTAAATATCTTCAAAAATATTGTCTTTTGAATATATTTAAAGGATATTATAAATATATATTATCTTTTAAATATCCAAAAAAATATCTGATTAAATCCATGTGCATTCACATTCCTGCTAAATCAAAACACAATCACATTAAAAACTTCAAGGCATTCCAAAACACAATCTCTTGATGCCATTTGACTGGAAGAAATCAGAGAACTCATGGAAGAAGTATTCTCCCCCTCCATTTGACCTTTGACATTTGATGTACCTATCACATCCATTCTTTAAAATAGCTTTGAACTTCTTGATGTAGTAATAAACTTTTGATTCATGCCTCATCCAATAAAGCCAAGTCATTCTTGTGGAATCATCAATGAAGGCTACAAAATATCTATTACCTCCATTTGAGTTCTCCTTTGTTGGCCCCCAGACATCTGCATGAAGTAGATCAAGTGGATGATGACTCACATAGTTACTCTTTGCAAATGGAAACCTAATTTGCTTACCTAGTTGCCAAGGTTCATACAAGTTCTTGAGGTTCTTGTTACGAAGATTTGGTAATCCAATCACTATCCTCTTCTTCTCCATGTCCTTCAACATTTTAATATTGATACATCCATACATCTTGTGTCAAAGATTCAGTCATGTTATCTTTCTACTTCCATATCTGAAGTAGGTTGTGTGGTTGAAATTTGGATTCACATCCAGCATGAATAGCCTTTCTTGGTTTATGCTTTTGGCCACCAATCTATACTCTTATTTAGGGTTTTCCACAAAGCATCCCTTCTCATTAAATTTGACATGCAATCCTCTCTCAACTATTCGACCCACAAAAACAATAATCTTTGTAATAGTGGGAACATGGAGAATATCTTTCAAGCACTTCACTTTATGAGACCCATCCAATGTGACATCACCCATATGTGATGGAATGTGGGGTATCATCACCTATGTCCACATGCCCTTTGGTTGATGATACCTGCATATTTGAGAAGAAGTCCTTGTTGCAACCCATGTAATTGCTACATCCACTATCAATATACCATATGTTTGACCCTTGTGTCTTGTAATCACTCATTTGCATCATGGCTAACATGCTTTTATTTTTATTTGAATTAGAAGCATAATTACCTTGCCCTTTTTTATGATGTGTTTCTCCTCTCCCTCTTATAGAAATCCCTTTCATAGTAGTCATACTTGCCACATATGTAACATCCATGTGATTTGTCGATGTCTCGAGCTCGATTGTACCTTCATCCTCTTTCTCTATACTTTCCTCTTCCTCTTGATCAAGATAACTTTCTCCTTTGATCTTGATTAGAGTCTCCATTTGATCCTCTCACTTGAATTCCTTTGCCTTTGCCTTGATTTCTTCCTCTATCTCTTCCTTTACTTGCATAAAATACGAGGCCTTCATTGTTGTTTTCCTTTGAGCCTCCAATGATCACCTCTTCAAGTAGCATTAAGGCTACTAATTACTCAAAGTTCGGAAGATTATCTCTCACATGTACAAAAGTGCTGAAATTTTTCCACTTCTCATCATACCTAAGTCCATTCAATATATATGCAACTAGGTCATCATCATCTATGTGACAACCTATGGATCCCTATGCATCACTTACTTCCTTGATCTTCAGAATGTAATCCTTCATGTTCCTACTACATTCTTTCTCATATTATTGAGTTCATTTTTCAATTGAATCTACCTAGCTTTGGTTGAAGTAGAGTACAACCTTTCTAGGGTTTCCCACACTTTCATTGAAGTGTCTAGATCTTTAACATGCCCTATCATTACATGGCTAATATGATGAGATAGGATGAAATATAACCCTTTTTCTCATTCCATTCTCTGAAGATCCTCAATTGATCAAGACTTAAATTATCCTCCAATCTACGCTTGGCATCTGTTTCACAAATAAGCCATCGTAAACCCTTGTCCATGAAAAAAGCTAGAAATTCTAAACCTCCATGGCTAATAATTGTGCTAATCGATCTTTTCAATTTGGCTGCTATATTCTAACATGATTTACTTTAATGTACTCTTCTAACGCTTATTGATGCAAGAAGAGTGAAGAGCATTAATAAATTTACCTCTTTAATTCAAAACTACCAAAACAAATATGATAGATGCCTTTACTCTTTAGTAGAAAACTTATCTTGAAATGTATGTATACTCTTGAACTCCTAAGATCGACTCCTCTACTTCCACGACCTTTAATAAATCCTTCTTGTCCTATTCGAACACCTTTGTATGTTTAAGTTTCTTTGATGCCACTAATGGGAGAATGAACACTTTCCCTATGCAACTTCAAGCACTAACAACCTCATAAGTTTGTTCATAGATACATCTATGAACTCAAATCAATGATTCTCTAAGTTTCTATGGAATAAACTTGCGAGATTTTGGTCACTCAAACTACAATGTCGAAAAGCTATCCTATTCAAAGTAATTTCCTCTATTTTGAGAGCCAATACCTCCAAGAGAGGTTACTCAATGCCTTCACTAGACATGCACACAAAGACCATTGTTCACTCCAAACTTGATTTCTGTAAGAATATGTAGAGTTTATAGTTGGGCTTTGAGCCAAATTTAGAAGAATATTTATCTTTCAAAAAAGCCAAAGATTACAAGACATCCATACCATATGATGAGGGAATTCTGCTCACCAAACTCCAAGCTAATTAGCTCCTTGATAGACAACACATAGTGTGAGTTATGTCTTATGCAAAAAATATTGAAGCAAGCAGAGGACTTGATTAGCAAGGTTTTACTGGCTTCTTCATAATCTAAAACTAACAACACACTTAGGATATGCATATGTTTATATGTATATGTATATGTATATGTATATGTATATGTATATGTATATGTATATGTACATGTACATGTACATGTACATGTATATGTACATGTACATGTATATGTATATGTATATGTATATGTATATGTATATGTATATGTATATGTATATGTATATGTATATGTATATGTATATGTATATGTATATGTATATGTATATGTATATGTATATGTATATGTATATGTATATGTATATGTATATGTATATGTATATGTATATGTATATGTATATGTATATGTATATGTATATGTATATGTATATGTATATGTATATGTATATGTACATGTATATGTATATGTATATGTATATGTATATTTGTCGTGCCCGATGAGCTCCCCAATTTTGCCATCAACTCTGCACACCAATCGAGAACGTCTGCTCAGGCCTAAGCACGCACGGAGACCGAGATAATCCTTAGCCACCCAGCCGCGTGGTCTTCTATGACTACCCTTCTCTCTCAAACATACCCAAAATGGGTCAAGGTCAAAGCTCCTCACATGAGTGCCACTTGGCACTCATGTGAATATCATACTCTTTATGAATAAGGGGAGGTTCTCACCTCATATCCCTATTCATATATGATACTCCATATGATCCATATGACATTTCCTTCCCCTTAATTCTATTTTTGACCTCAAAAATGGTATTGGAAGGTCTGATAGAGAGAGAGAAATAATAGAACTACCACTCCCACTATATCCCCATGTATAGAAATACATGGTCTTGTCTCTGTGTTGTTTCCCCATATCCTTCCCCTTAAGAAAATTCTTGGGAAGGTAATCTAAAACTGGGAAACCGTCTCTGAAGGGTGCTAACCTGCTCCCATGTGGCACTATCTTCTGAACTATCTTTCCACTTTACTAGACACTCTTTATATAAGTGACTTCTCGTCCGTTTCTCTCGAGTGCGTAGTATGCTCTCAGGCTCATGTGGAATAGATTGAACAGAAATAGGCTCTACTACCTCACTATCTGGAATGAGGTTGTGAGATTCAGCCTTTTCTTAAGCCGGCTAACATGAAAAACTGGATGGATTTGACTACTCTCTGGAAGTTGGAGCTGGTAAGCCATCTTTCCTATTCTCTTAAATATTTGGAAAGGTCCACAATACCTAGGAGATAGTTTTGGAAAAGGTCCCGTCTTCATGGTTTCAAACCTAGATGGAACTCTAAGATAGATTTGCTCTCCCACCTCAAAGTTGATATCTCTTCTTTGAGGGTCAGCATAGGCTCTAGCTCTATCCTAAGCTCTCCTAATGCTGTCCTTAGCAAGTCTAAGCATACAATTCATCTCTTCCAAGAAGTCCTTTGAAGTCCTTTTTCATTCTGCAAGCCTACTACATAAGGAGCTCTTGGCTGAAATCCATACATAAGCATAAATGGACTATGCCCAGTGGAAGAGTGCTTGGCACTATTATATGCAAACTCTACTATAGGTAAGTACTCTTCCCAATTAGCTTGCCTTTCATTCACATATGCTCGAAGCATATCCTCTAGGATTTGGTTAACCCTTTCTGTTTGCCCATCTGACTGTGGATGCTCGGCCATACTCATGCTAAGTTTTGTATCCAACCTTTTGAAGACCTCTCTCCAAAAGTGGCTAGTAAACTTCCTATCCCGATCAGAAACTATGTCTAAAGGAAGACCATATAACCGGTATAGGTTCTCTACAAAGAGTCTAGCCAACTCTGGTGTCTTCACTGTAGTACATGTCGAAATAAGCCTAGCCATTTTGGTTAACCTATCCACAATTACCCAGACTGAGTCGTGCCCTCTCTGTGTCTTAGGTAATCGGACTATAAAGTCCATGGAGATACTCTCCCACTTCCCATTAGGAATATCCAATGGGTGGAGTAGTCCGCCAATCCTCAACCTCTCAGCTTTGTTGACCTAGCATTTTTTGCACTTAAGCACATACTCTAGGACGTCCTTATGAAGTCCAGGCCAATAAAACTGCCTTTTAACAAGATCATAAGTCTTGTTAACTCCTGGGTGTCCCGCACTAGGTGTGTCATGACACTCATACAAAATATGCCATCTCATCTCAATATCTCTAGGGACACACACCTTACCTTTATATAACAGATATCCATCATGGACACTATAATTCTTCCACTTGAATCCTTCTTGAGTACCCATCGATACTCCATCCTCACTAGAAACCCGTATATCACGATCCCCATTCTCTATGGCTTCCCAAATTTTGGAATATGCAGGATCAAGCCTACATTTCCCTCTAATGGACTCAAGTAGTTCACTAGTGATCTGAGTAAAACTCAATCCATTGAGCATAGGCATGCGGCTAAATGAATCAGTCACTACATTAAACTTTCCCTTCCTATACCTAACCTCATAATCAAACTCCTGAAGGGTCTCCACCCATTGGGCCTTACGACTTTTAAGGTTTGTTTGATTAGAGAGCCACTTAATGCTCTCTTGATCAAATACTCTCGTGACTTTGGCACCATATAAATAATGATGCCACTTCTTCAAAGCATGGACAATTGCATACAACTCCTTCTCATAGACGGAGTATTTCTTCTGAGCCGGTTCTAGTTTCTTGTTCTCAAAAGCTACTAGTCGACCATCCTGTACGAGAACCGCTCCTATGGCAAAGTCACTCGCGTCAGTCTCAACCACAAATGGTTTGTTGGGATCTGCTATATGTAAAAGTGGAGCTGTAGCAATTGCTATTTTCAACTTTTCCATACTTAGCTTCTGTTCGTCTCCCCAATGAAAGGCTTTCCCTTTCCCTTTAAGCTGTTTCGTCATCGAGATAGCAATCTTGGCATAATTCTTAATGAATCTTTAATAGAAACCTAATAAACCTAGGAAGATTTGCAGCTCTTCCAGGTTCCTTGGATGTGGCCACTCCATAATAGCCCTTACTTTTTCAGGATCCATCTGGATTCCATCCTAGGAGACTATATGCCCACGGTATCTAACCTCTGTCTTGAAAAATTCACACTTTGATTTCTTAGCAAAGAGTGAATTTTCCCTTAGCACTTGAAATACTTTCCCCAAGTGTTCCAAGTGCTGCTCTTCTCATGCACTATAGATCAGAATATCATCCAAGAAGTCTACTACAAAGTGTCCTAGATAAGGCCGTAAAACATTGTTCATGAGCTTCATGAAAGTGGCAGGAGCATTGGTGAGACCAAAAGGCATCACCAAAAACTCATAGTGCCCATATCTAGTCCTAAATGCAGTCTTAGGGACATCCTCTGCCCTAATCCTGATCTGATGATATCCTGATCTAAGGTCAAGCTTGGTAAAATACGTAGCTTGATGTAACTGATCAAATAGATCTTCCAATCTAGGCATTAGAAATCTATTTTTAATAGTTACCTTATTAAGTGCTCTATTAGCTATACATAATCTCATAGAGCCATCTTTCTTTTTAACTAGGAGCATTGGCGATGCCCTGGTGAGTTACTAGGTTTAATGAGGCCCTTATCTAAATAATCCTACAATTGCTTCTCAACCTCCTCATGCTGAGAAACACTAAGCCTATAAAGTGTCCTGCAAATAGGGTTAGTGTTAGTAACAACCTCTATGGCATGGTCAATGTCCCCCCTCTCAGGTGGTAGACCTCTAGGTAGGTCAGTGGGAAAAACGTCTCTATACTCAAACATAAGATCCTTAAAACTTTTCACCACACACTCTTGCTCTGATACCAATGGCGTGCCCGATGAGCTCCCCAATTTCGCCCTCAACTTTGCACACCAATCGAGAACATATGCTCAGGCCTAAGCGCGCACGGAGATTGAGATAATCCTTAGCCGCCCAGCCATGTGGTCTTCTATGACTACCCTTCTCTCTCAAACATACCCAAAATGGGTCAATGGTCAAAGCTCCTCACATGAGTGCCACTTGGCACTCATGTGAATATCATACTCTTTATGAATAAGTGGAGGTTCTCACCTCATATCCCTATTCATATATGATACTCCATATGATCCATATGACAATATGTATATGTATATGTATACGTATATGTATATGTATATGTATATGTATATGTATATGTATATGTATATGTATAGGTATACGTATACGTATATGTATATGTATATGTATATGTATATGTATATGTATATGTATACGTATACGTATATGTATATGTATATGTATATGTATATGTATATGTATATGTATACGTATATGTATATGTATATGTATACGTATATGTATATGTATATGTATATGTATATGTATATGTATATGTATATGTATATGTATATGTATATGTATACGTATATGTTTATGTATACGAATATGTATATGTATACGTATATGTATATGTATATGTATATGTATATGTATATGTATACGTATATGTATATGTATACGTATATGTATATGTATATGTATACGTATATGTATACGTATATGTATACATATACACATATGTATATGTATACGTATACATATATGTATGTGTATACGTATATGTATGTGTATACGTATATGTATGCATATAAGTATTTGTATGCATATATGTATATGTATGTGTATACATATATGAATGCATATACATATATGAATGTGCATACCTATATGAATGCGTATCGTATAAAAGAAATCTATAAGTAAGATAGAGTTCATTATGCATAAATAAGAGACCAAAATGAAGATATATTACCATGTAAGACACTCCACAGCATGTTATCTTGACTTCAAAGCAGTTGATACAGAAAACAATTGGTCCCTACTATGGAAAATAACTATCCTCCATAAAGGTGACATAGTCAAGTCTACAAAATCGGTCACCATCTTGCAAATCTGTGGGTGTTTGAATTGCTCATCATCATTAACAGAGCCCATCATCCTAAACCCGTAGGGTATATCTTCTATTACAAGGGAGTAATGTTTTCTATGTACAACCGTATACATATTATTTACATCAGTGCAATATACATTGTAATATACAGGTCTAAGGGGGTCTAGAGGGTTGGAGAAACACTTCAAATCTGACTCATCATCAAAACTGATTTCCTTAGGTTTCATCCTAGACTTCTCGTGCCTTTCCCTTTGAATGTGAGCCAAGAATGCAGGTGGGCAATCGTCATTTACCTCTGCAGGCTTTGACATTTTTGGCTTCTACAAAAACAAGAGAAGAAGAATACTTATTGGCACATGTATGATAATTTGATGCCTAGCATCGACCTATGCCAAGAGATCGATGCCTAACATCGATTCGGTGCTAATAGTCGATGCCTGGCATCGACATCTGGCAGGAAGTCAATGCCTAGCGTCAATTCTTTGTTGCGATTCGATGTGTGGCATCGAGTCTCTGTTCATATCTGTCCTCACATTTGATGCCTCATAGAATTCTTGCCCGACTTCGATGCCATGCATCTCATTTGAAGAGTGAGTTGATGTTAGGCATCAACATTCAGTAGAGAACTCGATGCCAGGCATCGACATTCAGTAGCAACTCGTTGCCAGGCATAGACCTCTCCCCAAAAGTTGATGCTCAGCATCGACATTCAACAAAGAATCGATGCTAGGCATCGACTTCTTGGCTAAAGTCGATGCCAGGCATCGACTATCTTAACACAAAGTGGAGTTGGAGCACCTAAACAATCATGGAACAATATAAAATATTCTGACAATGCTTTGTATGATGAGCTAGTTGGATACTCTGCCTGCACTTCACTCTAGGAGAATCATCCCAGCCTCTTCATCATTACCTCTTGAATCTTCATATAGACTTTATGACTACATTGCCATGGATAAAAGAGGCCCAATGAGTTCAAAAACAAGAAACACATACCAAAGAAGCTTTAAGAAACTCCTACTTGTTGAGCTCAGTGACCATCTCTTCAACACTTAAATCTTTAGAAGTTACTCGATAATGTTGATATTATCAAGGTATCATCCTTGATCCCTTGGAGGGCTCTCCATGGTGTCAATGTCATATCCTCAATAGCCTCTTCAATCCAAAGATCAAGCTTCTTTCCTTTTCCCTTTACGTCCACCTAAAGATCTGGCCTTGCTTTCCTCTACTTTTGGCCCTTAACCTCCTTATTTTCCCACATTGTAAAAATCTTGTCCTAGAGATCCCATATTTCACCTGTTTTTGAATGCTAGTTGAAACTAAGGGTTGAATTTCCTCAAGGCATATGATTTTGATGTCTCATCCACAACTATCCCCACCTCAATAAGGCATTGCTTCCTTAGATTTGGATGTACCCTCCTAGCATCTTTCATTAGAGAATCTTCATACTCATGGTGGAAGAAGCAAATCCTCTCAATGGATGACATTTTTTGCCTGTAATCATTGTCGTTATTATGGTCCCAAGCCAAAAGCTTGGCCTCTTCCGTAGTGTCCTACATATATCTTGCAGTCTGCATACCCAAAGAAGAATGTCGTTGGGTGCTCCTTCACTAGTTGTCTACGTGCCTCTGCAAAGTGTGATCCACCAATCACATAGTACGTGTAGTCCTAAAAAAGCATCATTGAAATCATCTATAGAGCTGCATTCATTTTGGTCCACCATGACGAGAAAAGGAACTACAATCACATGTGGATTTATCTTCATCTTTTTCTTTAGGTTCTGCACATGTAGATTATGTGGCTCCCTTATCTCAAGGGGCCTCCTCCCTGTGACTGGGTCAATGGGTGGTCTGTGGATAATATTGATGGGTAGGTGGAAAAGTTGTCCTTTTCTAACAAGTTTTCTCTTGGCAATACTTGTCTGTGCTTGTTTGCTAGGCTCTGTGCTCTTTATCTCTTAGCTCTCTCTTGCTCTCTCTTCACGCACGATTTTTAGAAATGAACTTGATGTCCTCCCCCACTATTATGGGCACTTGCATTGCTTGAACTAGCAATTGACTAGATGTAACTGAATCAGACTAGGCCCTAACCAAATTAACCAACTGGACTGAGTAGTTGAACCAAGAATCACTAGTTATGCCAATTTAGGGTCTTTTAAGAAAGGTTATTCCAATTTAGGAAGCAATAAGTATGCGTATTTTGGGTCGGATAAGAGAGTTAGTCCACCTTTTGTTATTCAGTGTATTTTGCCTTTGAAATTGGGAATATTGTAACTATTGGAAGGAATAATACATGCAGAGCTTATAACTTTTCACAAGAAAGTGAAAAACTGATATTATTAGAACTGCAATACATGTGATAGCCTGTTGCAACTTGAAATGGATCACAAAAATAACTGAGAAGGAGTTTCAAATCCACAATTGGCTATGATAGATAATCTATAATCCATAGATTGACTAAGAAAGAGTTTCAAAACCTCCCTTGGATAATCAATAAAGCAACAACCTAAAGGAATCTGACAGTTAAAGGAATGTGAATCTATATGAAAAACATCACAAAATAGTTTTTTTTTTCCCTACTAAACACGTCAAATGTTTTTTTGTTAACAACTCAAACATCTTGAGTATATAGTAATTCATCATTGTCACCTAGAAAGCATGGTGTAAAAACAATATGAGGAAATACAGTAAATGATTTGAGGCCCACAACAAATAAAGGCCCGATATAGATGGGAAAGTTAGTTGTGTCTCTCAAGGAATTTAATTTATCACTTTGTCATCAAATATTGTCTTTGTGCTCACCAATCTTAAGACATGAGGATAGGGTTCTCATTTCTCCACATTCTTGCCTCCTTTCTTCTTTTAAGAGATCAAAATACCACACTTTATTATGTATCTTAAAACTTTATTTTTTATCTGAAAACTTTATCTAAAATGTATCTCAAAACTTTCTCAAGTCAAACATATGTATCTCAAAACTCTGTCAAGTCAAACTTGGTCAAAATAAATCACATAGTTACTGACGTCAGATCAAATTGTACTTTTTCTAAATCTTCATATCTAACCATAATAATTTGGGCAATCTATCTTCATATTTCTTTGATGTGAGACTTTCAACGTTTCAAAAGGACCTCCTATGTTCATTTCTCTTTGAAGTAAGTGAAGATGAGCTCCATCTTTTCAGTAGATGCATGGGCATCCCGTTCTTCTAGTCACCTTGATAGAAGTTTGAATTTGTTGTTTTCAATTGATCCTTTCCTCACGAACGATGTCCATGGCTTAGAATGTCATTCTATGTATTCGGTTGAGTCATTTAAGTTACATTCTCAATGCAAAATTGTTCAAGGATGAACCTCTTGATCTCCCTTTTGATGCACCCATTGACCTGTTAAAAATAAAGAAGTAAGGTTGTATATATTTTTGCAAAAAGGATTTTCTTCAAGTAGAAGGAAAAATACAAAAATGAAAAATGGAAGCATTTACTTCAGCAAGTAGTGGAGGCCAAAAGAGAATCAATCAAAAGAGAATCAAATCCAAAAATTGAATTGTGAGAGGAGTGGTTGTCCAAACTAGTGGAGAAGTTATGGAGAAGAGCTCTCAAACCCATCATGAGAGTTTTTAGTCACTTGGCTATAAAAGAGGCAAGATAGGACACTCAACAATAGAGGAAGAAGGTGTGGAAGTCCCCTTGTAGCTAGTTCATTTGGTTTGAGTCATTTCGTTCTGTTCACTCTCATAGAGTATGTCCAGCCGCATACCAATTTTTGGGTAGTCTACTTGTGAGAGTCATATCTCTCAATATATGTATCCAATTTTAGATTTTAAATATTCGTTGAAATCTTATCTCGAGTACTTCCTCTGTCTTGAACAGTTTTATCAAATTCTTTATGCTCTCTGAGGTATTCAAGTTTTAGTGAAGTCCAGTTTTCGGCTTAACTATGTATATGTATATGTATACGTATACGTATATGTATATGTATATGTATATGTGCAATAATCTAAGAATTACGACCACCACAAGCTTGAGAGATGACTCTCCTCCCAACCAAATGCCTCTATATATAGCTCTCTCCAGGGGACTGCCTTCTTGGGCAGGTGGATACTAACCATCCAAGTGTCAGCCATGTAACTACATGTGCGCCAAGTGTCCCAGTTAACTCGAGTTAACTCAAGTGGGTGCTTCTAGAAGGCTCTAGAGCTCTTTGGGCAAAACACTCTCCCCATGTACCCCATGGGGGTTGAACCCAAGACCTCCTCCTTCACATCCTTGAGACTTAACCACTAAGTTAAGTGGATCACTTGTTCACAAGAGCACAAGACCTCTTAGTAAGTCTAAACTCGAGATCTTTGGTCATACACACGGATGACCAAACGGTGTCCGATTTCAGATCTGTCTGAACCGGCCAGACCCTTGGATCATAGACTTACTTTATTACATTCTTCCCCCCTTGGAAAATATTTTCGTCCTCGAAAATAGAGCTATATACATACTGTAGGCAACCCCCGAGCCTCATGTTCTAAAATTGGAAGAACATGGTCATGTTCTAGAACTGGAAGAACATGTCTCATCTCTGTGGTGGCATCCTTGCCCAAATGATTCTAAACACTATCTCGCTTTGCACTTTGATAAACTAGTCAAAGTACAAAATAGTGAATGAATAATAAAGGTGGATCTAAACACATATCCCTGGCTAATTCACAGTTTCTGGATGTGCGATCTAGGCACAAACATGTGAATTAGGTGGATTCAAATTACTAGTCCATTTCTAGGCATAACTGGTGCATGGGTTTAGTAATGAAGGTGGGATTCTTATCCCTCGCAAGACTTTGAGAATTCTTGATTCACTTGAATTTGTTTTGGAGAACTTGAAGTGTGGTTGTCCCATACATCTAACTTTAGATGTCTGTTCAATGGTTTACTTTTATCTAACAGTTAATTGATTTTTTCACCCGACTAGAGGACTACTTTGTCCCAATGAGTTGAAAAAATCCTATGTAAACTGTACGAGAAAGTTTACCATTCCGGTGGAATCAACCATACTAATTTCACCAATTCAAATTCAAAATGAAAAATTGTCCAACTTAGGACACTTTTCTCAAAGACTTTTAACTGAAAGTTCTTGGGAATTGTCAATCCAATGAGCAATTCCTAACTTCTTTATTCTAGAGTATACTGGACTCTAGGAAATGATTTATGCTATACCTTGAAGCAAAATCAAATGAATAAGTCTACTTAGACTTAGCATCTTTTGAAGATTGAAAAGGTTCTTGTACATAACATCTATCTAGGACGTTTAAGTTAGTTATCTTATTCTAACCGGCTAACCCTGGTCTTTTGCAAAAGGAATCAGATACTATATCTGAGTCAATTTCAAAAGATTTGGAAAGCGGAAAGAGATAACTAAGACTTTGTACAACCAATTCAAACTTCGCACATACATAAACTTGCTATGAGTCAAAGTCTAGTTGACTCAGGACTTTAACTTCTCAACGATCTATTTCAATAAGATATTGAAGCATTGTCTTTATCTTTAAGAGAAATAAGCTGGATTCTCAAAAAGATACAAAGAAAACCAAAAACATCATCCAACCACAAGATACTAGTGTGGTAACCAACATCAGTGTGTCGACCCACTGAGGTTACGCTGATGAGTTTTGTATTCAGATAATGCTTCACTTGAGACTAAGTTCAGGTCTCATTCAATCTTTTTGACTCCTAATCGTGAATGCAATTCTTGTGCATTTCTTTGAGTCAAAAGAGTGAATTTTTCAAGTTACACTAGGAACTGGATGCTTGACTTAGTCAATTAAATCTTAGTTGAAAAGATCAACTCAAAATCAAAGTCCAACTTCTTTCAGAAATTTATCAAATATTTCTGATCAATAACACTTAAACTTGAAGTGTTCTATGAAGATCTTGGAAGTTACTTACTTCATATCTTCAGTTTCCTTAATCTTGAAGTTACCTTGAAGTATCGTAAGATACTACTTTCATCCTTTACGAATTAAACTTTTCTTGAAGTCTTAATTCCCTTGAGGATGAAACCTAACTTCAAAATCCAAACTAGAACTAAAAGAGAATCATCATCCCACGGTCCGATGTCCCATTCCATCTTTCCTACATCAATCTGAGTATAAAATCTGGTGTCCCATACCACCCTATTTTATATTCACATTAATGTGTGGGTGATTCTTATCCTAAAGTCTAAACATCTCTTGATAGAGTACCTTATTTCTGCAATTCTTTTACAAGAATTGGAAGTTTCAGGCATTACCTCTAACTAGATTTTCCTAGGTTTTGATTCCTTCGCATGATCACCTCATAATCATGTGCTTTGCTTTGGAAACTTGAAAACCTCTTAACAGAATATCAATTCTTCTTTACTGGGGTTTTCAAATGAAAACCAATCAAAATTCCAAGTACTTGAATTTTCTTGAATTCAAGTTCAATTGGTTTACCCTTGACCAATTTTGTAGCGACAAGAGCTTTTGACTTCTTGTCTTTTAGATTCCTTTCTTTACTGTTGCTTTAGGTACCTACCCCGGGGACTTTCTTTAGGAATCTCTTTACTGCTTAAGTCTTAAGCATCCGCTCATGCTTTCTGGATTTGTACCAAAATCCTTTTAAGGATAGGCAAACACTTATGTTTTACCTTCCACAGACTTAATTACCATTTTCACGGTTGCAGACTACATTCTTGGAATTTCTTTACTCTGTTCAGACTTGGAACAACTTACTCTTTTTCACAGTTTTCCATCGAATAAATGGAACTTGAGTGAATAATTCCCAAAAGGAATTTTATTGCCAATACTTGGGCAATCTACAAAGTAGTTCTAATCGCACATTACTTGGACAATCATGGCCAAGATTGATCAAGTCTGGTTGATCTTGCGATAAAAAGACTTAGTCTTTATCTTTAAGATCTCTTAAACTATCTTTAAGCTTCTTTGCTTACCTGCAGGATTTTTAGGGATCTTTCTCAGGTCCAAGCATACACTTATGCCTCTCAGATTCCAAAGCTAAGAATCTTTGATATACGGTTAGGTTATATCACTTATTTGGACTTGAAAGACCACTTCTAGTGGTTAGGGATTTACTGGGAACTACTTGCTGATTAAAGAGTATGAAGAATTTCATTCTCAATACTTGAAAGAATGCCATTTCTTCAAAGACTTGAGATTCCTTCTAGGGAATCAAATAACTTGAGCAAATGATTAATTTTGGAATCTTTTGCAAAAAGAACATTTAAAAGCAATTCTTTCAAATGATATCCAACAAATTTACTGATTCAATTGTATTTATTTCCTGAGTATCAAACTCGAGTCGAACTATCACATTTGCCAGTATGAAAGTTTAAGTTGAACTTTCGTTTATGTGATATCGACTTCTATTCTTGAGTTTGATACAAAACTCATTATTATTGGTCAATCTTCAGATGTTACTAGAGTCCTTTAAACATATTTCACTAATCAAATTTATGTTTAAAGTCCAAGCATCTATTGATTGATCCAATAGTAATGCAACTATGAACACTTTGAACTTTATAACTTGTTTAGGAGAAGTTCATGGATTGAAAATCCATTTCTTGGAACTTTCTAGTCCTAAATGAAAAGTTCATACTTGCTTCAAGTCTTTAGGAACTTATATTATTTCCTAAAGATTGCTTAGCTAGTTGCATCATTTACCAGAGATGCAACTATAGAATCTAACATCCTTTTATGGATATCAAGGATCAATTGATGTTGAGGTTTAACCTTTGACTTCCATCACCCCTTGGGATGAAAATTTATAAAAGCTTGGTACCTTTATATCTTGGCAAAACATTTATATCCTAAAGAGGTTTTGCCTTCATCATTCCTTGGACCTATCATATAATATGAATTTATGTGTAATTTGGGAAGAGTTCATGAATCAATTAAGATTCTCTACTTGGAACATCTACCTTCCCAAAAATAAATTCATCTTAAACATGGTAGGAGAATGATCTCACATGAAATAGAAGGCTTGACTATTTAATATCTCTATTCCAAAAAGTTACTTACCGAGGTTTCATCATGAGATACAAATCTTGAAACCACAAGAAACTTCTTTAAAACTTTCGAAATCTGCTAAATAGAAGAGTGCTCATGGAACTTTGGAAATATAGTTGATGTTCTCATCCAACCTTGGGATGCTTGAGAAGTTACATAAAATATATAACTAATCAACTAAAGCTTTATCCACATGACTTTCTAAGTACATCCAGGACTTAGAGTCATCATACATCACAAAAGAGTTTGCAAGTAATTAAATTTTCTTGGTCATCAAGGAAATTTATTACTTAACTTTCTCTTAGTGCTTACTCATACCTAGCAAGACATCTAACATACTTAATTGTTATTAAGTATTTGTCTTTGATAGAAGAGTATCGACTTGGGAAGAAATCGACTAATTACTTGAGTTGCAATACTAGAACTAGTATGTCTTTGCAACTAACTAGTCCTTGGTCTTCCCTAATGTCAAACTGCGAGCTTTACAAAGTAAGCTAAATACTAAGAGAGTACATTTTCATATCTTCTTGCAAACAGCATTCCATTCTTCCATGCAAATGCATGTATCTACATGCAAAAGCATATGCTCACATGCGTATGCATGCATGTTCTTTGCATGCTCAAAAAATAATACAATAATCATGCATAAACTTGATGCACGATTTTTTTCCTTGTACTAAGAATGTATATCATGCAATCCTGATGCATGTATATCCTTTCCTTTGTCCTAATGCACTATAATATAAAAACATACCCTTGAAGTGCAATAGAAAACTTACTCAATGGAAAGGAAATATGTATTTAAACTACCAAAATACATTCTTTGATGCACAAGGATCTTTTTGAAATCAAGTCTTTCCTTAATGCAAACTAATGCTTGAAATAAGAAATGGATTAATTCATTATTCTAATCTAGACTTAATCAATTGAAATCTTGGCTATTTCAATGTGCATCTATGATTAAGTGTAGAATAATGAAAACAAGATAAATCAAGCATTAAGGCCAAGCAGAAACTGGAAAATACTTAGCTCCACATAGAGCTACGTCCTTCCCTTGATCCTTTGGAAGAGTGATTCTCTCAAGACTTTGGTCCGAATTCAAAGTTGGTTTGACTTTGATCACCAAAGGCCTCCGAATCTTTACTCCACAGCTCCATTTCTTTCAGACTTTGCTCCAAACTTTTCTTTGGCCTTGACCACCACAGATATGCACTCGGGTTCAATCACTGTGTGTCCTATGCAGGTTACCTCTCACTTTTGTCATCCTCCAGAAGCTCTGGAAACGCGCGATTTACAGAAGAAGATTAAAGATTCGCACGCCATGCGCAGCCGGCAGATGTGCGCTTTCTTGGACAAGGCAGATGTGTCACTGGAGGGAGACCACGAGATCAAATCCCGTGCGCGATCTGCTGTACATAAGACTTCTATTGTTGTTTTATTACAAAGAATAGAAGTAAATAAATCAATCTCTGTAGCACGAAGCCGAATCGATAGTGTGGATACAACGAAGTACAGTTCGCGAATGGTCGCGAGTTCGGGTCCTGGCGCCACCATCTGCAGATTGAAACGGCTTTTGTAAACTCGTATGGCGCGAAACACAGATCTAGATGCTTTTCTCTTAGAATATCTTCACCCGAGCTCTGTGTGTTCTTGGATATGCGAGAGACGCCACTCCCGTGAGGTCACGGGTTCGAACCCCGTGCGCAACAGGCTGGATATAGGACTTAATTCTGTTTTTTTTTTTAATAACCTCCTCCTCCTCCAGATAGCCTGCCAAGATTACATTGATTCGGAAGGATATTTCGAAATAGCCGCGACCAGCGATTGACGAGGAAGAAGTTAGAGAGAGCAAAAATAATAAGCAAGAAGCTAATGGAAGGAAAGATGATGAAGCCCACTCCAAGGTCACCATGGAAGCTCAACCTTGAGCTCTGATACCAATGCAATAATCTAAGAATTACGACCACCACAAGCTTGAGAGATGACTCTCCTCCCAACCAAATGCCTCTATATATAGCTCTCTCCAGGGGACTGCCTTCTTGGGCAGGTGGATACTAACCATCCAAGTGTCAGCCATGTAACTACATGTGCGCCAAGTGTCCCAGTTAACTCGAGTTAACTCAAGTGGGTGCTTCTAGAAGGCTCTAGAGCTCTTTGGGCAAAACACTCTCCCCATGTACCCCATGGGGGTTGAACCCAAGACCTCCTCCTTCACATCCTTGAGACTTAACCACTAAGTTAAGTGGATCACTTGTTCACAAGAGCACAAGACCTCTTAGTAAGTCTAAACTCGAGATCTTTGGTCATACACACGGATGACCAAACGGTGTCCGATTTCAGATCTGTCTGAACCGGCCAGACCCTTGGATCATAGACTTACTTTATTACAATATGTATATGTATATGTATATGTATATGTATATGTATATGTATACGTATATGTATATGTATACGAATATGTATATGTATACGTATATGTATATGTATATGTATATGTATATGTATATGTATATGTATATGTATACGTATATGTATATGTATACGTATATGTATATGTATATGTATACGTATATGTATACATATACACATATGTATATGTATACGTATACATATATGTATGTGTATACGTATATGTATGTGTATACGTGTATGTATGCATATAAGTATTTGTATGCATATATGTATATGTATGTGTATACATATATGAATGCATATACATATATGAGTGTGCATACCTATATGAATGCGTATCGTATAAAAGAAATCTATAAGTAAGATAGAGTTCATTATGCATAAATAAGAGACCAAAATGAAGATATATTACCATGTAAGACACTCCACAGCATGTTATCTTGACTTCAAAGCAGTTGATACAGAAAACAATTGGTCCCTACTATGGAAAATAACTATCCTCCATAAAGGTGACATAGTCAAGTCTACAAAATCGGTCACCATCTTGCAAATCTGTGGGTGTTTGAATTGCTCATCATCATTAACAGAGCCCATCATCCTAAACCCGTAGGGTATATCTTCTATTACAAGGGAGTAATGTTTTCTATGTACAACCGTATACATATTATTTACATCAGTGTAATATACATTGTAATATACAGGTCTAAGGGGGTCTAGAGGGTTGGAGAAACACTTCAAATCTGACTCATCATCAAAACTGATTTCCTTAGGTTTCATCCTAGACTTCTCGTGCCTTTCCCTTTGAATGTGAGCCAAGAATGCAGGTGGGCAATCGTCATTTACCTCTGCAGGCTTTGACATTTTTGGCTTCTACAAAAACAAGAGAAGAAGAATACTTATTGGCACATGTATGATAATTTGATGCCTAGCATCGACCTATGCCAAGAGATCGATGCCTAACATCGATTCGGTGCTAATAGTCGATGCCTGGCATCGACATCTGGCAGGAAGTCAATGCCTAGCGTCAATTCTTTGTTGCGATTCGATGTGTGGCATCGAGTCTCTGTTCATATCTGTCCTCACATTTGATGCCTCATAGAATTCTTGCCCGACTTCGATGCCATGCATCTCATTTGAAGAGTGAGTTGATGTTAGGCATCAACATTCAGTAGAGAACTCGATGCCAGGCATCGACATTCAGTAGCAACTCGTTGCCAGGCATCGACCTCTCCCCAAAAGTTGATGCTCAGCATCGACATTCAACAAAGAATCGATGCTAGGCATCAACTTCTTGGCTAAAGTCGATGCCAGGCATCGACTATCTTAACACAAAGTGGAGTTGGAGCACCTAAACAATCATGGAACAATATAAAATATTCTGACAATGCTTTGTATGATGAGCTAGTTGGATACTCTGCCTGCACTTCACTCTAGGAGAATCATCCCAGCCTCTTCATCATTACCTCTTGAATCTTCATATAGACTTTATGACTACATTGCCATGGATAAAAGAGGCCCAATGAGTTCAAAAACAAGAAACACATACCAAAGAAGCTTTAAGAAACTCCTACTTGTTGAGCTCAGTGACCATCTCTTCAACACTTAAATCTTTAGAAGTTACTCGATAATGTTGATATTATCAAGGTATCATCCTTGATCCCTTGGAGGGCTCTCCATGGTGTCAATGTCATATCCTCAATAGCCTCTTCAATCCAAAGATCAAGCTTCTTTCCTTTTCCCTTTACGTCCACCTAAAGATCTGGCCTTGCTTTCCTCTACTTTTGGCCCTTAACCTCCTTATTTTCCCACATTGTAAAAATCTTGTCCTAGAGATCCCATATTTCACCTGTTTTTGAATGCTAGTTGAAACTAAGGGTTGAATTTCCTCAAGGCATATGATTTTGATGTCTCATCCACAACTATCCCCACCTCAATAAGGCATTGCTTCCTTAGATTTGGATGTACCCTCCTAGCATCTTTCATTAGAGAATCTTCATACTCATGGTGGAAGAAGCAAATCCTCTCAATGGATGACATTTTTTGCCTGTAATCATTGTCGTTATTATGGTCCCAAGCCAAAAGCTTGGCCTCTTCCGTAGTGTCCTACATATATCTTGCAGTCTGCATACCCAAAGAAGAATGTCGTTGGGTGCTCCTTCACTAGTTGTCTACGTGCCTCTGCAAAGTGTGATCCACCAATCACATAGTACGTGTAGTCCTAAAAAAGCATCATTGAAATCATCTATAGAGCTGCATTCATTTTGGTCCACCATGACGAGAAAAGGAACTACAATCACATGTGGATTTATCTTCATCTTTTTCTTTAGGTTCTGCACATGTAGATTATGTGGCTCCCTTATCTCAAGGGGCCTCCTCCCTGTGACTGGGTCAATGGGTGGTCTGTGGATAATATTGATGGGTAGGTGGAAAAGTTGTCCTTTTCTAACAAGTTTTCTCTTGGCAATACTTGTCTGTGCTTGTTTGCTAGGCTCTGTGCTCTTTATCTCTTAGCTCTCTCTTGCTCTCTCTTCACGCACGATTTTTAGAAATGAACTTGATGTCCTCCTCCACTATTATGGGCACTTGCATTGCTTGAACTAGCAATTGACTAGATGTAACTGAATCAGACTAGGCCCTAACCAAATTAACCAACTGGACTGAGTAGTTGAACCAAGAATCACTAGTTATGCCAATTTAGGGTCTTTTAAGAAAGGTTATTCCAATTTAGGAAGCAATAAGTATGCGTATTTTGGGTCGGATAAGAGAGTTAGTCCACCTTTTGTTATTCAGTGTATTTTGCCTTTGAAATTGGGAATATTGTAACTATTGGAAGGAATAATACATGCAGAGCTTATAACTTTTCACAAGAAAGTGAAAAACTGATATTATTAGAACTGTAATACATGTGATAGCCTGTTGCAACTTGAAATGGATCACAAAAATAACTGAGAAGGAGTTTCAAATCCACAATTGGCTATGATAGATAATCTATAATCCATAGATTGACTAAGAAAGAGTTTCAAAACCTCCCTTGGATAATCAATAAAGCAACAACCTAAAGGAATCTGACAGTTAAAGGAATGTGAATCTATATGAAAAACATCACAAAATAGTTTTTTTTTCCCTACTAAACACGTCAAATGTTTTTTTGTTAACAACTCAAACATCTTGAGTATATAGTAATTCATCATTGTCACCTAGAAAGCATGGTGTAAAAACAATATGAGGAAATACAGTAAATGATTTGAGGCCCACAACAAATAAAGGCCCGATATAGATGGGAAAGTTAGTTGTGTCTCTCAAGGAATTTAATTTATCACTTTGTCATCAAATATTGTCTTTGTGCTCACCAATCTTAAGACATGAGGATAGGGTTCTCATTTCTCCACATTCTTGCCTCCTTTCTTCTTTTAAGAGATCAAAATACCACACTTTATTATGTATCTTAAAACTTTATTTTTTATCTGAAAACTTTATCTAAAATGTATCTCAAAACTTTCTCAAGTCAAACATATGTATCTCAAAACTCTGTCAAGTCAAACTTGGTCAAAATAAATCACATAGTTACTGACGTCAGATCAAATTGTACTTTTTCTAAATCTTCATATCTAACCATAATAATTTGGGCAATCTATCTTCATATTTCTTTGATGTGAGACTTTCAACGTTTCAAAAGGACCTCCTATGTTCATTTCTCTTTGAAGTAAGTGAAGATGAGCTCCATCTTTTCAGTAGATGCATGGGCATCCCGTTCTTCTAGTCACCTTGATAGAAGTTTGAATTTGTTGTTTTCAATTGATCCTTTCCTCACGAACGATGTCCATGGCTTAGAATGTCATTCTATGTATTCGGTTGAGTCATTTAAGTTACATTCTCAACGCAATTTTGTTCAAGTAAATGAACCTCTTGATCTCCCTTTTGATGCACCCATTGACCTGTTAAAAATAAAGAAGTAAGGTTGTATATATTTTTGCAAAAAGGATTTTCTTCAAGTAGAAGGAAAAATACAAAAATGAAAAATGGAAGCATTTACTTCAGCAAGTAGTGGAGGCCAAAAGAGAATCAATCAAAAGAGAATCAAATCCAAAAATTGAATTGTGAGAGGAGTGGCTGTCCAAACTAGTGGAGAAGTTATGGAGAAGAGCTCTCAAACCCATCATGAGAGTTTTTAGTCACTTGGCTATAAAAGAGGCAAGATAGGACACTCAACAATAGAGGAAGAAGGTGTGGAAGTCCCCTTGTAGCTAGTTCATTTGGTTTGAGTCATTTCGTTCTGTTCACTCTCATAGAGTATGTCCAGCCGCATACCAATTTTTGGGTAGTCTACTTGTGAGAGTCATATCTCTCAATATATGTATCCAATTTTAGATTTTAAATATTCGTTGAAATCTTATCTCGAGTACTTCCTCTGTCTTGAACAGTTTTATCAAATTCTTTATGCTCTCTGAGGTATTCAAGTTTTAGTGAAGTCCAGTTTTCAGCTTAACTAAGTGGACAAGTAGCCTGTTTTGAGGCAAAGCGTTGCCAACTCAAACTACTCCAAATTGAGTGTTTGATAGCTCATTTGAAAGCTATACGTGTCTAGTTTGAGTGACCAAAGTTTCAAGCTCATTGGATTTTTCAGTTGGTACCAGTTTTCATTTGAAGGTTCAGCTATTGGCAAAAGTCTTGATCCTGAGAAGGTCTTCTACACTTTTCGCTGCGAATAGGAGAGGAATTCTCCAACAATTGGTATCAGAGCATTGGAGTTTGAAGAGGCAAATCATTGGAACTGAAGTGAAGCAAAGGAGAAGCTACAAATCAAAAGGGAGCTTCGTAAAGTCAAGGAAGAGCGCCACAACATACTTGAGGTAGACTTCAATCTTAGAAGTTTTCAATGGCTGATTTAGGACAACAAGTTGAGAAGTTAGACAAAGACAATTTTCATTCTTGGAGGTATAGAATGACAAATTACCTTAAAGGTAAAGGTTTATGCAGTCTAGTTACTGGAGATGATCCACAACCGGTGGACCTTCAAGATCCCAACATTACTCCGGCACAAAGGAGACAATTTGCTGCTTGGGAAGAGAGGAATCAAAGGGTGATGTTCCTCATCTCACAAGTTATTTCTAACACTATGATTGGTCATGTGCAAAGCTTAGAAACAGCCAAGGAAGTTTGGGAAGCATTGGAAAAGGTGAATGCTACCTCACCAAGGTCTCGGAGGATGCAATTCAAGAACGAGCTCAACAACATGAAGAATAGCTCAAACCAAAGTGTTAGTGAGTATACATTGAGGATCAAGGAGCTTCGAGATCAGCTAGCATCAGTTGGATGCAAGATAGAAGAGGAAGACATCATCCAAACAACCCTCAATGGCTTGAGGAGTGAAGAAAAGTGGAAGCCCCTCATCACAAACATTCTTTATAGAGACCCTCTACCAACATTCGACGAGATTATACCAAATCTTGTGGCTGAAGAGGTTGCTCAACAAGGAGAATGCAACAAAGGTAAGGACAACCATAGTCAAATGTTATATGCAGGACGAGGTAGAGGAAGGAACTCAAGAGGAAGCTCGAGAGGAAGAGGAAGAAGCTACAACAACACAAATTTCAGCCAACACATCTTGGAGGACAACAAGGACAACTCAAATGACAACACACATGGAAGAGGTCGAGGAAGAAATAGAGGAAGAGGTCGAGGTTCATACAATCCTCATAAAGGTATAACATGTTATCATTGTGGTAAACTAGGACATTATGTAAATAATTGTTGGCAAAAGAATGGAAGGCTGAATGGAGGCAACCAAAGGAGCCAAAATAACTATGCGAGTACATCAAGTGAAGGAGACAAGCAAACCATGCTTGCCATGAAGCATGAGTACAACAACTCGAGAAGTGATGATAAAAAATGGTTCATAGATTCAGGTTGCAGCAACCATACGACATGCCAAGGAGATTTATTCACAATGCTACAAGTTCCAAGTGGAAAAGGATGTATGGAGACCGGTGATGAAACTCAACACGCAATTGAGCATGTTGGAGATATCAAGCTTGGAGATAAGAAGGTATTGGCTGATGTTCTTCATGTTCCTATTATTGCAAAGAATTTGATTTCAGTAGGACAAATGGTAGAGAAAGGATATCATGTTATCTTCAATGAAAAAGGCTGCTTTATAAAGAATCCAAAAGAAGGATTCAAGGTCATTGCTCAAGGAAGGAAAGAAGGTAGGATGTTCACTTTGGACATTCAACAACCACATGGAAAGGTGATGTATATTCAGTTTGGAAACAAGAGGATTGGTGAAATCGATTTGTGGCACAAAAGGTTTGGACATATCAACATTCCCAAGCTCAAGGACATGAGCAACCATGAAGTGGTAAGAGGTCTTCCAAGCTTCAATGATGTTGGACTACATGAGTTTTGTGAAGCATGCCAACTAGGAAAGAAAACTCGACAACCATTCAAGAAGAGCAACTATGTGGCAAGGAATGTCCTCGACTTGATACACACGGATGTGTGGGGACCATCACAAACAACCATCAGTGGCTGGTAATAGATATTTTATCACTTTTATTGATGATAATTCAAGAAAAGTATGGATGTTTTGCATAAAACAAAAATCAGATGTGTTCTCCATGTTCAAGAGATTTAAAGCACAGGTAGAAAAGGAAACAGGATGCTACATAAAGAACTTGAGGTCCGATGGAGGAGAAGAATATTTCTCAAAGAATTTTCAGATTTTCTTTATGAAAATGGCATCAAGTGACAATTTACATGTAGGTACATGCCTCAACAAAATGGAATAGGTGAAAGGAAAAATAGACATATCACAGAAGTTGCAAGGTGCATGCTCAACGAGATGAAGGTGCCACTAAACTACTAGGCTGAAGCAACTAGTACGGCTGTTTCCTTACACATCTCAAAGTATTTGGATGTGTGTGTGTTATGTTCACATCCCTCAAGAGCTAAGGACAAAGATGGAGGCAAAGTCAAAAAAATGTATTTTTCAGTGGATATTCATCGGAGCAAAAGGGATACAGGTGCTACAATCTGGTGACAAAGGAGCTAGGAGTCTCACGAGATGTGGTATTTGATGAGCTAAGACCATGGTTTGGAGACAATGGGAAAGAGAAGATTCTTGAAGAAGATTGCAAGGATGATGGAGGTGCTATCCAAGAAGAATTTCAGCAAACAAGCACTCAAATGTCAGATCCAGAAGCTTCTACATCACTTGGAGAAAGCTCAACATGGAAGGGGAGACTAAGGAGTCATTCCTCATCAACAACATCAGGTTATGAAAGATTTGAAGTTGAAAGTGCTACCCAAAATAGTGATTCAAATGCAAGTGAAGAAGAGTATGAAGAGGTGATTACACCAAAGGTAAAGTTGAACCGGTTGAAGAAGCAATATTCAAAAGGAAATGAAAGGAGGTCTTCAAGAGCAAGGTATCCAATTGAGAGGCTGAGCTATGATAGTTTTATTGCAAAGCATTTTGCATATATGACACAGGTGGTCAAAGACAAAGAACCGGATGCATATGAAGAAGCATGTACACAAAAACAATGGCAAGAAGCTATGCAAGAAGAGATAAAAGCTCTCAAGGACAATCACACATGGGAGCTAGTTCCAAAGGCTGAAGGTATGAAGATTGTTCCAAATAAATGGGTGTTTAAAATAAAGAGAAATGCGGATGGTTCTCTAGCTAGGCCTAAAGCTAGACTAGTAGCAAAAGGATTCAAGCAAACTCACGGCATCGATTATGAAGAGACTTTCATCCCGGTTGCAAAGATGGGAACAATTAGAACCTTGATTGCAGTGAGTGCAACAAGGAGATGGCCATTGTACCAACTTGACATAAAAAATGCTTTTCTCAATGGTGAACTTCAAGAAGAGGTATACATGAGTCAACCGATTGGATTTGAAGATAGAAAGCATCCAAATTTTTGTTGTAGATTGAAGAAAGCTTTGTATGGGCTGAAGCAAGCACCACATGCTTGGAATCAAAGATTGGTTGAGTACCTCACAATGTGTGGGTATAGTCCAAGTAATGCAGATCCCTCTCTCTACATGAAGAAAGAAGAAGGCAAGCAGGTATATATTTGCATATACGTTGATGATCTCATCATAACAGAAAGTAATGTTACAGGAATACAAGAGATAAAAAGAAAACTCGATAAGGAGTTTAAAATTTCAGATCTTGGTGAGCTGAAATACTTTTTAGGCATTGAGATAGTCTATGGGAAAGATGGCATTTACTTGATGCAAAGAAAGTACCCATTGGATGTTCTTTTCAGATTTGGAATGAGTGAATGCACACCACTTCAAAAGAGAATCAAATCCAAAAACTGAACTGTAAGAGGAGTGGTTGTCCAAAGTAGTGGAGAAGTTATGGAGAAGAGCTCTCAAACTCATCATGAGAGTTTTTGGTCACTTGACTATAAAAGAGGCAAGGGAGGACACTCAACAATAGAGGAAGAAGGCATGGAAGTCCTCTTGTAGCTAGTTCATTTGGTTTGAGTCATTTTGTTCTGTTCACTCTCATAGAGTATGTCCAGCCGCATACCAATTTTTGGGTAGTCTACTTGTGAGAGTCATAGCTCTCAATATATGTATCCAATTTTAGAGTTTAAACATTCCTTGGAAAGCTTATCTTGAGCACTTCCTCTATCTTGAACAGTTTTATCAAATTCTTTATGTTCTGTGAAGTATTCAAGTTTTAGTGAAGTCTAGTTTTCAGCTTAACTGAGTGGATAGGTAGCCAATTTTGAGGCAAAGAGTTGCCAACTCAAAACTACTCCAAATTGAGTGCTTGATAGCTCATTTGAAATCTATACGTGTCTTGTTTGAGTGACCAAAGTTTCCAGTTCATTGGATTTTTCAATTGGTACCAGTTTTCATTTGAAGGTTCAGCTATTGGCAAAAGTCTTGATCCTGAGAAGGTCTTCTACACTTTCCGCTGCGAATAGGAGAGGAATTCTCCAACATGACCTCCCTTCTGATTCAAGTGCATGTGGAGCAAAGGATCTTAGCAAAAAGGAAGAAACACAAAGCATGCTCAATCTACATTTTAAGAGAAGGCCTCGAGAAGTAAGTCAAAAAAGATTTCAATGTCTTACTTCAAATAGAAAAATTACATTGGATATTGTGAAGCATTGTTGTGGTTTGAAATATTTGTATAAGTTAGTAATGAAGAAACTAAAGCACCTAAGAGAGAAATTCCTCCACTTAGATAGTGAAAGGCAAGATATATACCTTGTTTCTCACATGCAGATGATTGAGGATAACATGTTAGTAATGCATATTGCTTTTGAATATTACTTTAGTCAAGCGATGTGGTGTTGTAGGGCTGCATTTAAAATTGCAATGGGGGTGGGGAATTTTAGAATACATAAGGTTCAAGATGGGCTTATGAATGGAGATCTCATTTTGGATACATATCATATTGGGAGCAAAGGATCTATTGGACTTCATGCAATGAATTGGATGATGAACTATTTTAGCTTGCATTGTGAGGTTATGCCTATAACTGGAAGGTTACGCTTGTCAGATAACTTTACTCATCGAGAAGTATTTCAAGTATATAAAGAAGATATGGAAAGTAGAAATGAGAAGTATGTGTTTTATCATCACTTTACTCGATTATGGAAGGAAGAGTTTAATAATGTGACTATTCCTCGTAAAGTTAGAATGGGTGAGTGTTCAGTTTGCACCACTTTGAAGAACATGGCAAAGGGGGCTACAACACCACAAGAAAAAGATAATTTTAAAAGCCCTCTTAGGAACCATCGTGAGAGTCAAGATTTAGAAAGAAAGAAAGTAATTCATCATCAAAGTAAAGAACTCAAGAGTCCGAAGCATTACATGTGTTTCTTGATTGATGGTATAAATAAAAAAAAAACATGTTTGTCACATTTTTATCGCGTCCCTAAAGACATTGGAGATGAAGTCCTCGTGCAAATGCATTTGGTTGGTGCTTTGGTATACAATGGAACTATAAAGTCCAAGGTTTTCTTCACATATCCGAATGTGCATAATGATCCAAACCTTACGGTTATTGTCATTCATCGGGTTTTGCAATCATGGAAGGGTCTTTTGCCACCAACTCTGTATTTGCAGCTTGATAATACTGCAAGAGAGAATAAAAATTCTATAATTTTTGGATATTTATGCATGCTTGTTGATAGACAAGTGTTTCAAAAGGTTAAGGTGAATTTCCTTTTGGTTGGGCATAATCATGATCACATTGATCAAATGTTCAGTACGTTCTCTAAGAGGTTGGCATGTAATAATGCTTTTACACTTCCAATATTATCTAAGTTGATTTGAAAAGCATATACTCCAAAACCTGAAGTTCAACACCTTACACAGATTTATGACTTTAATCACTTTTGTTCAGTAGGCCTTGATAAGAGTGCTAAGGTTTTGGCTCCATTGCACAATATTAGTTTCAACCATGTATTCTTGATGAGGAGGGTTGATGAAATAACCCTTTTATTTGCAAAGCAGTATTCATGTTCTCCTGGGTGGGAGTCTAAAGATGGATGCAGATTCTTGTTGCAAGTGCCTAATTTGTCTGTGTATGGTGCAGAACAAACACCATCTGAAGATAAAAACAATATCGAAAGATGTAGAAACGTGGTTGATCAAAGTAAAAGGTGGATGCATGTACTTATTGAAAAGAAGAGACATAATGAGCATGCAAAAAAAATACATTGGAGATCAAGCTGTATCTTGGTGGGATATGAATGATCTAGCCTCGATATTCAAGAATAGGCCTCGATGGCCCATAGTATGTTCTAGATGCAATGAATATGGCCACATGCAAGCTCACTACCTTTTACCAAAAAATGCACTACAATGTTCTAACTATCCAAAGTCAAGGGACAACTACGCAAGAGATTGTCCAAAGTAGACAAGAGCAAGCCAAAACTTGGTGAATAATGTTTTCCATATTTTTTGTAGAACCGCCACCAATGAGAGATCTCCCCACTGCTTACGTGGTGCAACTACGAGAGATATCCCCACTCAAAATTTGGACTATGGCCCAGACAACAAAAGAGAGGATGGAGGTGATAAAGGATGAGGAAATTAGACAATAGCAGGGGAGTGATATGAGCTGGGTACCTAACTCCAAGAAAGTGGTCTCCACACGATGGTAGAAGAAGGATGAGGCAAAAGAAATTGAGAAGAATGGAGAGTTTTCCAAGATAGAGAATAGGGCAACCAAGGGAAAAACAATCCCACCTATAAAAGAGGAACTAATGAGAAGGATTAACATAGTTTGTCAAGACATTACAGGAGTTATTATAGATGGTGGGTCAAAAATCAACTTTGATGCTGGAATCAATGATTATCTCTCTTCATTCTCTACTTTGCATGCAGGGTACTATAAACAACAAACTCGTTAAAACTCTACATGACGATGGTAGTTCACATGACTTCATTTCACATTTATTAGTGCAAGGACTTAAATTAAAAATGTTTCCTTCTTTGTATAAAGTAAAAGCTGCATTTCAAGGTAATCGTTATAATGTAACACGAGAAGTGCACGATGTTACAATTAGCATAGACCCATATGCTGATTCACGAACATTTTTAATTGCACCTTTGCAATCTTACAATGTTATACTAGGTATGCCTTTCCATCATCATTATAACCCACGCATTGACTACCACACACATACTTTTAACTTTGAATTTAAGGGTCAAATCATTACTTTGTGTGCACGGCATGATTTCCACCCATTTCCATTGATTAGTCATACTCAAGTAAAACGTGCATTTAGGAAAGGATTCAATTCATGCATTGTTTTTGTCAATGTCATCAATGATTATACTCATACACTTCCTAATGCACATAAACCTTTCATGACTGCTTATAAGGATTGTTTTATGTCTGAGTATCCCTCTGAACTACCACCATCTTGAGGATCCTTTGACCATAGCATAGACTTAGTACCTGGTAGTTCTCCTCATAGACATGGCTCACTAAATCAAAAGGAAATAGAAAACCAAGTAAAAGACCCACTACAGAAGACTTATAAGGCCTATTTCTTCCCCATTTGAAGCACGAGTTCTCTTAGTAGAGAAGAAGAATAAAACTTATCGAATGTGCATTGATTATAGAGCCCTTAACAAGATCACAATAAAGAATAGATACCCCATTCCTCGAATAGATGGTCTTTTAGATAAATTACGAGGAGCTCGTGTCTTTAGTAAAATTGATCTAAAATCAGGATACCATTGGATTCGTATGACGCAAAGTGATATTTTTAAGATTTCATTTAGAACTCAAACAGGCCATTATGAATTTATGGTAATGCCCTTTGGACTTACTAATGCCCCTGCTACATTTGCACGAATGATGAATAACATTTTTCTTGATTTCCAAGCTTTTGTTCTTGTATTTTTTGACGATATACTTGTTTACAGTAAGAATGATAGTGAGCATGAGAAGCATCTTAAGACAGTTTTCCATTTACTACGAGAGAACACACTCTACGCTAATCCTGAAAAGAGTTACTTCTTTCAACGTAAGCTAGAATATCTAGGACATATTATTTCAAGTGAAGGTGTGCATGTGGATCCAAAAAAGATTAAAGTTATAGTAGAATGGCCTACACCACAATCAGTCAATGATGTTCGTTCTTTTCTTGGGTTGTCTAGTTTCTATAGGAAGTTTGTTCGAAATTTTTCTTATTTAGCATTGCCCCTTACCTTGTTATTGAAAAAGAAAATAAAATTTGCATGGGGACTTACCCAACAACAATCCTTTGAAAAACTCAAACATGCACTTTCACATGCACCTATTTTACAATTACCTGATTTTTCACAACCCTTTCATGTTGTTACTGATGCTAGTGGTTCAGGGATAGGTGCAGTTTTAATGCAAAATGATCATCTCATTGCATTTGAGAGTAGAAAGCTTAAGCCCTCAAAAAAGAATTATAGTACATATGATAAAGAATTGTTAGCGGTTGTGCATGCTTTGCAAATTTGGAAACACTATCTTATGGGCTCTGAGGTCTTAATCGAAACCGATCAATAGGCTATTAATTATTTATTAAATCAGCCCTTAATCTCTGTGCCCATCTTAAATGGGCATCATTCATTCAAAATTTCCAACCCATGATCCAATATCAGCCTGGTAAAGCTAATGTTGTAGTTGATGCTCTTAGTCGATTTCCTTCACATTCTGTTGTTTTGCATAATATTTCTGCTATACAAATACATTCTTTTCAAGAAATGGTTTCCACTTATGCATCTAATTTGTATTTCTCATGTGCATAGCATGACTTCAACAATGGTGCAGATTTATCTTATGAACATTATACATTTCATAATGGTTTTCCTTATTTTCAGCATAGATTATGTATAACTCAAGCTTTTAAAGATTTTGTCATCAAAGAAATGCATGAACCATCTTACACGGGTCATAGAGGCATACAAAGCACCATTTCTACCTGCAAAGATTTCTTTTTTTTTGGACACACATGGAAAAAGATATTGCACATTATGTTTCTCAATGCATTGTATGTTAGCGTGTAAAAACGTCATCATGGTAAACCATTTGGATTATTAATGCGACTTCCCATTCCGAACGAACCATGGGAACATATTTCGATGGATTTTATCACAGGTCTTCCCATCACCTCCTCACATAATGATATGATTTGGACAATAGTTGATAGGTTTAGTAATTAAATGCATTTTCCCACATCATGGATTTCCTAAAGTAATGTTATCTGATCGTGATGTTAGATTTTGTAATCATTCTTGGGTTTCCTTATTTCAACATTTTGGTTCTAAAATAGATTTTAGCTCTGCATTTCATCCCGAAAGTAATGGAAAAAGTTAATCTACAAATAGTACTATTCTTGATTTATTGTGTTGTGATTCATTAGATAGTCCCACTAACTGGGATGAAAAATTGCCATTGCTTCAATTTGCTTACAATAACACCACACACACCACTACTGATCGTGCACCTTTTGAAATTGTTTATGGTAAAAAGCTTCCCACTCCCATGTCACTCACCCAAACCGACATTTCAATGGCTGATTCTATTGCTCAAGATCACATTTCTATACTTCACGATGTTCACGAGCACATTAGGAAAAGTGAAGAGCGATACACACGTAATATCAATACAAAACGATTAGCCAAGGAATTCAAGGAAATTGATCTTGTATGGTTGTGTATCATTAAAAGACGTCTCAAAAATATTTTGCAGCATCCTAAAATTAAACTTGCACCATGCTATTATGGACCATTTTGCATTATAGAAAAAATTAATGATAATTCATTTAGATTAGATATACCATCTCATTGGAATATACATAACTCTTTTCATATTAGTTTACTTAAACCATTTAAAGGCATTTTACCACTCACTCCACTTCTTGATGACCCTCCTTTGATTGAAGAACAATCTGAAATCTTGGTTCTTGAGAAAATAATTGATCATGATGTCACTAATACACGCATAGGTACTCAATACCATAGATATTTGGTTAAGTACAAAAATCACTCTATTGAAGAATGTCAATGGATACATAAAACACAATTAGCACCTCATTATGACCACTTAATTTCTGCATATCATACACAAACGCATTAATGTGATTCCTCCATGAACATTTCCATGCATGTTTCTTTTAACATGGAACATGCTTATTTTCATTCAGTGATGAAACATGTGAGTCCCCATCCATGTTTATTTTATTTTATCAACTTAGGTTAGTTGTTTTTTTCAACTGAGGGGCATGTTATACATTATGGAATATGTTGAACAATGCATTGTTGGAGTGTTTATTAATGTATTAATGTGTTTTGGTGTTTTTCATATAGCAGCTGAAGGTTCGTGAGGGCCTGGCCATGCTGGAGGGCACATTCACATTGAATGCCTGACAGAACATCGTGCACAAGGAGCTCTTGGAGGCTCTTCCCTCCTCCCTCCCTCTTGGATGGAAGTGAAGTGAATCCTCCCTCCATTTTATACCCAAAAATGGCAGACATGGGAGCGTATGTGGGATTATTGGGACCCTCTTCACTAGTTGATCGTGAGCTCACATTGGAGAACCACACATTGAAGGAGGTTAAAACAAATAGAATTTCAAGTTTTTCTTGAACTTTGGAGGGCAAAAGATCTATCTTGTGAGCAAGATTGAAGTCAAATAAGGGTATATACATGTATATCGAGCTATGGACATGGGATAGGGATCATTAGAATAGGTGAAATGTTCTAGGAGTAGCTAATTCCAAGCTTCCAAAGTGGCTTCATCATGAAGGACTTGCTTTTCACCATCCTACCTTGACATACCCATCTTGTCTGATCCATAGCTTTGCGGTTCGGCACCCGATTGGAAAGATTTTTATCAAGCTCCTAAGCTTTGCTAAACAACAAACAGTGCTTTATTTGGAGAGGTTTCACCCAACCAAAATCCCTTTGCAACACTTCAATAGAGACTAAGTATGCACTCTTGAGCCTAGTTTTTGGCCATTTGGCATCAAAATCAACTTTCATCACTTGGCATAGTCTCATAGCTTTCATATGTAGGTGTTGGGCCACTCATTCTTGACTAGCAAGGATTGGTGCAGATCAAAAGTGCTTCATTTTTGCTTAGTTTGCATATTTTGAGCTATTTCCATACACTTTTGGCATCAATTTTGTCCGTATTTGGTGTTGAGACCCCTCTCAGGCCAGCTGGACTGGCTTCATTAGACCTAGTAACTCACCTTGGGTATCACCAATGCTCTTAGTTAAGAAGAAGGATGCTTCTATGAGATTATGCATAAATTATAGGGCACTAAACAAGGTAACTATCAAAAATAGGTTTCCAATGCCTAGGTTGGAAGACCTATTTGATTAGTTACATCAAGCTAGGTATTTTACCAAGCTTGACCTTAGATCAGGATATCATCATATTAGGATTAGGGTAGAGGATGTCCCTAAAACTACTTTCAGGACTAGATATAGGCATTGAGTTCTTGGTGACTTTTGGTCTCACCAATGATCCTACCACTTTCATGAAGCTCATGAACAATGTATTATGGCCTTATCTAGGGCAATTTGTAGTAGACCTTTTAGATGATATTATGATCTATAGTAGATCAGAACAAGAACACTTGAGAAAAGTATTCCAAGTGTTGAGGGAAAATTCACTCTTTGCTAAAGAGTCAAAGTGCGATTTTTTTCAATACATATGTTAGATACCTTAGGTATATAGTCTCCCAAAACCCAAATGGATCCTAAAAAATTACGGGATATCATTGAATGGACACATCTAGGAACCTGGAAGAGCTACAGATCTTCCTAGGTTTTAAGATTCTATCAAAGATTTATTAAGAATTATGCCAAAATTGTTGTCTCGATGCCAAAACAACTTAAAAGGAAAGGCAAAACCTTTCATTGCTGAGACGAATAGGAGCAAAATATGGAGAAATTGAAAGTAGCAATTGCGACAGCTCCACTTTTTCATATAGCAAATTCCAATAAACCATTTTTGGTTGAGACTGCCCCAAGTGATTTTGCTATAGGAGCGGTTTTATTTTAGGATGGTCGAACAGTAGCTTTTGAGAGTAAGAAACTAGAACCTGCTCAGAAGAATTACTTCGTCTATGAGAAGGATTTATATGCAATTGTCCATGCTTTGAAGAATTGGCATCAGTATCGATATGGTGCCAAAGTCACAATAGTGTTTGATCAAGAGAGCATTAAATGGATCTCTAATCACACAGACCTTAGAGGTTGTAAGGTTCGAAGGGGAGAGACCCTTTAGGAGTTTGATTATGAGCTTAGGTATAGGAAGGGAAAGTTTAATGTAGTGGCTGATTCGCTTAGCTGCATGCCTATGCTCAATGGATTGAGTTTTACTTAGATCATTAGTGAGCTACTTGAGTCCATTAGAGGGAAATGTAGGCTTCATCCTGCATATTTCAAGATTTGGGAAGCCATAGAGAAAGAGGATCATGATACATGGGTTTCCAATGAGGATGGAGTATCGATGGATACTCAAGAAGGATTCAACTGGAAGAATTACACTATCCATGATGGATATATGTTATATAAAGGTAAGATGTGTGACCCTAGAGATCGTGAGTCGAGGTGACACATTTCATATGAGTGTCATAGTGCGGGACACCTAGGAGATAACAAGACTTATGATCTTGTTAAGAGAAATTTTTACTAGCCTAGATTTCATAAGGATGTCCTAGAGTATGTGCTTAAGTGCACTAAATGCTAGGTCAATAAAGCTCAAAGATTAAGGATTGGAGGACTACTCCACCCATTGGATATTCCAAATGGGAAGTGGGAGAGTATCTCGATGGATTTCTAGGATTACCTAAGACATAGAGAGGGCACAACTCTATCTGGATAATTGTGGATAGGTTAACCAAAATAGCTAGGTTGATTCTGACAAGTACTATAGTGAAGACACCTGATTTGGCTAGACTATTTGTAGAGAACCTATACTGACTATATGGTCTTCCTTTAGACATAATTTCATATCAGGATAGAAAGTTCACTAGCCACTTTTGGAGAGTAGTCTTCAAAGGGTTGGATACAAAACTTGGCATGAGTACGACCAAGCATCCACAATAGGATGGGAAAACAGAAAGGGTTAACCAAATCCTAGAGAATATGCTTCAACCATATGTGATTGAAAGGAAAACTAATTGAGAAGATTACTTATCTTCAGTAGAGTTTGCATATAATAGTGCCAAGCACACTTCCACTGGGCATAGTCCATTTATGCTTACTTATCTTTAGTAGAGTTTGCATATAATAGCACCAAGCACTCTTCCACTGGGCATAGTCCAAGAGCTCCTTATGCAATAAGATTGCAGAATGAGAAAGTCCAAGCTGCCAAGGAATTCTTGGAATAGATGAATGATATGCTTAGGCTTGCTACGGATAGCATCAAGAGAGCTCAAGACAAGGCTCAAGCCCATGTTGAACATCAAAGGAGAGACATCAACTTTGAGGTAGGAGAGCAAGTCTATCTTAGAGTTCCATCTAGGTTTGAAACCATGAAGATGGGACCTTGTACAAAACTATCTCCTAGGTATTGTGGACCCTTCCCAATACTTAAGAGAATAGGAAAGATGGCTTACAAACTCCAACTTCTAGAGAATAGCTAGATCCATCGAGTATTTCATGTTAGTCAGCTTATGAAAAGGTCGAGTGAATTTGACAACCTCATTCTAGATAATGAGGTAATAGAGCCTATTTTTGTTCAACCTGTTCCACATGGGCCTAAGGGCATACTATGCACTCGAGAGAAACAGACAAGGAGTCACTTATATAAAGAGTGTCTAGTAAAGTGGAAAGATAGTCAGAAGATAGTGCTACATGGGAGCGGGTTAGCACCCTTTAGATGTCATGAGGAAGGAGATAAGGAAGAGAGCTCACACACACACTCTCACTCTCAAGGAGAAGCACACACACAGATTGAGGCAAGAAAGAATGATCTTCTTCTTCTTCTTCTTCTTCTTCTTCTTCTTCTATTACATAAAAAGGAATATACAAGAATGACCTAAAACAAGAATACAATAAGTGCAATATATAAAGGCCAGTACATAAGGAAAAACCTAATGTCCATGAATGAGTGAAGTGGCAAGAAAAAAATGTGCCATCACTCTCGGTAGATAAATCTAATAAAGCTCAATGAAGTATCACTGACATATACCGGCGTGACCACTATACATGTTAGAGAAACGAAAAAACTGGTATGTGTCATCCTACATCATCACATGTTGAGCTTGATATCTCAACACTCCCCCTCAAGCTCAATGCCATATCATGTAATCCAAGCATCTCCCGAAACTTCTTCAACTTCTCAGCTCCAAGTGCTTTGGTGAAAATATCAGCAACCTACTCATCTGTTCTCACATAAACAAGATCAATATCACATGCTAATACCTTCTCTCTGATGAAGTGATACTGTACCTCGATATGCTTTGTTCTAGCATGAAAAACAGGGTTCCGTGCTAATTGTATGCTGCTAAGATTATCACAATAGATAGTGATAGGCTTTTGCACTTCCACACCTAAATCTGCAAGTAGCATCTCTAGCAATGATGCCTCACATGCTGCCATTGTAGCACCTCTGTACTCAGCCTCTGTACTCGACAAAGCAACAGTGGGTTGCTTCTTGCTGCTCCATGTAATAGCTTCACTTCCAAGTGAGAATAGAAAACCACTAGTAGATCTTCTATCTGGAATGCTACCAACCCAATCTGCATCGTTGTATCCATAAAGCTGCAAATATACACCAGCCTGACCATAAAAACACACTTTTCTGGGTTCAGGCAGACTTGATAGTCTCTACATTTGTCAAAGATTTGTCTGAGTTCAGGAATATGGGTTTGTTTAATGTTGGAATGAGCACAGAGATCATCAACATAGACTTCTAAGTTCTTCCTCAAGAACTCTTTAAATACATGGCACATCAGCCTCTGGAAGGTAGCTGGTGCATTGGTAAGCCCAAATGGCATTACTCTAAAGGCAAAAATGCCCCACTCTGTGGCAAAAGCAGTCTTATGCTGGTCCTCAGGAGCAATGGCTACTTGATTGTAGCCCAAAAATCCATCAAAGAAGTTGTACACTTCCTTGCCTGCTACTCTTTCTAAGAGATGTTCAGTGATAGGAAGCGGATAGTTATCTCTAATAGTGGCTGCATTGACCTTCTTCAAGTTAATGCATACACGCAACTTGCCATTCTTCTTGGGCACCACTACAATGGGGGATACCCATTCAGTGTGCTCAATTTCATAGATGAATCCAGCTTCTACCAGTCTATCTATCTCCTCTTTAATCTTAGCAGCATAGTTATCATTATATGTGTATGGCTTTTGCTTAGAAGGTTTGGCTTCTGAGGTCATGGGGATAGTGTGTGAGCATATGTCTGGATCAACACCCTTCAAATCCTTGTAACTCCAAGCGAATACATCTCTGTATTCTCTTAGCAAGGCTATCAATTCGTGCTCTTCGTCTTTCGTCAGGTCATGATCTATGTATGTGCATCTCTCTTCTCCTTCTTCTATGGTTACAACTACTTTCTTCGTGGTTTCTTTGTTATCATAGGCCTCCCCCGATTGCGCCTCTCGTTTAGGCATTCTGATCATGACTCTCCTGTCATCTATCTCATACTTCTTAAAATTTTTCGGGACCTCAAACAAAGATTCTTCCTCTTCTGGTGAGACTTCTCTCTTCTTTCTTTTCTTTCCTTCTTCCTTCGGGGTCACATGTGTGGCTAGCCTTACATCATTTGTAAGCTCTCCATACCTCTGGGGTTGAAATTCTACTTCATAGAAGTATTCTTCATCTGATGCAAAAGGTGGGTCCATAATGATTGACTCTAGATCGGAGTCACTTGCATCCTCAAATGCATCAGGGCTAGGTTCATACTCTTCTAACACTGCCTCTCCCATGATTGGCTCTATGGAGAAGACAGAAATGTCATAGCCATCCTCATCACAGTGGGGTGTCCATTGTTCCTCATTGATGGCTACATCCATTGTTGCTAGGATTTCTACCCAGCCAGGAAGATATGTGTTTCCCTCTTCGCCCTCACTCATGTCTCCTATCTTGTCCAATGGTATTTCTGGCACTGCTCTCTGGGATCCTACCCGGGAACGAGGTTTTGCTATCTCTGGTACTTGTTTGGCTACATGTTTCCATAGCTCTGGCCTTACTTTGAGTAGCTCTTCTAAGGTGAGGTTGCACTGCACTTTAGTATTCTTTACTACCTCCGTATTCCTAGGTATGATCGAATCTTCGTTTCTTACCATGACTGTGGGTGCTCTCATGCACGTGGATTTAGCTTCCCATGGGCCTGTGAAGTGGGGTAATTCTTGTAAAGAGTTAGACTCAAAGTCTAATCTTTCCTGAGAGTGGGTGCTCTCCTGCTCCTCATAAATGGATGGGATGTCTTGTGGAAATTGGTCGTGTGCATCATCCACCAGTTCAATGGGAGGATGGACTTCACTTTCTTTAGCCCATTTGTCTTCTTGAATCTCTCGTAGGAATTCTGGCGTGAACCATGTAGTAGGCTTGGGGACTATCGATATGTGTAGAATCAAAGCTATGGTCACTGGGATCACTTTCTGAAATTAATGGTGTTACTGGGACTATAGCTCTATTCAGGTTTTCTTCTACAGCAGCATATTTTACCGGAATCACATTAGTAGGAGCAGGTGGTTGTTGTGCTAGCACTGGCTAGGGTCTCAATTGGGCCTGATATTGCGGTTGGTAATTTTGCTGAGGCCTAGTATACTGTTGTGGTGGGTATTGACTCTGGTATCTTCCCTGCTAAGGGTATGGCTGAGGGTAGGGTTGCCTAACCACCTGCTTATTGTATGGGCAGTCTTGTGTTGTGTGATTTGTGTATCTTCGTTCTATGGTGCAGTATTGGCTACTAGGATTTACTTGGGGCTGAGCCATAATGGGACATACATTTGCCATATGGTCACCACCACAAGTATAGCATCTTTTCACTGGGGCAAATCTTGGGATTTGTTTTCTAGAGACACCTAGTTTTTGAGCTACTTTCTCTGTAAGTTCCTCAATTGATGTGGATTGCGTGGACGAGAGGCTAGAGGCACTATCTGAATCCTTGTATATCTTGGAAAGCTCTAACTCCTCCCCTAGGTTATCCTCAATGTCAATGCACATGCGTACACACTCTTCTATGGTCCTAGGGTCCTTCAAGTACACATAAGATCTCAATTTGGCACTTTAATAAAGCCACTTGCTTAGCTGGTGTGGGTAGCTCCGAAACAGGGCATCTTTCTAAGTATTGCCTAAATCTTCTTCTTGCAAGTCTCACGGTTTCTTGAGGGGTTTGCTTGAAGCTGTGAATCAGTGAGGAAGTGTTATGTCTTATGCCACTTTTAGAGAATTCGATAATGAATGCCTCTAGAAGTTGGTCTATGCTCCTGAACTGCCTCTCGTTTAGTGGCTGAAACCATGTCAGGGCAGTGTTCCTAAGGGTTAGACCAAAGGCATTGTACTGCGTGAACAGATCTTCAACTTGTTCAGCTCTTAAGACTTGCCTAAACTCAGCCACATGATCGTATGGATCTCCTATGCCATCGAAGTAGTTCTTCATGGACTTAACTAGCTGAGTCGGTCTCAAAATCCTTGTGTGCTCTCTAGGTCGTGGTAGAGGGAACTCATCCGTATTTCTTTGATTCCTGGGAGCTCTAAGTACCTCAGGTTCTACTCTATTTGTTTCCATCCTCGTTCTTTCTCTGCCCCCTGGGTTGGCAAAGCTTACTTCTGGCCTATCTCTACTTCTCTCTCTTTGAGTACCATGAGCTTGGGATGTTCCAGCTCCAAGGTGACCATAGGACACGTTCGATCTTGGTTGGGGGAAAACGAATTCACCCTTCCAAGTGTAAGCATGTCTATCATGTTCTGTAACCACAAAGATCCTCTCTGAAGCATGATCTAGATAGGTCACTCTGCCTGGGCTATCTGGATCTTTGAACTCATAGATCATGATTGTTCCTATGTCATTTGGCCGATCAGATTTATACCTCCAAAAGGCTTCGTCAGTCTCTCGGTTGAGAAGCAGATCTATGCTCTTGTTGTCCTGTGGAACCCACTCGGGATTGAGGATTCTAGTAAGAACAGATTTGCCTCGGAGGGTTCTAGGTTCTACACCCATGTTTCCTTGCTCCAGGTCACCTAAATCCGCTTCTGAGATCACATTTCCGAATTCGTCTGGCCTATCTGGGTGATTGGTGACTACGTATATGGTTCCTTCTTTGTCCAAGTATGCTCCGTTTTCAAACTTGACAGCTGGGTGCTCTAGTCCTATGGATTGGTCCGGGTTTTTAATCTGGACCACTGATCTTCCTAGACCGTCCTCATAGATGCTAGCACCTAATCGGTTGGTCCTAATGTATTCCAACTGCGTCTTGTAGGGGCCTTCCACCCTATACAGATATGGCACTCCTGAACTTCCAATAGGTCTGTCCATCCCTTGAGACATCACTGATTCGCTAGTCTCGGAGCTAGGGTAATGCGAGTGGTGACTCAACTGCTAGGCCCAAGACCTAGCAGTATGATTGACACTAGCCTCTAAAGACCTAAGGCTTTGTCTATCCCTTACTAGATGCCGTCCTGATCTAAGGTTCATAAGCCTAATTGAATAGCCCAAATTTGCCCAAGTACAACCTCGTTGCTGAGTTCTTTCGTAACAGTTACTTGATTCTTCCTTATGTTGATTATCGTGTTTATGATCTTGTCTGATATCACGTCGTCAGGTATACTTGAGTGTATTTTCCGCACTTGAAGTTGATCGTTCCACATTAAGTCTTTTCCTTTAAAGTTCTCGGTCACACACAGGTTATCTCTTGAACTTGATTTCTTAGATAGTCTTTGACTTGTCACGTGCCTATCGTGTCCTAACTTGCTCCTAGCACTACTCGAACTTAGCCTAAGCTAGGAATTGACAAAGGGAGTTGAGAATATTCCGACCTTTCTTGCTGATCCCTTGTTCCTTAGTGCTCGAGAACCTGATTCTCAAGCTTGCACAAAGCCCTTGCTTGGATGCTCTCAATTGCTCTCAATAGACCTGTATCAGTCCCAAGATTAGCTCAAGACTTAAATTCAAAGGACAGACAGATCACTTTCATGCATGTAATTCACAGACCAACTTGCCTTTTGCCTTTATGGAAAACAATCTCAAGGATCCTTTAGTTTTCCTACCCAGGGGTATGGTCAACTTCAAAATACCCTATCTAATAATCCTGATATTAATTTTCACATAACCAGTGGAAGTTTTGGTTGTACTCCCCATGAGCTTTCCAACAAAACAAGAATCACAACAAACGGATTTCGTATGAGAAAGTTATGTCAGTTCAGGCTTCAGGGATTAAAACAGGGTTCAAACGGGCTGATAGATCACAGGATTTTTCTCAAAAACACATGTGTAGGGACCTCACAAATCACTAATGACTCTCTAATTATGCCCAAAATTCCCCAAGGACTAGGAAAAATTAACCCTAAAATTTTGGCCGAAAAGCCTGTCAATCGCGATCGACAGGTCTGTCAATCGCGATTGACAAAGGTGTCCATCGGGGCCTATCGGTCGCGATCGACACGTCAGTCGCGATTGACAGTGTCAATCGCAATCGACAGAGTCGGTCGTGGGTCCTGTCAATCGCGATCGATGGTGTCAATCGCGATCGACACTTTTTCCGGGTTTTTCGCCGTGAATTCAGTCGATCGGGGTAGTGTCCGTCGCGATGGACATGTGGCTACGCGAAAAAGTCAATCAATCGTTGAAATTCAGTCGGTCACGATCGACGGTGTCAATCGCGACTGACAGAGGTGTCGATCGTGGTTGTCGATCGCGATCGATGGTGTCAATCGCGATTGACAGTGTCCTACGTGGCAGTCAGTCGGTCGTGGGGTCTGTCGGTCGCGATCGACAGGTCTGTCGGTCGCGATTGACAGGGCCTGTTGAACGTGGCTGTCGATCGCGATTGACAGAGAAACATGGAATTTTTTAACTGTTTTTAGTGATTTGGAATGTGCTCATCATGTAGATTATGGTGGTGCACTTTGTTTTACCAAATGGGTGATTTTTCTGTCGATCGCGATCGACAGAGGCCGGCGACACAGAGACAGTTTCGTGACGTTTCGTACCTGCGCGGAGTGCTGGAGATGATGATGCTGCCAGTACCTGCAAAAAAGCTCAAGAACCAAGCAAAAACAACGCACACAATATCGCTCTCTCGCTCTCTCTCACAAGTGGAATGAGGGAAATGAGGTGGAGAAGGTGATATAATCAAAAACTGAAAATTTTCGCGATGATGGAGATGGAGGTGGGGGATGGTGATGATGATGATGGTGATGAGGTAAGAAAGAGAAAAATAAGAAGAGTGAAGAAATTACCTACAATGCCAACGTCTCAAATCTATGTCTTACCATCACACGCTCATCCTCAAAGCTCGATCCCCGGCAACGGCGCCAAAATTTGGTGTAGCTCAATGATGAGTAGCACCTCCTTTAATTTCAATCCGGGAAGACGTGAGGATGGTATGATGACCTCGAGCAGGTGAAGGCACAAGTGCGTGAGTGAGAAGCACACTAACATGCACACACATACACGCACACGCGCACACACGGCAAGACAAAGAGTGAGAAGCAATGGAGTTCTTAGATTACTTTCAAAAAACTCTTACAAGTTCAAATCAATTACAAGCTAACCTCAAAAATGAGCTCTCTAGCTCTATTTATAGTTTTTGACTAGGTTTTGGCCTTGTCCAGACCTAGTGTCCGGCCTAGTTAAAAATTAGGTTCTCTACCCTATTTGGAGGTTCAAACGAAGTCTAAAAAATGTGAAAACTGACAGGTAGATACTTCTAAAGCTCCTCAAGCTCAAGGACTCCTTGGCTTGCACAAAATGGAGCTGCAAAAATGTGAAATGGTATTTACAATGGTTTTTAGTGATGAAAATCATTGTTTTTGTAGGGGATTCTTCTGAAAATTTGACATACATTTCCTGGAGCTCCCTACTTGCTCCTTCTCCTTGTGTGTCCGCCTCTTCGATATGCTTTAGTGTCCTGAAAAAATATTGGCCTACTTGCTAGATCGTCGTTGACTACCCTGTCTGCTTGTGCTTTCTCTTCTCTCTGACTGCCTTCGTAAGCTTCCTTGCCTTGTGAGTCCTTCAGTTCCAACATAGACTACAACAAGAATATCAAAAGTCTGCCCCCTATCATTCACAAGCTAACGGACAAGCCGAGAGCACAAATAATATCTTATGTAATGTGTTGACGAAACTCGTAAACAATAAACGCTCTGATTGGGACAAATAACTTCATCATGTTGTTTGGGCTTACCGAGTTGCCTATAAAACGGTCCTCAATGCCACCCCATTTCAGATGGTCTTTGGACAAAATGTTGTGCTACCATTAGATTTCCTAATCCCAACTTTAAAAGTAGCACAAGAGTATGAGTGGAATGGACATGAGTTGTCATCTAGGATCTTTGATCTAGAACGCTTAGGTGAGATGAGGCTACGAGCGGCAGTTGGCATCTATGCTGCAAAGAAAAGACAAAAGGCTTATTTTGATGCACACATCAAGGATAAAGGATTGAAAGAAGGAGACTTAGTGCTGGTGTATACACTAAAGCAACATGCCCGTAAATTGGAAAAGTGAGGATATGGACCCATGATCATTAATAGAATTTCCACTAGTGGTGCGGTTCAATTGGCCACTCTAGAAGGTGACATCTTGCCAAATTATATAAGTGGATGTAGGGTCAAGCTATATCAAGAACCTCTTACAGAGGATATGTTAATGAGACTCAACACTGCTAAGAAGCGAAAAGAAGAAGAAATAAGGGTTAGAGAAGAAGCACAGGCAGAGGCTCGAGAGCGCATTAGATGAAATAAGTTAAGGTGAGTAGGCCTAGATGTCAACCCGAAATCCCCAAAATATCACATGGACATGTGCCAAAAATCGGGCCTAATTACTTCTCGAATAATCGATCGACGGTCCTTTGTGACCATAGAGATAGGACAAGGAAAGAGTGTGAGGACTGTGAAAGCATTGGTTGACTCAGGTGTAGCAACTAGTGCAGTTAGACTTTCATATTGCCAAGACTTGCAATTGAATATCAATCCCATAGAAGCCTATCTCATAGGATTGGGAGGTGTGGAAACCCCTTGTTTGGGTGAGGTGGAACTTCCAGAAGGTAGTTTCGGGCATGAAGCAGATTTGGGTGAGAAAAGGAGAGCAACCACCAACATTGCCCACACAATTCCCACTTAGGCAAGCCCACCATGCAAAGACAAGAACCAAGCAACCAGGACCAGCTCAACCATAACATCTCCGACAAGTTTGGGTACCAAAAAAATTAGCTACAGCTCAACAAGGGCGATTACACATGGATTCCCAAAGCAGTCTTACATGCACAAAGTCCTATGCTCTCCACTATGCGAAAGGTCTCAAGAAAGAAGCCAAGGAGAGAAAAGGGAAAGAACCAAGCACAGAGACCACAAGAGGATAAACTCACCTCTTCCGTAATAGTCAGAAGACCAAGAACAATGGTATGGATATGGAAGCCAAAAGCACCGGTAGGGCCCACAGAACCAAAGAGCCAACCACGAAGGATAAAACCCTCAAGAAACCATCCAAACATGAAGTAGCCAAAGGAGATCACTAAATAGTCGAAGACCATTCTCAAATGGATCCCTATAAGGAGGAAGGATCAGTTGTCATCTCGAGATCCAATGGATACCTCCAAGACAGATGGCATCTATATCAGCAAATAACATCGAAAGCCTTGACAAGTGACAACCATGTGCTCCTTGCATAACGTTGTCTTTTGCACCATTCAGGTCATGCATTTCCAAAGTATGCATTAATATAGGGCCACATTACATGGCCATGCATAGACACAATTGAGAGTCCCATGAACAAGAGCACATTGACACATGTAAACGTTTTTTTTTTTTTGATACTAACCTTTTTCTTCTTGTTTTGTGACATTGTTTCGCAAAAAAAAGGAGAAAAACAAGGAAAAAAAAAAAGAAGAAGAAGCAGAAGAGAGCTTGTTCCCAAGTTTGGCTCATGGAACATGAATGAGTCATGTGTATCTGCAAGAGGAACTGTTGATGACTGGAAATTTATCAGTTTTGATAGAAGTGTGTCTCGACTAGCAGATGATATTATTGCTGCCTTATCTGGTAGATGTCCATCACTTGGCATGAACATGGCATCCACAACTATTGTTTCCCCTTACCATGGTAGGAGGGAGGAGCTTGAAGGTCCGCAACTTGAGCGATGCTTAACTACTGTATGTACGAGAGCAAGGAGATATCTGCAAGGGGTAGTTTGGTACCCTAAAAATCCTTGTCCGTATACTGGGTGAGAAGACTCCTACTTATGGCGAGCTAAAGAGAATATGTGAAACTAAGCTTGGTGTAGTTACCCACTGCTGTTTGTCAAGGAATATAACAAAATTCAATTCTCAGTATTTGGCAAATGTTGCTTTGAAGAGAGGAGACAGGACCAGGCACTCAAAGAATCTCATCAGTGAATTATCAACAAGGACATTCATCAACCACGAAAGATGCACCATTGGTCAATCATTATGATGGGGGTGCAACACGAAGAGCGGACTATCGATCGACCTTTCATGGTAAGAATCCTTTACTTGGGTATGACGACAACACTGATAGATTAGGAAACCTCTTCGTCATCATACAGTTGAGCACTTAGCTCAAGACCCACAATTTTTGCGCCATACTTCTTCCAATGCATTTTCCAAGTAAGCATGCATAGGGCTACATTACAAGGCCGTGCACAAGGCACATATTCTCCTCAACCCATGCACGAACACTCTTACCCATCATTCATTATAGGTTATGAGTACTTGGCATGACTACTATGAACATCATCTTTGGAAGATCTAGAGGTCATCAATGGAGACTCACAACGACACGGTCATCCTGGAATCCAAGGAAGAAGCACATACCAAGGGACTACAACTTGCAAAGGCTCACAGTGACAAATGAAGAACCGGACAACCAACCCTACCACATTTGGAAGATAGACGGCTCTGGTTCCTACCGAATGGACACTACCTCTCAAAACACTACCTGGAACAACCATTACAACAAGGGTTTGTCAGGGATGACAGACTCGAGAGGGGGCAGAGTGTTGAAGTTGAAGGTGAAGGACAAAGCACAAGAACACATCAAAGAGGTGGACACACAAGAAGAAGGAGCAAGTAGGGAGCTCCAAGAAGTGTATGTCAAATTTTTAGAAGAAATCCCTACAAAAATAGTGATTCACATCGCTAAAAACCATTGTAAATACCATTTTCCATTTTTGTAACTCCATTTTGTTCAAGCCAAGGAGTCCTTGAGCTTGATGAGTATTAGAAGTATCATCCCACCAATTTTCATAATTTTTATACTCCATTTGAGCCCTCAAATAAGCCCTAGAACCTAATTTTTAACTAGGTCGGACACTAGGTCTGGACAGTGCCAAAACTAGTCCAGAAATTATAAAAAGATCTAGAGAGCTCATTTTTGAGGTTAGCTTGTTAGAGAATAGAGCTTTTGCAAGAGAACTCTTTTGCAATCAAAGTCCTTCCATTGTTCCTCTCTTTGATCTTGCCTTGTGCGTGTGTGTATGTGTGTGCATGTTTGTGTGATTTCACTCATGCACTTGTGCCTTCACTTGCTCATGGTCTTCATACCAGTCCTCACATCTCCACAGATTGACAAGTAAAGGAGGTGGTGCTTACGCTTGAGCTACAACCCCATATTATACCGAGTCACCAGAACATGTGGAAACACTAGTCCACCATTCGATTATGCTAATGTGATGTATGCAAACCCTAATCCGTGGCCCCAACTAAGACAGCTAAGACCACAGGGCCCTAGAGGACCATGCTTTAGGTGCTAAGGAGATCATTTCATAAAGGATTGTCCACATCCTCCGATAGCAGGATAGTCATAATACTATAACATACAAGGCTTTTGCGTCGAGTGTGGTAAAGAGCATGTCATCAAAGATTGTCCCAAGAACCTTGCCAATGCTTCAAAAGTGACACCCATCAACGTTATAGGTATTGTACACAATGCAGATGGATCCAACCCTACATACATGCCTATCCAAGCTATAACAAGAGCCTAAGCGCTCTTATAAAATCAACATCTTAATCCTGAGAAAGTAGCCGGAACTAGCGAAGTTGGAGAGTCTAGTAATAAAAAGATGAAATCTTGGAAAGATTCCAGAGAAAGAATTAAGAGAAAGTGATAAAAAAGATAACTGAGTTGGAAGGAAGTTTAAAGGAATCTAGAGCCAAAATCCTAGAATTGACTTCGCAAGAATCTAATCAAGAGAACCCAACTCGAAGACCAGGATCAGTTTTAGCATAACCCATGCCAGAAAACCTAGACATGATGTTTCGTGCATATCAGGCTAGACTAAAAGAAGGACCCCAGATAGTGGAAATGAGTAAGAATTATCCACGAGCAGATTTAGAAATGGAGAGGACTAAACTTTGCATGAAGATGGTAGAATTAGCACAAACTATGTTCGAAGCCTCTCGTTATCTTAATTGACAGTATAGGAACCCTATTGTTTCGGAGACACAGGAAAGGAATGCACCATCCCTGTCTCAAGTACCAACTACAAAGGTTGAAGACAACATGTCTTCCATACATAAGTATTCACATGAATTCTTAAGAAAAATCCAAGAAGAGAAGTGGAGAAAAGAACAAGGAACCCATCCTCCTATTCAAGAAATAGACGACTTGCAAGATCTATTTCCCCAAGACATCCCCTCTATTTATGATGGTGTAGAGGAAGAACAAATGAGTGAACATGCAGATTTCGAATCCAATTCTTTGCAAGAATTACCTTAGTTCACAGGACCATGGGAAGCCAAGTCTATCAGCATGAGAGCACCCACGATAATAGTGAGGAATGAAGAATCAGTAATCCCTAGAAACACGAAAGTGATAAAGAACACCAAAGTACAATGCCATCTCACCCTAGAGGAGTTGTTGAATCTTAAACCAGAATTGTGGAACCACGTAGCAAATCAATTCCCTGAGCTTTCTATTACTCCTCTCAGATAGGATCACACAGATGTAAGCAAGGGAGAAGAAGGTAACACTTATCTTCCAATAACCCATCAGGGCTACACCACCAAAGCCATCTTAGATTCAGGAGCCGGAGTAGCCATCGCTACGATCGCTTTATGGAAACGTTGGGGTAAGCAAACATTAAGACCCACCAAGATGAAGCTACAAATGGCTGACGGACATATAGAGAAGCCATTGGGTTTACTAGAAGGCATATCTCTCACCACTTGTCGTGTAGAGTTTGAACATACTTTTGCCATTTGTGCTTTTGGGAAAAATCATGCTTACAAGATGATTTTAGGACGACCATTCATGCGTCAGTTGCAAATCTTACAAGATTGGGGAACTAATTCGTTGTACTTGCAACATTTAGGAGTGACTACTAAAGTCAATCTTAAAGACTATTCCCATCGAGATGTACCCCCAATACAATGGAATACCATCCATAAGACACAAGAGGAAACAAAGTCCATACACTCATTGGAGTCAGACCCCTCTTGGTTGCACGAGGATACTCATCTATGGATGTGTAAAGTAGAAAAACAAGAGGAAGAACGGTTAGAAGCCAGGACTTTAGGTTCTGAGGAACATCCACGAGCCCTTCAAGACGCAGCTTATGCACCTATAGTATTTCCAAACGAGGAATTCGAGCCTCACGTTTGGGTAGAAATCTTAGCCACGATGGACATAGCAGTGAATGAAGAACAATGGACCCCTCACTGTGATGAAGACGGGTATGACATTTCCATTTTAATGATTGAACCTGTTGAGGAAGACTTTATTCTAGAAGAAAGCATGGAAGTGACCCAAGAACCAGATGAGAGTGATGACGAGGACCTAGAATCCATCATCATGGAACCCTTCTATTCCACAGAAGAGGAATATCTTTATTTTGTAGAAGCCAAAGACTCTGAAAAAGAAAAGGAAAGTCAAATGGAACAACTTGAACCATCCATAAGAGATACACAAAGAAAACAAAAGAAGAGAAATAAATCATCAATGATAGAAGAAGAACAACCACTCATGGAAGTATCAAAGAACTTCAAGAAGTATGAAATAGAAGATAGAAGAGTAATGGTACGATTGCCTAAAAGAAAAGCTGATGTTGAAGAAGTATACGACAATCGAGAGAAAACCAAAAAAATCATAGTCACCATAGAGGAAGGAGAAGAAAAATGTACATACATAGGGCATGATTTGACGAATGAAGAAGAAGAAGAGTTAATTGCCGTATTGCGTGAATATAGAGATGTGTTCGCTTGGAGTTACAAAGACTTGAAAGGAGTAGACCCGGATATATGCTCCCATAGGATCCCTATGACTCCAGATGCTAAGCCTACGAAATAGAAACCATACACGTACAATGATAACTACGCTATTAAAATTAAAGAAGAGATAGATCGTTGCTCCTCTTTCACCTCCCACCCCTCTAGTCTCTCCTGTACACCCCACCTCTCCCAGACCATCCACGTCCTTCGATGTGCGATAGCAGAAGCCTTTGTTGCCTCAATTCCTCTCACCCTTTCTGCACCCACACAACCTAGTCTCCCTCCTAGGACTTCCACCCTTCCATCCAGTTCATTTCTCCATCCATCCGTTCCTTCCTTCCCCATCCCTCCAAGACCCCTATTCCCATTTCCCCCTCCATTGACCTTCTCCCCCGTCTCACCTCCCTGACCCACTGTATTTCCTCTCTCCCCTCTCCACCAAACAATATACGAAACCCCATCTGTAAATTACTCAAGCACCCACTATCACTCCACTCTTCACGGTCACTGCACTAGACACCATGTCCAGTGACATGGACATATCGCCACCCACCACACCACCACTCACCTCATCCATTTCACCATCACATTTAGGCACATCACATTTCTCCATAGTCACCATTGCATCCACTTTCCCATCCCTATTTCCCCTTCCCCTTGCATCAATACCCACACCCACAACATCTTCACTCACTACATTGTTAATATTATAAACCACAATCGACACCGCATTCCGTCAAATGTTCGCATGTATGACACAAGTCCGCGATGAGTTTGCATCTCTAGGCACCAATTACCAGACACTGCGGCAGACCATGAACGAATTACAGTTGCAGCTAAATTCCTTAACCATCGAGAATGCCTCCCTTAACACACGCTACCAAGAGCTATGCCAGGCCTACCATACACTTGAACTAGAAAGTGCACAGAAGACAAAAGAGGCCATTACGGATAGCGACAATTTGTTAAGGGCTCAAACTATTCGAAAGGCAACACTCACTCGAAACATGGGACTACTGAGACGCCACCTAGTAGCCGCCAAAGAAGAGAATCAACATTTGCAGGAACAGAATCAAGAGAACCTAGAAGCAGCTTTAGATCAACAAGACGAACCTCTGAGTCCCAGCCGTTTCAAAGTTGTCCCCTCAGAATCTATGAAGATACTATTGGAAGACCATGTCCGACTACTAGAAGATTATGACAGTATGAATGAGGCATATGAGAAGCTCAAGGAAGACCACAAAATGCTACAGTTGAGAGCACCTATATAGCAAGCACCACCAGCTCATGCAGCCACATCTTCTGAAATCATCAAAGAACTCAATGCTCTACGTGCCCATGTACTGACTCTTCAAACACAAATCGCAGCATATGAAGAACCCCCTAGGCCTGATTCCCCACCAAAACTCCCAATGGAGGAAGAAATTGTGTCTATCCCAGTGGAGGAAACGTATGAAGAAGCCTACAAACCACAACCCATCCCAGGCGGACGCGTCACGGTTGAAGGCCAGACCACCTTTGAACTCCCTACCCCCCCCCCCCCCCCCCCATGGATGAAGACTATAGAAGAAGTTGGAAAGACCCACTCAGCACGTGTGGAGGCTCAATTACACACCATGGCTATGATAGAGGAACATATTTTGCAATCCCCTTTTTCGCTCATTTGGCCCCTCACAGATATATATCTAGGCATGAGCTGCAATATAAGCCGTATTTTATGCTAATGGCAGAATACCAATTGACGATCGAAAAGGAGACATACAAGAAACCCCCCCATGCAACTCATTTTGAGCTTGATGACTTGCCACCGGAAGCGTAGAGAGGAGCAATCTTTCAATCAACTTGGCACCAGGAATTATTACAACAATATCTAGAAATGATGAGCACATGTGTCAAGGCACCCCTGCAATTAAAGTATAACCCATGTTGGGGACCGATACCACGACGCCGCTCCTGGAAGGCCTTCGCAATCAAAGTACATAACAATAAGCAGTGCCAGGACTGGCTCAATTACCCATATTTCACTCCACCCACCGGACCGCCCATTGTATGATATATGATGGCAACTATTCGCCACTGGCTCCCCCGCTTACGCCGCATGGACGATGTAGCTATCCATATGACGGTCAAAATATTTGACATGATGCAGATAATATTCAAGGTCTTCTATCGTGTCAAGGCACCACACGTTAACACCCCGAGATTCGAGCATGGGCAGGATTTAGCGTATGATACGAGCACGACACCATCGCTCCGGGTGTGATTATGCCTGGCATTGTCGCATTAAATATTTATCGGCATGCTAAAAAATCACATTCAAAGAGATGTTTACTACCGGTTTTTGGGAGTACCATTTCGACGTGTTCATAAGCAGGCCAACACACCTACTCCAATTATTTGCCTATGAACAAATGGTGTACTCCATGCACTACAGACTCCCCGCCACCAGATGAACCTCAACCCATAGATTGGGAAAAACTCGAAGTAGATCTTGCAAGAGGTATTCGCATTTCAGAGCACACCCTCTCTCAGGACCTCCTACAAAACTATATCCGACAAACCCCACAACAAGGTTCTGTCGAGGACGACAGAAGCGAGAGGGAGGGGGGTGTTGGTAGTAGCCAGAGGCACAGACGTCGAGGAGGCATGTGATGGCGGATTACAATGAAGTAGTGGGGAGCCAAGCGGATTATTTTTTCATTTTTTCAAAGAAATATGTTTTATACTAGTTTTCAAAAATTCTCAAAAGTGATTTTCATCACTCTTGTATCATATGTGACACAGAACAACCACTTTTGTAGTTATATGCTCCATTTTGTGCAAGCAAAGGAGTCCTCAAGCTTGAGGAGCTTAGTTAGAACGAGCCTACCAATTTTTGTTATTTTTAGATCTCGTTTACCCCTTCAAATAGCACTTAGAACCTATTTTTTAACTATGCCAGTCACTAGATGTGAAACCGGTCAAAAATAGTCTAAAAACTATAAAAAGAGCTAGAGAGCTCATTTTTGAGGTTAGCTAGTGTAGACTTGTATGAGCTAGTGTGAGCTTGAGCTTGTAATTGAGATCTTGAGTAATAGAGTCTATTTTCCTACCTTCCATTGTATCTTGCTTGTCTCTTGCATGCGTATGTGTATGTGTGTGTGCATCTCTATGCTTCTCACCTTCACTCTCACTACATCTCGCGTTCACGATCTTCATATCACTCCTATCTCTTCCGCGGATTGACATTAAGGAGGTGGAGCTTCTTAACGTGGTACTTACCATTGTGCTAGAGCAACACCATTAATCTTCTGTTTACCCTTTGAGTGGAAATCATCAAAGAAAGGACCAAGATTACCCGATGGGCCAGCTTTGCTAAATAGTGGGTTTGTGAATCTTTGTTGAGATCTTAGGGCTTCCACAAAAGATCAGATTTATTCGGAGAGCCTGAACTTGTTGTAAATTGATGAGTATTTGAAGAATAATAGTTACCTTGCATAGTCTCTTTAGGAGAATACTTAGGCCCTTCATGTATAGCACCATTTTTCTTTTTGAGGACAACAGGAATTGCAAACTCACTTACACACCCAACACATGGTACAAAGGACTTGAAGTACGCTCTTTTAAGAGCTAAGGCATCCAGCCTCGAGCGGGACTTGAACCCTGGCCATCTGCTTAGGAGTACAAGGCACAACTGCTAAACCACGCCCGCTGGATGTATAACACCACTTTTATCATTCGTCATGTGAGCATGTTGATTCACAAGAGCATACCCATCTCGCAAGTCATTGTGCACTGACATTGCCTTCTCAAGTTGGAGCACAATCAGGATGAACGAAACAATACAATAGACAATGTTTTGAGCAGTCGCAGGGAGCATTCCCCCGTCAAGGGACCACGTGGAGAGTCGAGACCCAAAAATACTAGGGTTTCATAGACCCCTCGCTCAACTCACAGCACCATAGATACTCAGAACTCGAAAGATTCCACAATGCCATTAGGAATTGTAGTTTCTGTGCTATTTTTGGTGGAAAAGGTTTTAGGCTCGAGAGTCGAGACTCGACATACACGATTCACGCTATTCCAGAGAGGATCTTCAGCTGAAGCGGGCTACCGTACACTAACTACGCCAGTAGATACAAACGCAGAAAGTTGAAACGGACCTCATGCGCGCGGCGGTGGGGCAGTGCGGCTGCTTCCAATTGAAGGGAAAACACAGCATTGGAGCTCGCGGAAAGCATCGTTGGGCCCATTTGGCTTCTGCCCATCCACTATTTCCACGTACGCAGAGAGCCCAGATCCTCCGATTTGAACTATGACATGTTAAATCGTGAGGATCGGATATCCCAGGACCCAGACGCTGTTTCTTATGGATATTTGAATACTATTTGCACTCATACTCCTCATCGTTATCATCATCCTTGCCTGCGTGTGCTCACGGAGTTCTCCCCCACCCATTTTCTGTCTCTTAATATCCTTAAGAATTCCTTGGGTTTTTTCTCAATGAAACACTTTGTCCTGGTCTGAAAATTTAGACGCTCAATGTCTCTTTCTAGGTTCTTGCATCGGGACAAGCCTAATCTTCTTCTAAGCGTACTGCGAGTCTGCGCATTGCGCAACCGACTCTCGGCTGCGGTTCTCCCTTGTGGGTCCTACTCCACACCCGCCGCTTTTGCACATCCCTCAAAGTCCTACCCTAAATTCATATTCCATTTACCTGTTCGAAATGCATCGCTCTTCCAGGCTCCCATGAGGCGTCTTCGTACACAATGTCTAGCTCTCTAGCACAAGGTCTTCTTTTTTACGCTTCTACACTTCTACGTATGGTCGGGTTAAGTTGGAGCTAAGTGGCTTGATGTGCGTTTATAGGAAAGCGTGCTTTGACTGAAAGCTTGTTGCGCTCATTTGATTTTGTTTCACTTTAACAGTAGCCCTTTTCTGCTCTCTGAATCGAATTTCCTGATGCTTATATACAGTGCGCACTGTTCGGTCGAAGTACGATTTTATATGCATGGCAATGGCTACATATGTAGGAGAATTTCTGATGAGTAGTCGCACCTCTTGGATACCTCTGAATAAGCATTCTGTCCTTCTGCTTTCTATTGAGAGGTTAATTGTATGCAACATGCTTGAGGCGCAGATAAGTCGCTGAATGTATTGAGTATTGAGCAAAGTTCAATCAAGCATGGCAGCAGGATCTAAAGTAACGCGGAGTTTCTCATCCTTATCACACTCTCCCTCCATCAAGGTTTCTATGAGTACTCTTTCGAGTTTGGATAAATCTCAGTACCTAAAGAACATCAGTAGAAATGATCATGTTCAACATCAAAATGCTCCTAAAAAGTATAGGAAACCAAAACTTTGGGTTTTCCTTCTTCCATTCACAGCACTGGCTCTCCCTTGCATCTATCTTTACGAAAGTTTTTCAAATCACGTCGATGTCGCCTTCCTGGAAGATAATGGGCAACTTGTTGCCGGATTCTGGCTCTACTACATCTTTTTGGTGTTTTTATTCAGTTCCATGCTTGTAGCAATCATGGTCGTCTATCCTCGGCCAAACCTTGTTTATAGGCTGAAATGTTCTCTAAGCAGCAATTGGGGTTGTTTGATTATGACATGTTTGAAGCCACTTGGTGGCATGCGCACTTGCGAGAAGGACAGACACAGAGAGTATGGAAGTTCTTGCGTAACTTGGACAATCGGCTCGGAGCCCAAGCTTCACAGACTCAAGAGCATTAAAGAGGGTATACAGACATATAGCAATGGTGATACCTATGCTGGTGAATTCCATCAAGGTAGATTCTCAGGGAGTGGGGTATATCATTTCCATTTCAGTGGAAGGTACGAGGGAGATTGGGTCGATGGTAAGTTTGATGGCTATGGTGTTGAAACATGGGCTCGTGGTAGCTGGTATAGAGGACAATTTAGGTGTGGTTTGCGTGAAGGTTGTGGTGTATACAGGTTTTTCACCGACGATGTATATTCTGGGGAATGGTCCAAGGGGCAAAGCCATGGGCGTGGTATTCAGACTTGCGCAGATGGAAGTAGGTATGTTGGAGAGTTCAAGTGGGGAACAAAACATGGATTTGGGTGCTACTATTTCCGGTATGTCTGATGACTATTTTCTAGTATTTATTTTCTGCCATTGATGCTTTTTAAAATTTTTGCTAACACTACTTTGCATGTATCCAACAGGAATGGTGATACCTTTTCAGGGGAGTATTTTGCAGACAAGATGCATGGTTATGGTGTGTATCAGTTCGCCAATGGACATCGATATGAGGGTGCATGGCATGAAGGCAAGAGGCAGGGATTAGGAGTGTACGAGTTCAGGAATGGAGAAAGGCAGAGTGGACATTGGCAGGATGGCTCTTTGCAAATTCATAGTTCCCATCTTATTGTTGGAGGTGCTCCTCAGGCCTTAAGTCATTCAAAGGTCCTGCATGCAGTGCAGGTAAGTTGCAGCAGTAGTTGAATGAGTTGTATTGTGCAATCCATCTTGTTGGTATTCAATATATGCATGAAGTATTACCCTGAATGTTATACAAGCAGAAGGTGAATGTTAATGTTGGAGTTATTTGAAGATGTTCAACTCGGTTCAATGTGTATAGTTTGTAATGTGGACTCACACAGTAAATCTGTTAGTGTTAGCATTACTGTCAGCTAAATTTCTTTCTGAAGTTTGATGCTAGCTATTGTTGATCTTTACATTGCTAATGATGTTTTTGCTACAGGAGGCACGGAGGGCATCTACTAAAGCATTGCAGGTACTGCATGTTGATATTAGAGTCAACAAGGCCGTGGCAGCTGCAAATAAAGCTGCAAGTGCAGCAAGGATTGCTGCAGCCCGAGCTGTTCAAAGTAGTCGATTGGATGGAACAGGACACTCACTTGATTTGCATGAAGCCAATGAAGGGCATGACAAACAGGGCAATTAGGCCTGCATTATGCTTTTCCCTGAATGAGGTCTTTGGTATTGCTATTTCTTTAAAAGGACACCTTGATTGTAGGAGCTTAAACACAAATTTTGTCAAGTTATTATGTCAGCTGTCCAGTTAATTCTGGTGGCCAGCTGTCTCGATAATAGGCCAAAACTTAGGTACTCAAAGCTGTATATATACTTATCACGCCAAGCTTAGTGGTTCAGTAATTTGTGTGCTATTATAATAGCATCATCAGTTGAACCCTAGCTGCGTGGATCAGTATCAATAGGGCAATATATCCACACACTGCTCGTGTGTATATGTATGTATATTCTTATTTATTACTAGTCACCTGGTAGGACACTCATATTATGAGGTGAAAGTAGCATGCAGTTCTCAGAAAAGCTACCTGAGTATGGTGTATGCTATCAAGCTCCACGTCAGATTATATAATCAGAAAATGAAGTTATTTTTGCATTTGAAGGCTTTTCAAATCTATTAAATTTTATGTGCAAGGAAGTTATCTATGCTAGTGGGAAGCATGTTCACTTATTGTTGTCAGCAATAGTGAAGAGTCATATTCAGAAGTTAATCCAGGTCATAGAGAGGATGTTGGGGACCTGACGTGTCTTCGAAGACTGAATGGACCGGTGCTAATGGGCACTGATCTGTTCTGGGTAGTGTGAGTACAGGCACTTAAAAAGCGTTTGATCTGAGACAGAATGCTCCTTTATGTGAGAGTTCCATAAATGTTTTGAGCAGTATTGTAGGGAACATCTCTTGACAAGCAGGAAACGGCATTTCTGTCTATTGGTCAAGAAGGCCATTTCTCTGCCTAGATATGTCCTCATTTTCAGGCAGGTCATGATGTATTGCGGCATCAGCATGTATCCCTTTAAACTTCCACCAAATCAGAAGAAGACTATGGTAGATAATATAGCAATGCCTAAATTTTGACACAAACACTGTCATGTGAACTGTTTGGGCTGGCAACTCTACAGCTAAAACCCGGGAGTTAATATGCAAGTTGTGTCAGCTGTCTCAATGAATCGGGGGGTTTATCTGTGAGTGTATCTTCCACTATTTTTATCATCTGCACCTCTTCAGATTGGAAATCTCTCCAGCAACAAAGAATAATTCAAATAAGAAATAAGTTAGCTGGCCTTCTCTTTTGCTAGCCATTTATAGGCTATTTCCTCTCTTCAGCCTTCCTTTTTTGTTTCTTTGTCATGCTATCTATCATGCATGTGCTCTCATAGAGTAGTTGACATGATTTTAAGGTTGAGAGTTGAGACCTCGTTAGTTATTACATTAGATCTTCAATTAGGTTAAGTTTCAAGACATTCACCATAGAAAATATAGATTTTCCTATTTATTGGTAAAATTCACTTTAAATTTGATTTAAAATGGACAAGAGCTACTAGCAAAACGGAGAAGAGTGAAAATGAGGTCAATAAACCTCTCATGGATTTTGGGTAAGGACTCACTCTATCTTCTTCATTTAACTCTCACAAAAGCAAGGATCTAGAAATGTGTCTTCATCTCTTGATGGGACAGTGAAGGATATTACTTTTAGATCGTTTAAAGTTCTTAGTACTTCTGAAGAGGATGAGGGAGCTTCTTAGGGATCGAACTTTTTGGTTAGTGCCAAAGGCTTCCTTTTGGTATGCAAGAAACTAAGAATTGGTCCTAAAGAGATGACTCTCCTCCCAACCTTATGCCTGTATATATAGCTGCTCGAATCAACGAGGACCACAAATGTAACTAGAGTCCACAAGTTCATGTGCAATCCCCTCTACTCCTTTAATATCTTCCACTAGAGTCTACTAGTGGTTAGAGTGATCTCGACCATTGCTTTAGTACCCTCCACTAGAGTCCACTAGTGGTTGGTATACTTGCCACTCGAGTTAAGTCTAGCTAGACCCAAGTTAACTCACGTTAAATTGAGTTAGAAGACTCTAGAGCTCCTTGGGAAAAATGTTCTCCCCATGCTCCCCATGGGGGTTGAATCCAAGACCTCCTTCACAACCTTGGGACTTAACCACTAGGCTAAGTGGATTACTTGTTGAAGAGAGCACATGAACTTATGGTTAAGTCTAGTCTCAAGATTTTTGGCCATAGACAAGTGATCAAACAGTGTTCGATTTCATATTTGTGTGAACTGATCTGATCCTTAGATCATATACTTACTTTATTACATTCTTGCCCCCTTGGGAAAGATTTTCGTCCTTGAAAATAAAGCTATATGTAATAATCGTAGGCAAATCCCCCCCCCCCCCCCCCCCCTCCCCCCCCCTCGAGCTTCATGTTCTAAAAACTGGAAGAACATGGTCATGTTCTAAATCTAGAAGAACATGCCTTACCTCTGTGGTGGGATCCCTGCCCAAATGATTCAAAACACCATCTGGCTTTGCACTTTGATAAACTCGTCGAAGTACAAAGTAGTGAATGAATAATAAGGGTGGATCTTAAACATCCCTAGCCACTTCATTGTGTCTCGATGATAGGCATAAATATATGAAATGGATGGATTCCAATTACAAGTCCATTTCTGGGCATGATTGGTGCATGTACTTAGTAATTAGGGCGGGATTCTTATCCCTTATAAGACTTTGAGAACTCTTGGTTCTATGAATTTGATTTGGAAAACTTGAAGTTTGGTTGGTCCAAACATCTAACTTGAATGTTTGTACAATGGTTTACTCCCATCCAATAATTACTTGATTTTTTTCACCCGACTGGAGGACTACTTTGTCCTAATGGGCTTGAAAATCCTATGTAAACTGTAAGAGAAAATTTTCCATTTACTTTGGTTCAACCTTACGATATCTTGACCAAGTCAAATTCTAAATGAAAATCATCCAACTTAGGACACTTTTCTCAAAGACTTCATCTAAAAGTTCTTGGGAATTATCAATCTTATGAGCAATTCCTAACTTCACTATTCTAGAGTATATAATGAACTCTAGAAAGCCATAAGAGTTATGCTAGTAATTGGAAGCAAACCTAGATGAATAAGTCAATCTTGGGCTTGTCATCTTTTGAAGATTGAATAAGTTCTTATACAGAATATCTATCTAGGATGTTTAATTTAGTTATCTAGTTCCAATAGGCTAACCCTAGACTTTTGCGAAAGGAATTAGATACCATATTTGAGTCAATTCCAAAAGATTTGGAAAGCGGAAGAAAATAACTAAAACACTGTATAACTAATTCAAAGTTCTAAGATATAAAGTTGCTATGAGTAAAATACTTGATGACCCAAGACTTTAATTTCTTAATGATATGTTTCAACAAGGTATTGAAGCATTTTTACTATCTTTAAGAGAAATAAACTAGATTCTCAAAAAGATTCAGAGTAAATCTAAAACGTCATTCAACCACAAGATACTAGTGTGGTATCCAACATTAGTGTGTCGACCCATTGAGGTTCTATTGATGAGTTTTTACTCAAATAATACTTCACTTGAGACTAAGTTCATGCTTATATTCAATCTTTATGACTCCTTACTAGGAATACAATTCTTGTGCATTGTGTTGAGTCAAAGGATTGAATTTACCTAGTTACACTAGAAACTTGGTGCTTGACTTAGTCAATCTATCCCGTAGTTGAAAAGATCATTTCAATGTGAAAGTCCTTCTTTAAAAATTTAACAAATATTTCTTATCAACAACACTTAATCTTGAAGCGTTTCATAATTCAAATAAGAACGTCTTTATTTGAAAAAGATCTTTGAAGTTACCAACTTCATATCTTTTACTTCCTTGACCTTGAAATATCTTGAGATCATTATACTACCTTCCTTGAATTTAAACTTCTCTTTGGAAGTTTTAATTCCCTTGAACATCAAATCTAACTTCAATATCGATTCTTGGATTAAACGATAATTATCATCCCACGGTCCGATGTCCCATACCATCTTTCCTACATCAATCTGAGTATAAAATCTAGTATCCCATACCACCCTATTTTATATTCACATTAATGTGTGGGTGATACTTATCCTAAAGTCTAAACACATCTTGATAGAGTACCTTTTCACTTCAATTCTTTAAAAGAATTTTGAGGTTTCAGGCATTACCTCTAACTTGATATTTTAGGTTTTGATCCCTTCATATGATTGTTTCATGATCTTGTGCTTTCCTTTGGGAACTCGAAAACCAATTGATAGAATGTCTATTCTTCTTTGCTCGGGCTTTTAAACGAAGACCAATTAAGTACATGAATTTTTATAATTTCAAGTCCAATTGGTTTATTCTTGACCAATTTGTAGCAATAAGAGTTTTTTACTTCTTGTCTTTAGATTCCTTTCTTACTGATGTTTTAGGTACCTACCCTGGTGGGGACTTTATGAGAATCTCTCTACTACTTAAGTCTAATAATCCGCTCATGCTTTTTGGATTGAAGCTTCAAGTGAAAACCAAAGCAAGAAATCTTTAGGACATAAGAAAAGTTCCTAAAGACATAAATCGAATCGTGAACTTTTCATTTAGGAATACAAAGTTCTAAGAAATGGATCTCTAATCCATGAACTTTTCCTAAACAAGTTATAAAGTTCAAAATTATGTGTTTATAGTAGCATTATTATTGGATCAATCATCAAAAGATGCATGGACTTTAAACACAATTGTGATTGTCAAAATATGTTTAAATTACTCTAGTAACATCTAAAGATTGATCAGTAATAATAAATCTTGTATCGAACTTAACAACAAAAATCAATATCACATAAATGAAAGTTCGAGTCAAACTTTCATAGTGTAATGGGAAACCATATCCTAAAGGTGATATTTATCTTCTAGTTTGATACTCGAAAAATAAAAATAATTGAATGAGTAAAGCTTCTGAATATTGTCTGAAAGTTTAAGCATTCCTTTCATATATCTTTCCAGCATTGCAAAAGATTCCAAGATGAATCATTTGATCAGGTTATTTGATTCCATAGAATGAATCTCAATTCCTTGAAGAATAACATTCTCCCAAGTAGTGAGAATGAAATTCTTCAAACTCATTAGATAGCAAGTAGTTCCCCAAAAGTTCCAAACCACTAGAAGTGGTACTTAAAGTCCAATGGTTGATATCACGTGGATGTGTATCAAAGATTCTTAGCTTTAGAATCTGAAAGGCATTAGTATATGCTTGGACTTGAGTTGGAGAAAAAATATCTAAAATCCCATGGGTAAGCAAAGAAGCTTTCGACAGTTCAAGAGATCTTAAAGATAAAGAATAAGTCTTTATTTTTGTCGCAAGGTCAACAAGCCTTGATCAAGCTTGGCAAGGTTTATCCAAGACAATTGCGATTTGAACTACCATGAAGTTTGCCAAGTATTGGCAATGAAATTCCTTTTGGGAAGTTTTCACTCAAGTTCCATGTATCTGATGGAAAAGTATGAAAAGAGTAAGTTGTTCCAAGTCTGAACAGAGTAAATATTCCAAGTATATAGTCTACAATCGTGATGACGGTAATTAAGTCTGTGGAAGGTATAATGTAAAAGTTTACCTATCCTTAAAGGGATTTCTTAAAGGTGGAATCCAAAAGCATGAGCGGATGGTTAGACTTAAGCAGTACAGAGATTCTTGAAAAATCCTTGAGGTAGCTACTTGAAGCTTTAGTTAGAAAGGAATCTAAAGACAAGAAGCAAACAACTCTTGTCACTACAAAATTGGTCAAGTATAACCAATCATACTTGAATTGGAAAAATTCAAGATCTTGGAATGATAATTGTTTTTTTTTTTTGAAAACCCTAGCAAAGAAGAATGGATATTCTATCAAAGGTTTCAAGTTTCCAAGGTAAACGCACGAGATCGTGAAACGATCATATGAAGGAATCAAAACCTAGAAAATCTAGTTAGAGATAATGTTTGAAACTTTAAAATTTTTTAAAAAGTTGAAGTACAAAGGTACTCTATCAAGATATGTTTAGACTTTAGAATAGGTATCACCCACACATTAATGTGAATATAAAATAGGGTGGTATGGGATACTAGATTTTATACTCAGATTGATGTAAGAAAGATGATATGGGACATTGGACTATAGGATGATAATTATCTTTTAGTCCTAGAATGAATTTTGAAGTTAGATTTGATCTTCAAGGGAATTAAAACTTCAAAAGAGAAGTTTAAATTCAAGGAGGATAATATAATAATCTCAAGATACTTCAAGATCAAGGAAGCAGAAAATATGAAGTTGGTAACTTTGAAGATCTTCTTTTTCAAATAAAGACTTATTCTTATTTGAATTATGAAACACTTTAAGATTAAGTGTCGTTGATAAGAAATATTTGTTACATTTCTAAAGAAGAACCTTGACATTGAAATGATCCTTTCAACTAAGGAATATATTGAATAATTCAAGCACCAAGTTTCCAGTGTAACTCGGTAAATTCAATCCTTCGACTCAAAGCAATGCCCAAGAATTGCATTCCTAGCAAACAACCATAAAGATTATATATAGGCATAACCGGAGTGCATCGACACACTGATGTTGGATACCACACAAGTATCTTGTGGTTGGATGATGTTTATATTTACTCTATGAATCTTTTTGAGAATCGAGTTCCTTTCTCTTAAAGATTAAAGAAAAAAGCTTCAATACCTCGTTGAAACAAATCGTTAAGAAGTTGAAGTCTTGGGTCATCAAGTATTTGACTCATAGCAAGTTTATATCTTAGAAGTTTGAATTAGTTATATAGAGTTTTAGTTCTTTCCTTCTGCTTTCCAAATCTTTTGGAATTGACTTAGATATGGTATCTGATTCCTTTCATAAAAGTCTTGGGTTAGCCGATTGGAAGTAGATAACTAAATTAAACATCCTAGATAGATGTTTTGTATGAGAACTTATTCAATTTTCAAAAGATGACAAGTCCAAGATTGACCTATTCATTTGGGTTTGCTTCCATCACTAGCATAACTCTCCTGAATTTCTAGAGTTTAGTACACTCTAGAACAGTGAAGTTCAGAATTGCTCATAAGAGTGGCAATTCCCAATAACTTTTAGACAAAGTCTTTGAGAAAAGTGTCCTAAATTGGACAATTTTCATTTTGAATTTGACTTGGTCAAGATATAGTAAGGTTGAACCAAAGTAAATGGAAAACTTTCTCCTACAGTTTACATAGGATTTTCAAGCCTATTAGGACAAAGTAGTCCTCCAGTCGGGTGAAAAAATCAAGTAACTGTTGGATGGGAGTAAACCATTATACAAACATCCAAGTTAGATGTTTGGATCAATCCAACTTCAAGTTTTCCAAATCAAATTCAAGTGAATCAAGAGTTCTCAAAGTCTTGATTGGGATAAAAATCCCACCTTAGTTAGTAAGTGCATGCACTAGCCATGCTTAGAAGTGGACTAGTAATTGGAATCCATCCATTTCATATGTTTGTGCCTAGATTGCACATCGAGAAACAATGAAGTGGCTGGGGATATTAATAGATCCATCCTTATTATTCATTCACTGCTTTGAACTTTGACCAGTTTATCAAAGTGCAAAGTCACACAGTGTTTTGAATCATTTGGGCAGGGATCCCACCATAGAGATGAGACATGTTCTTCTAGTTTTAGAGCATGACCATGTTCTTCCGGTTTAAGAACATGAGGCTTGGGGGTTGCCTACGGTTATTATATATAGCTTTATTTTTTAGGACAAAAATCTTTCCGAAGGGGGGAAGAATGTAATAAAGTGAGTCTATGATCTAAGGGTCCCGTCGGTTCAAACAGATCTGAAATTGGACACCGCTTGGTCACTCATGTGTATGGCCAAATATCTCAAGATTAGACTTAAGCATACGTTCATTTGCTCTCTTAAACAAGTGATCCACTTAGCCTAATGGTTAAGTCTCAAGATTGTGAAGGAGGTCTTGGGTTCAACCCCCATGGGGAGCATGGGGAGAGCATTTTTCCCAAGGAGCTCTAGAGCCTTATAACTCAAGTGAACGTGAGTTAACTTGAGTCCAATGAGACTTAACTCGAGTGGCAAGTACATCAACCACTAGTGTACTCTAGTGGAGGGTACTAATGCAGTGGTGGAGATCACTCCAACCACTAGTAGACTCTAGTGGAAGATATTAAAGGAGTGGATGAGATTGCACATGCACTCGTGGGCTCTAGTTACATTTGTGGTCCTCATTGATTTGAGTAGCTATATATACATGCATAAGGTTGGGAGGAGAGCCATCTCTCTAGCACATGGTGTTCATAGTCATTACTAGAATTACGAACACAATGTGCTAGAGACATGGCTCTTCTCCCAACCTTATGCCTATATATATAGCTACTCGAATCAACAAGGGTCACAAACGTAACTAGAGTCCACGAGTGCATGTGCAATCTCCTACACTCCTTTAATGTCTTCCACTAGAGTCTACTAGTGGTTGGAGTGATCTCAACCACTAGCATTACGACCACCACGTGCTAGAGAGATGGATCTCCTCCCAACCTTATGCCTGTATATAGTTGCTCGAATCAACAAGGACCACAAATGTAACTAGAGTCCACAAGTGCATGTGCAATCTCCTCCACTCCTTCAATATCTTCCACTAGAGTCTACTAGTGGTTAGAGTGATCTCGACCATTGCTTTAGTACCTTCCACTAGAGTCCACTAGTGGTTGGTGTACTTGCCATTCAAGTTAAGTCTAGCTAGACCGAAGTTAATTCATGTTAACTTGAGTTAGAAGGCTCTAGAGCTCCATGGGCAAAATTCTCTCCCCATGCTCTGCATGGGGGTTGAACCCAAGACCTCCTCCTTCACAACCTTGAGACTTAACCACTAGGCTAAGTGGATTACTTGTTTAAGAGACCATATGAAAGTATGGTTGAGTCTAGTCTCGAGATCTTTGGCCATACACAAGTGACCAAACAATGTCTGATTTCAGATCTGTTTGAATCGATCAGATCCTTAGATCATAGACTTACTTTATTACATTATACCACTCCATAATTAGGCCAAAGATCTTTCCACCTTCAAGTGCTTGTGAGAGGTGAGTGGATGCACTTGAACAACATAAGGAAGAAGAAGAAGCTCGGAGCACAGCAGACAATATTGAATGTATTTACCAAGTGAATGTACAAATGTAAGTGACCCGTTAGGGTTATAGGTGTATATGCAAGATGGGAAAAAAACCTCCTAAAGAAGGAAAAAAGTGCCAGAATGATCCTAAGTGTGTTCACACATATCACTACCGAAATATATCAACAAACCCCCCTTGGGAGTGATGTTGTGCACAAGGATCTAGCACTCATGTATAAGGAAGTGCCAAGTTATGTGGAATCAATGCACAAAAGGAAGTAAGCCCAAAGCTTTAAGGAAAGCTTTAAACTTTTCCCTAGGCAGAGCTTTTGTGAAAAGGTCTGCAACGTTCTCTTGTGTGGGCACATATGTTGAACTAATCTCTCCAGGAAAGAACCTCTCCTTGACATAATGATAGTGCACCTCAATATGCTTACTGCAACCATGAAATATAGGGTTTCTTGCAACTCCCAATGCGCTCTGACTGTCACTAAAATGGTAGTGGTAGAAGATTGACCAACACCCAAATAATCCAAAAGGTGTTTGAGCCACACACACTCAACAATCACTCTGAAAACTTCTCTATACTCAGCCTCACAACTAGAAACGGCCACAGTAGGCTGCTACTTGCTTAACCAAGATATGCATAAGCTACCAAGCATGAAGCAAAAACCATTGGTGGACACATGAGTGTCATAGCAACCAACCCAATTAGAGTTAGAAATAGCATGTAAATCTAGCGGTCGTGATTCCCCCTTGGGATAAAACAATCCAAGTAGCCGGGTACCACTCAAGTAGTGAAAGATGCACTTAACCACCTACCAAGGCTTGACACATGGGCAATGCATAAAATTGCTCATTTGAGAGACAACAGACTGAATATCAGGCTAGGTAATGCATAAGTAAATCAAGCATCTGGTAGTATGTTGATAGAGAACAGCATCAGATGCATCTCAAGCATCATGGAGACTCAATTGTAAACCTCTCTCCATAGGAATGGAAATACGTTTGCAGTCGTCAAGGCCAAAAAGTTGCAATAATGTGTCAATATATTTTGATTGACACAAAACTATTCTGCCATCAACCTACATAAACTGAATGCCCAAATAATAATGCAAATGCCCTAAATTGGAGTTCTCAAAAGAGGCATGCAAATCAGCCTTAAAATCCACAACATGCTTCTCATTAGGATCAGTGATGAGTGTTGGGGGATTCTTAGACAAGAAGGAGTTTGAGGGTTTGTAGGAGAAAATGAAAAGACCAGAAGAGGAAATACACCTTGGAAGCTTCTTCCGATTGATTACAATAAGACAATTACAATGTTTGAAGCAAAATACAAGCCAATACTTATGTGCACAATCACACAGAGTGCTCAATTACAAAGTACCCAATATCCCAAAGTCTTCTTGCCATCGGCCTCCTCTGCACCAGACCTCCACCTGCTTCAAGCTTATCCTTGTGCACACCTTGCACCAAGCTTCCACAAAGGTAGAGGAGTGAATACCTTCTGTCGGCACGCGCACACTGCAATGAGACCTTGAGATTTTTGGGGAAGTATAGCTTAGCACTCTCTGCACAAATCCTTAGTCACACTCCATGCACCTTGCACTTCCACTTCTCTGCGTCGCACTCTGGTGACTCTTGCACTTCTCTCTCTTGCTTCCCTTAGACTATGCTTCTCTTGCTTAATCTAAGATTGGTCCAAGAATAGACCTTGCCTTGATTTGAGTGTGTCGATCACGTACGCTCCTAAATGCAATAGTATCTTGGTGCTCACTTTGATGTCCCAAGATTGTCTTCACAAGTGGTAGCCAACGACTCACTGTTTTGTCCTGTAGTGACTTTAGACTAAAACCCAAAATTTTGATGGGGGACCATACTTTCACCTGTGCGTACGTTGCCGCTTCACATACCTTCACATTTCCTTTTAAGTCTTCACTTTTGCACCTAAGGGGGGGTTCACCTGAACCTTCCAAAACACTTTAAAACACACTTTGAACCTTAGGGAAATTAGAGAAAATACCTCTGCAACCTGCAAGTCACTTTCTCCAATTTACCCTTTGTGGACAATTAATTGTGCACTACCTGTGCACTTTGACACCTGCATTTTAGCACTTTGACTTTGCACCTATTGACTTTGACCTTGACCTTGTTGACTTTTACCAATTGACTTTGATCTTTTGACTTTGACTACAGTTGACTTTGACCAACATGACTTTTATGGGCTCAACAGTTGCCCACCACCTAATGTGCTCTCCGTCCCGGAGAGCTATAGCCAAAACTTTGAGCATAACAGACACCATGAAAATAGAGCTGCAAAAACTTGAATAGTACATCGGAGCAGCAACCAAGTCCACCAAAAGCAGAATAGAACAAGCACCAGAGAAAAACCAAAAACTGGATTTTGCCATGGAAAAGCAAAGGGTTGCAATGGGAGGGTAGAAAGGATGGGGAAGGAAGGGCTGATGGGGCTGATAGGGATAGGTTCGGGAGGGTTAAGGATGTGGCTGGGCAGGTGTGTAAAGGGAGGGATAGGGAGAAGGATGATGGGACTGGAGAGGGGAAAAATGATCAAACATGAGAGCTATAGAGGGAGCATATGTGAAATATTGAAACATATGGTGAGAGGAGGTGATAATAGACAATGTGGCCAATGGAATGAGATAAAAACATGTGGTAATTGTGCACAAAACATGATGGTTTGGACCAAAAGTCAGAGAAAAAGTGGGAATTTGGAAAAATAAAGTCAAAAACTGAGTCCAGAGGTGCCAAAAGACATGAAAATGACTCCAGTTTTATCAAAAACGGCCAACCGAGGCACAATCCCGAGCCAAAAGCTTTGAGCCAGAAAAAGTAAAAAAAAATATATATATATAAAAATAATATAAATTTTTTTTTTTTTTTTTTTGAAATGCTAACGCCTATGCAGAAAAAATAAAAAGAAAAATAAATAACAGAAAAAGAAAATAAAATAAAACTTAAAATAATAAAATAAAAAAATAATAAATAATAAATAAATAATAAAAAATAAGAAAATAAACAAAAAATAAAAAATAAAAAATAAAAAATAATAAATAAAACTGGGGGAGGGGGGGGGGAGGGGATTTTTTATTTTTATCTTTTTTTGTGGCAAAAACAAAAAAACGCCCTGGGGGGCCTTTTTTTTTTTAAATAACCCAAAAATAGAGAAAAATGAAGGAAAAATCCAAAAAAAAAGCCAAAAAATAGCCAGAAAATTTTGAAAATTTTTGAAATATTTCTCATTAAATTTTCCACAGGGCTAAGCCCAATTTCTTTCATCAAACCATAGAGAGCCTCCTTTTATTCCTCCTATTTGGCAAGAAAATGACATACGAAAGGGATAAAAAATGCTAGAAAAATGCTAAAATTGCTAGAAAAATTTCCAAAAATACCCAAAAGTGTTACTTTTGCAGAGGTTATGAAATGCCTTCTAGGTTTGCTAAAAACACCAGGAACAAGAATGAAATTGATAAAGAAAACTACTAAAACTGAGCAAAATGAGATGAGAAAGCTATGTACAACCTGGACAGATTTTGCAGTTCCAGGTGATCCATACTTCTTCAAGTGTGTTGATGATAGGCCTTGAGCCTGGATATGTGGACCAGTGGCAAGGCCTCTCCTTTCAGCGTCTCTAACTCCATAGCACCCCAATTTAGCATTGTTTTGACTCTGTAAGGTCCTTCCCAATGTGGAAGCCATTTTCCTCTCAGTTGTGTATGAAGATGAGGTCTATGGAGAAGAACTAACATGCCTGCTTCAATGTTGTTCTTCCACAGATGTCGATCATGTGCCTCCTTCCTCTTCATCTGAGTCTCTATCAATTGTTTTGTTGCTAGTAGACGAATCTCCTCCACTTTATGTAGTGCTCCGAGCCTCTGAGAGACATCACAATCCTTCTTGCCCTGCATGAATGCTATCTTAGGTGATCCATGTAAAAATTCAAAGGGCTCAATGGGCAATATGCCATAAACTAGTTGGAATGGAGAATATCCCGTGGCCTCTTTGTAGGCTAACCTGTATGCCCATAGGGTACCTTGATAAGCAATGCCCCAGGAAGTGGGCTGTAACATACACTCCTTTCTTAACATTGAGATTAAAACCTTATTTGTCGATTCAACCTGTCCATTGGCTCTTGGATAGTAAGCACAAGAGGTCCTATGTAGAATTCTATACCTGTTGAAAATTTCCTGCAGGACCTTATTGACAAAATGGGTACCTTGATCTGTACAAATTTCAAGTGGGCATCCAAACCTGCAAATGATGCTACTGTAAATGAAATCAGCAACAGTTTGGGCAGTGCAGTCGGGGGAGGCAATAGCTTCAGCCCACTTTGTTGCATAATCTGTAGCTATCAAGAGATATTTCTCTCTTTTTGGAATCGCAGGAGGGTAGATGGGCCCTACAAAATCGAGCCCCCACTTCTCAAATGGTTGCCAGGAAGTGGAAACAATCAAGGGGCTATGCCTCTGCTTTGTTGGCTTAGGTCCACACCTCTGGCAAATGTCACATGCCTTTCCCCAGTCATCTGCATCCTTAAATAGTGTAGGCCACCATAAACCAGCATCCAGTATCCTCTGACTCATAATATGCCCTAGAAGGTGCCCACCACCTGTTCCTTCATGCGCAGAGTGAAGGACTTCCCTCACTTCTTCTTCTTCCAAACACTTCCTAAACCTGTCATCCTTGCCCTGTCTATATAATTTATCTTCAATGAAGGTATATGGTCTACTCTTGATTAGCACTCTCTGCCTTTGCACAACATTAGCTTTTTCTGGATACAAACCAGTTTTAATGAAATTTTTGATACCATAATACCAACCTTGAGCTTGTACAGCGAACAGATGGGCATCTGGAAAATCATCATTGATTCCACTAGCTTGATTCATCATATTGATTCTGGATAGGTGATCCGCCATAACATTGTCTTTACCTGGTCTGTGGACTATAGAAAAATCAAACTCTTGGAACAATAATAACCACCTCCATATTCTACTAGTGGCTTGTGGTTTGTTGAGCAAGTATTTTAGTGGTTGGTGATCTGTTATAATAATAAATTTTACTCCCAGTAAGTAATGACGGAATTTTTGGACAACAAAAACCATTGCTAGGGCTTCCCTTTCTGTAGTACTGTAATTCCTTTCAGCCTTGGTCAAGATTCTACTGGCATATTGAATTGGTCTGTCCACTTTAAATTTTTCACTGGGTTGGGTCAAAACTGCCCCCACTGCATAGGCACTGGCATCTACATGTATATGAAAGATTTTTGACCACTCAGGTGTGATCAAAATAGGAGCAGACACTAACCTTGACCGTAATGTTTGATATGCTTTTTCCTCCTCTTCTTCCCATTTAAAAGGTACTTCCTTACCTGTAAGTCTAGCTAGTGGTCTGGCTATCTCTGCATACATTTTTATAAACCTTCTATGGTATCCAGTATGCCCCAAGAAACTCTGAATCTCTTTAGGAGATTTAGGTTTAGGCAACTTTAATATAGAAATGATTTTGTCAGGATTCCGGGCCATACCTTTAGCCGACACCACATGTCCTAAGAGAGTTCCTTCTGTCACAAGGAAATGACATTTGTTTGGATTGAGCTTTAGCTTAGTCTCCCTGCATCTCTTGAAAACATTCTGCAGCTGCCTCAAGTGATGGTCCAAACAATCTAGAGGAGTTTCTTTGTGAGAACCTGAAAACGAAGAGAAGTCATCCATGAAGATTCTAAGTGATTCCAGCAATAGGGGGCCAAAAATGAGATTGACCGTTCTGTTAAAGGTGGCTGGAGCATTTCTGAGCCCAAATGGCATTTTTACATACACATATGTTTCCCAAGGTGTGATAAAAGCAGTCTTTTCACGATCCTCTGGGTGTATTGATATTTGATTATAGCCACTAAATCCATCCATAAAGCTATATAATGCATGCCCAACCACTTCTTCAATGACCTGCTCTGCAAAAGGCATTGGGAACCCATCTGGAATGGTCACCTTGTTGAGTGCTCTAAAGTCAACACAAATTCTGATTTTATTAGTATTCTTCTTTGGTACTATAACCATAGGTGAGAGCCACTCTGAGTGTTCTACAAGAATGATGATTCCTGCATCCTCCATCTTCTGTATTTCCACATAGATAGCTTCAACATATTTTGGATTAAGTCTATAAATCTTTCCTCTTATGGGTTTGGCTCCATCAACCAGAGGGATTCTGTGCTCTCCATAAGTTGCAGGCACTCCTTCTAAGTCTTTATAATGCCAGGCAAAAACATCTGTATAATGGGTCAAGAATGACTTTACCTTTTCAAGGAGCCCTGGGTGGCTCCACCCAAGTGGCCACCAAAACTGGCCGATTATTGTCTTGAGTGCCTAATTGTATTTCTTGGACAGGATTTCTCTCTACCATATTATCTTCGTGCTCATCTTCTACCTTGTCTTCTAAGCAGGTGTATTTTGGACTTCAATGTGTTCCTCCTTGTCCTGCATCCATCCTGCAAGAATTTCTTGAATTGGGAAAGAACATTCTTCACTAGAATTTTTTACCTTGCCTTTAGCTTCAATAACCTCCTTATCTGTGGTTGTCATATCCTCCTCCAAGTTGTATTTGAGGGGTGTCTTCCTGCCCCTTCTGTGGTCTGTGATGGGCTCTCCCAATCCATCAACTTGGACTTTCTCCTCTTCACCATAACCTTCAGTAGTGTAAGAATTATTAAGAAAAATTCCAAAACAAGAGGAAGAGTTGCCTGCTTGGAGCCAATTTAGAATATCCTCTTCTTCCTCGAAATATATTTGGGGTTGATCCTCCGATTCTGTTTCCATGCATATACCAACTGTTTGCATCATGCTAGTGTTTCCTTGATTATCTGGCCCTCTTCTAAATGAATCTGTGTCAGCTCTTGCCCTTTCTTTTGTACCCACATAGTGCCCTTGCCCCAATCATGAATGAAACTTGCATGCCTCAGCCATGGTCGTCCGATTAAGAGGGGAAATCCTCCTTCAACCTGGGGCAATCTTAAAACCACAAAATCCAAAATGAATAGATTACCTTGTACTTAAAGTGGAACTTTTGGGATCACTCCCAAGGGCCTTACTTTGCTCTGATCTGCCAAAGTAACAGTGAAATTTGCAGGCCTTGAAGGGTGGAGTCCAATCTTTTCCATTGTATGTTCAGGCATCAAGTTAATGCCAGAACCACCATCCACAATAGCTCCTTGAAATTCATGACCTTGGATAGATACTGTCAGTCGAGGACTTTTATAATCTGTAAGGGGTGCTTCCCCTACAATTTTTCCTTTATGTAAAACAACAGTCTTTGCCACCAAACTTGTAGTGGAAGCTTCATCAATTATCTGCAATAACTCTGACCTGAATTTCCCATCCATCTTTATTAAATAAAAAATACTAACCTCCTTTTTCATGGACTTGAGTAGTTTTGAAGCCTCTGATTCCTTGAGAGCATGGGCTCCAGTTGACTTATCAAACTCCTCATGAGCCCTGTTGAAGGCATGCCCAATGGCATCACTGGTGCATATGAGATCTCCTTTTTGACTTGTATCTGCACCTGTGGTGACTTTATCTTCAGGTGGTTCTCTGTTTTGATTCCATTCCTTAATCTTTGATCCTTGTCCTATGTCTTCTTGAGCCTTCCCCTTGCTTCTTGTCTGCACAGTCAAAGATTCTATTTCTTCTAATTGCACCACCCTGGTAGATGGTGATGGCTCATTGACCAGATCACACACTTCTTCTTTGTGCACCGAAATCATTTGAATATGAGGCCCGGATGAAGAGGCTTGATTCTTAGGACAACAATTTGTATAATGGTCTCTTGCATCAGGGCAGTTCTTGCAAGGAGGGGCATTTTCTGGTAGGGTGCACCTACTTTGATAGTGCCCGCATTCTCCACATCTGAAACAGATGATTGGCCTCCTAGGCCCATTTCCAAAGTTATTCCTCTATCTAGGATTATAGTTACCTTGATTTGGTGCAGCAGCCATCACATTTGCTGGTGTTGGGGGTCCTCCTTGTGTCCAGTATGTCGTTGCAGGCATTCCTCTTGATTGGCATTCATGGGCCTCATGGCCAACTTTCCTGCATAATTGACAAGTCACACTTAACAGAGGACATTCACTTACTATGTGACCTTGCTTGCTGCACATGGAACACCAAAGTCCACTCTTGATGCCACCTCCTTTGAGCTCCTGCAACTCTTGTCGCAGCTGAGCCAATTCCTCTGCCTGGGCCTCCTCCTCCTTTTGGAGCTTTAGTGCTTCAATCTCCCTTCTCAACTGAGCAACAACATTCTCCTCCTCTTTGTAGGGCTTATTTCTTTTTAAGCCCTCCAGCTCTTTCCTTAGCTGTATCACTGGATCCTCCAATTCTGTACCATATGTTGGTTGGGAAGAAGTTGCTCCATACTGGTACCTTATCTGCTCCAAGCGTGTGGCTTTGCTGATGAACTCCTCTATGGAGGCTGTAGGTAACACTAATTCCTTTATTTTGCATTGGGTGGCCACTGGTAGGGGCTTAGCCAACCATTTCTTAACAAAAAAATCGTGTGGTGGATCTGGCAATTTAGCCATTAGTGCTTTGGCCCGAGTCACAAACTCTGGGAACTTTTCTCCTGGACCCAATCTTAAATTTTCTAGCTCTTCTATGATAATCTCCGCAGTGTTGCCATGCTGGAACTGATTTTTAAATGCATCTTTCATCACATCCCAAGTGGTAAAATGGTTTTCAGCAAAGTTGCTGAACTACTTATCAGCTAATCCCTCTAATGTGGTAGGGAAGAGAATAAAAAAGGCATCCTCCCTACCCATTAGGCCTCTAGTCTTACATAGTGCCAAAAACCTTCTAATGTGTTCATCCGGATCCTCCTGAGCTAGGCCTTTGAAAGAAGGAAACTTTATATTTAATCTAGAGAGTAAAGTTTCCAAGTCTACCTGACCCGCCATGCTCTTGACTGATGATGTTGAAGATAGTGGACTGGAGGACCTTCTAACAACCTTCCTTCTTGTTTGCTTGCAGGTGACCCTCAATGTTTGGGATCGGGTTGCGGTCATGAGCAGCTCATAGCCCACTGAATATGAGACACTTGATAAGAATATTTACCTTTAGTTTGATGAAGTAGCACTGTGGTTTTGTCGACACTTGATCTCTTCTATGCTTTGCACTTGGTTTCTCCTAAGCTCAAATCTCCTTGGAAGTCCCACCGGGCGTGCCAAATTTTGTTGGGGGATTCTTAGACAAGAAGGAGTTTGAGGGTTTGTAGGAGAAAATGAAAAGACCAGAAGAGGAAATACACCTTGGAAGTTTCTGCCGATTGATTACAGTAAGACAATTACAATGTTTGAAGCAAAATACAAGCCAATACTTCTGTGCACAATCACACAGAGTGCTCAATTACAAAATACCCAATATCCCAAAGTCTTCTTGCCACCGGCCTCCTCTGCACCAGACCTCCACCTGCTTCAAGCTTATCCTTGTGCACACCTTGCACCAAGCTTCCACAAAGGTGGAGGAGTGAATACCTTCTGTCGGCACGCGCACACTGCAATGAGACCCTGAGATCCTTGGGGAAGTATAGCTTAGCACTCTCTGCACAAATCCTTAGTCACACTCCATGCACCTTGCACTTCCACTTCTCTGCGTCGCACTCTGGTGACTCTTGCACTTCTCTCTCTTGCTTCCCTTAGACTATGCTTCTCTTGCTTACTCTAAGATTGGTCCAAGAATAGACCTTGCCTTGATTTGAGTGTGTCGATCACGTACGCTCCTAAATGCAATGGTATCTTGGTGCTCACTTTGATGTCCCAAGATTGTCTTCACAAGTGGCAGCCAACGACTCACTGTTTTGTCCTGTAGTGACTTTAGACTAAAACCCAAAATTTTAATGGGGGACCATACTTTCACCTGTGCGTACGTTGCCGCTTCACATACCTTCACATTTCCTTTTAAGTCTTCACTTTTGCACCTAAGGGGGGGTTCACCTGAACCCTCCAAAACACTTTAAAACACACTTTGTACCTTAGGGAAATTAGAGAAAATACCTCTGCAACTTGCAACTCACTTTCTCCAATTTACCCTTTGTGGACAATTAATTGTGCACTACCTGTGCACTTTGACACCTGCATTTTAGCACTTTGACTTTGCACCTGTTGACTTTGACCTTGACCTTGTTGACTTTGACCTTTTGACTTTGACTGTAGTTGACTTTGACCAACATGACTTTTATGGGCTCAACAATGAGCATGCAATCAACATAGACAACAGTGATGAGAAGCATCATTTGCATGCTTACATATAATGTGCTCTCAGTTGAACTGTTCTCAAAACCATGTGCAATCAAGTAGTCATGTATCTTTTCATACCAAGCACGTGGTGCTTGTTTCAAACCATATAATGCCTTTTTTAACATGCACACTTTGTTTTCATGCCCTTTTTGCACAAAAGCATAGGGCTGAAATACATACACTTCTTCATGTAAATCACCATTTAGAAATATAGTTTTAATGTCCAATTCATGTATATTCCAACCATGATGAGCTCCAAGTGCACATATGCTACTAACAATAGTCATTTTGCACGTGGGTGCAAAGGTCTAGTTAAAATCAATGCCTCTTTCCTAAGCATAACCTTTTGCAACAATCCTAGCTTTATACCTATCAACTATTCCATCACGCTTATGTTTCAACTTTTATACCCATTTAGTGCCAATGGCCTTTTTGCTTGGAGGCAAATCGCATAATGACCAAGTATCATCTTCAGAATAGCATCATATTCTGATTGCATGGTAGCCATCTAATTTTTTGGATTTTTGTGCTCATCAAAAGAAATAGGTTCATTCTCATAACAAAGACTAGAGTCAGCCATAACATAGCAATCTGATGCAAAAGAAGCACTATGAGAGCCCGGATGAGTACCATATGATAGAGGTGCATCTAACTTTCTATCTCCCAAAGCGTGCACTAGCCATCTAGGCACAATTTTTGCCTCCTCTATATTAGCCCTCTCATCAACAAGTATATCATGCAAATGTGCATAAAAAATGGAATGATCTTCAATGATTTGCATCATCATGTGAAACTTGTAAAGGCTTAGAAATTGACTCGTTTGGACCAACACTTGAGTGTCCACCTATAAAAAGAGGAAGCAAAGTGGTGTACACGTCTTTGGAGCTAGCTGATGTCTCCTTAGGACATGAAAATAGTGGGTGAATTGCATCTTCCATAAAAACAACATCAAGGCTAACAAAAATGCATTTAGTGAATTATACCCAACAAAAATACATTTTATTGCTTTATCATCCAATTTTTTGCATCGTTGTTGAGGCACTAATGCATGTGCAAGACAAGAGAAGACACGCAGATGAGTAACAGATGGCTTGCAACCATGCTAAGCCTTATATGGAGTGATAGATTGCAATGCTTTGGTGGGATGCATATTGAGTATATATGCTGCACACATAACAACCTCAAGCCAAAAGCTATGTGATAAAGCCTGACTTTTGACCATACACCTCACCATCTCCATGAGAGACTTGTTCTCTCTTTAACCAACTCCATTGTATTGAGGTGTATACGACACTGTACAGTGATGTTTTATCCCACGTTGAGCCAAAAATGCATTGAAATCAGAAGCCATGTACTGTCCATTTGAGAAGAACGGAGGGTGCCCATTTTACATGATGATAGATTTTTAGCCAAAATCAGAAACTGTTTGAAGCACATAAACACTTTGGACTTTGCTTTCAGTGGATACACCCATGCATGCCTAGAAAAATCATCTATAAAAGTCATGAAGTAAAGGTAGTTCCCAAAAGAGCATGTTTGCATAGGACCAGATACATCATTGTGAAGAAGCTGCAATTTTTGAGTAGCCCGAACTGAACCAAATTTTGGGAAAGAGGAACTCTACATTTTTCCCAAAATACAACCTTCTCAAACATTTTTACAAGGTGCCTCCAGTTTGGAGAGAGAGGACACCATTTTATATATTTGCATGCATAACAAACTAGCATAATTTAGATGACCAAAGTGTGCATGCCAAAGCTTTGCATGTGACATAGCCTGAGAATCTTGAACTGCACATGCTAAATCATTCATAGATTTTTGAATAATATATGAGCTTATACAACCCATGACATAAAATGCCAGAAGCAATAATAACATCACCATTTGAGAGATCATGAACTATATATATATATATATATATATATATATATATATATATATATATATATATATATATATCATCAAAAAATTTCACAACCAAGGCGATCTTGGATAATGCGAAAAATGATAATAGATTTTTCTTAATCCCTAGCACAAACAAAGCATTTGACAACGTGAAAGGACTACCATTAGTAGTACTTAGAATGATCTTATCAACTCCATTGCAGGATAAGAGGATATTCCCTATAGAAATTGCATTGCGAGGTAATATGTTTGGTTTTCCCATTGTCAAAGTACCAAAATATGAGTCTAATACATACGCACATTGTTCATGAGAAGATGGGCCAAAACTGCAAACAGTAGTAAACACCCACTCTACATTCTGCACAAGATTAGTAGACTCTGTTTTAAATGTAGAGGCCTCTGAATAACCATTCTGGAATCTTTTTTCTTTCCCTCTTTTTTAGTGAGTTGGACAACTCTTTATGACATGATCATTTCCTTTACAATATTTGCAAAACAATTTGTGCTTTTCTGTTTTCTTATCGTCTTTGTCTTTCCTTTTCGACTGTGTAGAATTATCAGATTTTTGCTTACTAGTAGATGAGCTCCATTTACCTTTGCCCTTTTGAATAGCTAAGAAATCACGATCTGCTCCATGCATGATGAGCCTGTTTTGCCTGGACTGATCTTCTTACAACAGAACAGAGTTAGGGCATTTGGATTGCCTTAACTCCTCAAATGTTAAGGCATTTTGATTGCATCATTAATTAAAGCGTAGAAGCAAAAGTCTAATATGAATTTGGAAGACCATTGAGAACAATATGCACAAGTGAACTATTTGGCAAGACTTCATCAACAAAAATCAACTGCTCCTTCAAATCTTTGATCTTTTTCAAAAAACTCTGATATGAATTTGGAAGACCATTGAGAACAGTATGCACAAGTGAACTATTTGGCAAGATTTCATCAACAAAAATCAACTGCTCCTTTAAATATTTGATCTTTGATCATTGAGACCATTCAGTAGAAGCAAAACTCTAATATGAATTTGGAAGACCATTGAGAACAGTATGCACAGGTGAACTATTTGGCAAGACTTCATCAACAAAAATCAACTGCTCCTTCGAATATTTGATCTTTGTTAAGAAACTGTCCATAGAATCTCCTTCATTCATATGCTCACTCTACAACTCTTTTCCGAGGTGAGCAACACGAGCCTTAATTCTTGCCTGGTACAAAGTGGCAAGTGTATCCCAAGCATCCTTTACTATTTCTAAGTGCAAATATGAGGGATAATGGCATGTTTGATAGACAAAGCTATCAATGCATGTGCTTGAGCATCTCTACTATCCCAACAAAGTTGCTCTATAGTAGGTGTAGTAGGAACTGCAACATGAATAGGAACATGAAGATCATCATCTTCAATACCACATCTGCATCACCTTCAGTAACTAAAATATATCAACAATCCATTCAAGTTTAAGAATCATCTTTAATTTCTTCTAGAGATTGTAACTTTGCTGCATGAGAATAAGAGACTCAATTGTTTGAATTTCTTTTTGAATTGGTTGTATCAAGGAAGACTTATTTTTAGTTTTCCCACCTATTGCACAATCATAAGCTCACCCAAGAGAATGATAGATCTTTAAATTGATGGTGACTCTAGAGTCAACTGGAGTATGCATATGCATGTGCAACCCCCACCATTGATGTAGCACACAAAGAATGCTCCTTCTCAAATGAACTCTAGTGTTTAGCCAAGTTAAAAATTAGGTCGTAATGCTCATTTGAAGAGTCAAATGATATCCAAAAATTATGAAATTTGAAATATAAACTGTGCTTGAGTTCTTCAAGCTCGAGGATTGCTCGGCTTGCAAAAATGGAGTATCTATTTAGAAAAATGGGATTTTTTATACAATGAACTAGTGATAAAAATCACTATTTCATAGATAATCTAATGTTTTTGTTAGCTTTGAACTCTAGGGCTCTTCTCATCTGCTCCCTTTTCTCCTACGGCTGCTCTATCTTTCGTATGATGTTCTTCAAACTTGGTTTTGATCATCAACACTCCCCTCCCTCTCGCATCTATTATCCTTGACATAACTTTGTGGTTTGTAGTGGTTTGTGAAATGTCTATGGCCAAAAAATGTTTTGCAATGTACAATCCACGTGAGAGGTCTGCGTCTAACTTTTGCCACTCAAATGTATAAGGAGTTTCTGATTGGTGATTTCAATAATGCTCAAAGCATTGGAGTGTTTTATGAGCAAACAAATGAAGTAGCTTTGTCGGTTTAGAATAAGGACTTCCGAGTGGTACTACCATAACCCAATGGTGAACATATCTTCACCAGTACTTGTTTCTGCCATGCCAAGGGTAATATATTTGCATGGGGGCCATTGTGCTCATGTTGTATACCAAGTCAAGGTTTCTTTTTTCAAAGCCCTGTGAGTTGATGTGGAGAGCATTCACCTTCTTAAAACCTTTAAAGACTGTTAAAATCATATTAAATATTTTAACAATCATGCATGCAAAAATATATGGTATCTTAGCTAAGCATGGTAGCCACTGTCGAATGGTGACAGTCATGTAGGAGACTGTTGGGGCCCCTTGTGGAGGTTCCAAAGATGGATTGGGGTTATATATAATATGAAGGGCATCTTTAATCCAACTTTTCATCATTTTAGGCTAATCCTTCCGTAATTGCACACACGAATTGGGTTGAAAAATGGTGCTTCATCTGGCTACTATAAGTAAATCCTCAAGCTGAAACTATGGTAAAGGTTGAAAGCTTCCCTATGATTCTTTATATATTTTCATTATATTCTCCCAATTAGACTAAGCAGGGATAGTATTGTAGATCATTAGTGACAATGGCTTGTCGAGGTGTGATTTATTGAAAATATTCCGATTTCAAGATTGTTTCTTCAGAAAGAGTCAATGATGCTTGTTGTAACTCTACCCTAGTAGATTGTGTTTTGAGACTTTCTTCAATCAGTTTTACCCATTTGGATGTTTGAAGCTCAAAGAAATGCGAGAGTTCCTCTATGATGCATCCTCCTAGATACAGTCAATTTTCTACGTCAAGGTATTTTAGTCACTGGCCATGGCTGAAAGCAGTGATGTATTTCGTATGTTGGCTATTGCGGATATGAATGGTACCAACTACCCATTGTATGCTACAGGTTTAGCAGAATTCATCTGGGCAGTTCTGTTCAACTTTTTGAGATACAATCAATTTTCTACATCAAGGTATTTTAGTCACTGGCCATGGCTGAAAGCAGTGATGTATTTCGTATGTTGGCTATTGTGGATAAGTTGAATGGTACCAACTACCCATTGTGGGCTTATATGATGCGACATGTATTGGTTGCAAAAGGACTGTGGAACATTTTGTAGGGTCTTGAAAAACGTCCTATCACACCTGCAACTATTACAACTGTAGGTACTGAAGCTAATGCAGAAGGTGTCAAAGATGATGATATTCTGCATATTCCTGTTCGTGCTTCCGTTTCTACTGCACCTACTTATTAGAGCAAATTTGTTGGGATGACAGAGATGCCCAGTCACATGCATTGATAGATTTGTCTATCAAACATGCCATTATTCCTCACATTAGCTCTTGCAAAACAGCTAAGGATGCTTGGGATACACTTAGCACATTGTATCCAGCTAGGAATGAGGCTCGTGTTGCTTACCTCTGAAAATAGTTGGAGAGTGAGCACATGAATGAAGGTGATTCTATGGATCAGTTTTCTAACAAAGATCAAAGACTTGAAGGAACAGTTGATTTCTACTAATGAGGTTATACTAGATAGCTCACTTGTGCAGACCGTTCTGAATGATCTTCCTAATTCATATCAGAGTTTTGCTTCTACTCTTCAGTTGATGATGAAAGGCAATCCAAATGCCTTGTCATTTGAGGAGTTAGTCTCTGTTCTATTGCACGAGGATCAGTCCAGGCAAAATAGGTCCCTTATGCATGTTGTAGATCAAGCTTTCTTGTTTAGTCAGAAGGGCAAACAAAAATGGAGCTCTTCAACTAGTAAGCAAAAATCTGCTAATTCTACACAATCGAAGAGGGAAGACAAAGATGAAAAGAAATCAGAAAAAATTGAAATTGTTTTGCAAGTTCTGTAAAGGAAATGATCATATCATAAAGAACTATCCAAAACTGGCTGCTAAATAGGCAAAGAAGAAAGAGGCTAGAATGGTTGTTGCAGAGGCCTCTACACCAAAAACAGAGTCTGCTAATATTATGCAGGAAGAAGAATAGGTGTTTACTACCGTTTGCAGTTTTGACCCATCTTCTCATGAGCAGTGCATGTCTACAATAGACTCAGATGTTTGGTACTTTGACATTGGGGCGACCAAACATATTACGTCACAGTGTAGTTTCTTCTCTTCACTCGAGCTTGCCCCTACAGGGAATACACCAACAAATCCTCTTATCCTATTATGGGAGTTGGTAAGATCATTTTGACTACTGCGCATGGTAGTTCTTTCACTTTGTCAGATGGTTTGTTTGTGCCAAGGATCAAGAAAAATCTGTTATTAGTTTTTGCATTAGCCAAGATTGGCTTGGTTGTGAAATTTGTTGATGACAGATGTACAGTTCATGATCTGTCGAGTGGCGACATGATTATTGCTTCTGGCATTTTATGTCGTGGGCTATATAAGCTCATAGAGTATGAAAGATCTGTAAATGATTCGGTATGTGCAGTACATGATTCTCAGGCTATGTTAGATGCAAACCTTTGGCATGCACACTTTGGTCATCTGAATTTTGCCAGTTTGCTATGCCTGCAGAAATTTGAAATGGTGTCCTCTTTCCCAAACTTGAGGCACCTGGAAAACATGTTTGTGAAGGCTTTATTTTGGGCAAAATGCAACATTCCTCCTTTCCAAAAGATGGTTCAGTTTGGGCTAGTCCGAAATTGCAGCTTGTACATAGTGATGTGTGTGGTCCTATGTAGACACCTTCTTTTGGAAATTATCTTTACTTTGTGACTTTCATCAATGATTTTTCGAGGCATGCATGGGTTTATCCATTGAAGGCAAAGTCCGAAGTGTTCATGTGCTTCAAACAGTTTTTGGTTTTGGTTGAAAATCTATTAGCATGTAAAATGGGCACCCTCTGTTTTGATCGAGGGGGGGAATATATGTCTTTTGATTTTAATGCATTTCTCGCTGATGTGGAATAAAACACCAGTGTATAGTGTCGTATACACCTCAACAAAATGGAGTTGCTGAATGAAAGAACAGGAAGTGTATGTTTTTCAGCCCCGTGGCTTTGTGCAGAAAGGGCATGAAAACCAGGTGTGCAGGTTAAAGAAGGAATTATATGCTTTAAAGCAAGCACCACGTGCTTGGTATGAAAAGATACATGCCTATTTGATTGCACATGGTTTTGAGAACAGTCCAATTGAAAGCACCTTATATGTGAAGTGTGCTAATTATGTACTTATGATAATTGTGGTTTATGTTGATGGCATGCTGCTCACTGGTCCTCATGAGAGGCATATTGCTAATTTTAAGGCTGATTTGCATGCCTCATTTTAGATGTCTGATTTGGGGCATTTGCATCACTATTTGGGCATTCTGTTTATGCACGTTGATGGTGGAATGGCTTTGTGTCAAACGAAATATATTAATACAGTATTGTAGTGTTTTGGCCTTGAAGACTATAAACCTATTGCTACTACTATGGAGACAGGTTTATGACTGAGTCTTCATGATGCTAGAGATGCATTTGATGTTGTTCTCTATCAGCATGCTATTAGATGCTTGATTTACTTATGCATTACTCGGCCAGATATTCAATTTGCTATCTCACAGATGAGCAGGTTTATGCATTGCCCAGGAGTCAAGTATTGGCAGGCGGTTAAGTGCATCTTTCGCTACTTGAGTGGTACTCAGCTACTTGGGTTATCTTATCCCAAGGGGGGATCACTACTACCAAATTTTCATGCTTTTTCTGACTCTGATTGGGCTGGTTGCTATGACCCTCGTGTGTCCACTAGTGGCTTTTCCTTCATGCTTGGTAGCTCATGTATATCTTGGTTGAGCAAGAAGCAGCCTATTGTGGCCACTTCTAGCTATGATGCTGAGTATAGGGTAGCTTTCACAGTGACTGTTGAGTGTGTGTGGCTCAGACGCCTTATGGCTGATTTGGGTGTTGGTCAGTCTTCTGCCACCACCATCTTCATTGATAGTCAAAGCGCATCGGCAGTTGCGAGGAACCCTGTGTTCCATGCTCGCACTAAGCACATTGAGGTGCATTATCATTACGTTAGGGAGAGGTTCTCTGCTGGGGAGATTAGCTTGGCATATGTGCCCACGCAGGAGAACATTGCAGACCTTTTCACGAAGGCTCTGCCTAGGGAGAATTTGAAGCTTTCCACAAAGCTTTGGGCTTACTTCCTTTTGTGGAGTGATTTCCACATAGCTTGGCACTTCCTTATACACGAGTGCCAGCTCCTTGTTCACCGCATCACTCCCAGGGGGGATTTGTTGATATATTTAGGTAGTGATGTGTATGAACACACTAGGACCGTCGGGACACTTTTTTCCCTCTTTAGGACGTTTCCCCCCCCCTCCCCTTGTATATAAGCCTATTGCCCTAATGGGCTACTTATCTTTGTACATTCTCTAGTAATATATTCAGTATTGTGTGTTGATCTCCAAGCTTCTTCTTCTTCCTTGTGCTATTTGCATGCTTCCACAGATGTCTAACTCCAATAGTGCTCTCAAGTGGTGGAACTACCATGTCATGTGTTCATGTGGATGCTTTTATTATTGCAATTTCTATTGTTACCTTATCATGATCTTTGAGTACTAATGTGTAATCTTTTAGTATTGTGTTTATTGAATATGAAGGCACTGCTTAGAACATTGATGGGATAATAATGTTGGAGTTTATTGACCTCCAAAGTATAGCTAGAAGTAGGTGGACCCTACTAGGAACTTGACCTTCTCACAAACTTATGTGCAAAAAACTAGTCATCCTTCGAGAGCTTGCTCTCCTCTATTCACTTACCATTTTTTCAAATTATTTTAAATACATATACAAGACGCAAAGAGCTTTCCAATGAGATAAAGAACACTCAATTTGGATAAATACACAAGGAGATATGACCTTTGCAATTTTGAGGTTTAATGGAGACCTTCAGTAGAGGTGAACCCAAGAACACACACTACTTGCAGAGCGTACTGCTTTGAGATCCCAAATCCAATGATTATGAAAATTAACATTATAAACATAGACACTAAGAGATTTCAAATGAGCCATGCAACATGTAATTTGGATATATAATGAGGGAGCTACAAGCTCTGCAATCTCTGTATACAAAACTACAGCAGCGTAGAGATACACATATGACTCTCTTGGACTACCCACAAGATCATGACTTCTCCTCTCTTTTTATAGCATGGTAAAATAATCCAAAACATTCCTAATACTTTGAAACTCGTGGTAGAAACTTGGGTGGAGGTATTACATGACTCAGGTGCTCAAATAAGCAAAATATTGATGGACTTTGCGAACTAGTCACATCGATCTTCGACTAGGGCACCACTACAACTCCCTTTTGACTCACTGATTTGACTCATTGATTTTGACTCACCATGTTCTAGAAATCACGTGGTATTTTGGCCATATATTATCAGCAATATGAGCCTTCTTGAAGTATTTGAAGACCTCCCAAAGGTATTTACATAATTTGGAACTTGCACCTATACATAAAACAAATGTTCGCAACATTCTCCCCCTCAAGTTCCAAAGGGTATTTCCTTCATGCCAAGAATATAGTTGAATCTTTGAAGCTTTGGTCCATCCAAGGATTTGGTGAAGATATCTGCAACTTGATCCTTTGTTCCAACAAAAGAGACTTGCACTTCATTGTTTATGGCCTTCTCTTGAACACAATGATAGTGTACCTCTATATGTTTTGTTCTAGCATGAAAAATAGGATTTGAGGTCATATGAATGCTGCTCAAGTTATGTCCATATATCAATGGTACATCAACCTGCACATTCAAGTCATGAAACAACTTTTTAAACCACATAACCTCAGTAGTAGCCAATGCTAAACCTCTATACTTAGCCTTTATAGAAGATAAAGCAACTCTAGGCTATTTCTTTGAGCTCTACGTTAATGTCTTGGTTCTTGCTATTACCACATATCCACTCATGGATCTTCTGTCATCTTTGCATCTAGAACAATCTGCATCACTAAAGATTTTAAGAGTTAGATCAACATCATGACTATAAAATAATCCTTCGTTCATGGTAGCTTTCAAATACCTAAGCACTCTTTTTGCTACATGCATATGAGGTACTCTAAGTTCATGCATAAACTCTGAAAATACTCCCATGACATAACATATATCAGGTATAGTTTTTGTTTCATAAATCAAAGATCCTACCATGGATCTATATGCATTCATATCATGCAACTCATCACCTTCTTTTGCACTCAAATTTACATTATATTCCATTAGAGAAGAAACAAGCTTACCTTCGTGCATAGCAAACCTTTTCAACATATCACAAATATACTCTCTGTATCAACCACATACCTTCATCGCCATAAACAATCTCAATCCCAAGAAAATATCTAAACAAACCAAGGTCTGAAATTTTAAATTCCTATCCCAAATTACCTTTAATCTCTTCAATTGCTTTTGCATCATTTGACTATAATCAACAAGTCATCCACATAAATGCATACATAGACACATGTCATCTACATGTTTTACATAACGTGAAGGATCAGCATGACTCGTTGTGTATCCTTGCACAAGTTACTTTACCAACCTTGCATTCCATGACCTTGGTGCCTGTTTAAGACCATACAATGCCTTCTTTAACTTGCATACATGATTAGGATAATTTGGATCCACATAACCATCTAGTTGTGAAATATACACTTCTTCACTTAACTAACCAGTAAGAAAGGCATTCTTTATGTCTAATTGATATATATTCAATCTTTTACTTGCAGGTAAACCCAAAAAAGTTCTCGCTGTTGCCATTTTTGCTAATCGATTGAATGTTTCTTCATATTCCAATCCTTGAGTTTGAGCATATCCTTTTGCTACAAGTCTAGGCTTATATCTTGACACACTACCATCACTATTTCTTTTGATCTTAAAAAACCACTTGTAACCAATTACATTTTTTTGGTGTCTTTGGAACTAAATTCCAAGTCTTGTTATCTTGTAGTGCTTCCATTTCTTCTCTCATTGCTTTCTCCCACTTTTAATCTCCTTTTGCCTCATCATGGCATGTAGGTTCATTTTCTTGCTCAACCTTCATCATAAAAGCATAGCATAATGAGTATTCATAAAAGATTCATAAGTATACCTTTGATGTTGATTACTCACTCTTGAAGTTCTTCTTACCTCCAATGTAGGTGCTCTTCCTTTTTTATTAGGAACCTTTGATGATTCTCCATACTCATATACACTACCAACTTCTCCTCCTTCATCATTATCTTCAATAAGTTTGATTTCACCTTTACTTTTAACACTTTGAGGCGACTCTTGCTTTGATCTTCCATCTTCATCCAAACCACTCTTCTCATCACTTAAACTTATTGTGGGTTGAGGTAAGTGCTCATCTCCTTCACCTATATCTTCTTCATCTTCATTTATGACCTACAAACTTTGCTTATCTACATATCATGAAAGTGATTCATCGAAGTTTAGAGCTCTTGAAACAACCACCTTATTGGAGTGAGGATTATAACATCTATATCCTCTTTGAGTATTTGCATAACCAATAAATATACACTTTTTCGATTTCACATCAAGTTTTGATCTCACTTCATTAGGTACATGCTCATAACATACACAACCAAATACTTTCAAATGACTTACACTTGGTTTCCTTCCATGCCATACCTCATATGGTGTCAATTGATGAACTCCCTTAGTAGGTACTCTATTCATAATGTACATACTTGTGCTAATAGCTTCAACCCAAAAACAATTAGGCAAACACATATCATTTAGCATGCCTACACTATGATTCTGTTTCATCTTCATGCAAATCCATTTTGTTATGGAGTATACTTGCATGTAACTTGTCTTTTGATACCCTCATCATACAAAAAATCAGTAAAAGCTTGAGAGAAATATTCTCCCCCTCCATCGGATCTTAGCTTCTTAACATATCTTCTTATTTGCTTCTCGACAAATGATTTGAAATTCTTGAAACAATCAAAGACTTCACTCTTATGTTTAATGAAATACACAAATGTCATTCTACTATGATAATCAATGAATGATACATAGTACTTATTACCAGCCAAGGATGCCTCTTTAGTAGGATGCCATATGTCAGTGTGTATAAGATCTAACAATCCATTGCTTACATAGCTTGAATGCTTGAAAGGTTGTCTACTCTACTTACTCATTTGACATGCTTCACAAAGATACACCATATGTTGCTTAGTAAGGTCAGGTCATCCTTCAACAAATATACTTGTTCTCAATGGAGACCATTGATTCAAGAAATTAGGGCCATCCGAGCTTCTCGATGACTCTAATCACTTGAATTAGTCATGTCCAAAGAAGTGTACTATTTCTAGCTATATGAATGAATGCTCCATATTAAGCAACCTAAACAAAAACTTCAAAAAAAATAAAAGCTTTCATATCTCACCTTGCATACAAAGAGACTTCAACAAGCAATGGGTTGAGATATTTTTTTTGTAGAAGAGAGTCGAAAAAGTCAGATGCAATGAAGAATATGGGGGGTTGATTTAGACTAGAAAGAGCACAAAAAAAGTGCTAAAAATGAAGTGAGGAGCTTATATAGGCTCTCTACAAAGAGTTGACTATTGATGTCATATGGCTTCTTCTAATTGGTCCACATCATTTGACTATTGCAAATGCCAATGTGCATTTCCATGTGGTATGTTTTCATTGGTTCATGTCATCTCTTTATTGTGGATTTTGATGTGCCACCATTTCATTCATCCATGTCATTCAATTTTTGGGATTTTGGAGGCCTTACCACATGGCATGCTCTCATTGGATTGTCAACCTAAAATTTCCAATGTCTTTTTTCCCCTATAAATATCAGGTTCCTTGGATTTTTCTCATTTTATACCTTAAATTTTTTTTTCTATCCATAGTCTACACTCCTATGCTCCATTTCTATACATGACCCATTCAATCCATAGTGTGTGATTGGCCCTCGTTAACTGCTATTATTTGCTTGCATTGGTCGTCCCTTGCATCTAGACTTAAATCCCTCAAAAATCTTAAAATGGAGGAGGAAAACTTAATTCTCACACTCCCTATAACTTAGAAACTCCTTGATTTCATGGTTCAAGAGGGTTTGGGACTCAATAAGTTTCTAAGTTCAATGAAGATGCTCAACCCTTACTTTGATTGGAAGCCATTGTAGGTAAAACTAAGCCATTTCTAAAGGATGAGTGGAATAATTTTTTGACTTTAGTGAATGGACAAGAAGTGGCAATCTTTGGAAATAAATATATTTATCCAAACATATTTGGGAAGGATCCTTTGGATAGGACCAAAATTACTAGAAAGTGTAGAAAGGCTTCTCCCATGGCTGAGAGGATGGATTTTTTTCCCACACCACTAAAGTGGTTGTTCTTTCCTTCCAATGAATATGGGTTTTTTTCTTTGGCTTGATCATTCACCTATTGACAAAGTTGAACAAAAGGACCTTGATGAAGAGAAAGAAACATCATTAGATCCTTCTCTTGAGAAATGTTTAGATACTAATGTTAAGGAAATTGTTGAAGAGATAAACCTTCAAGTAGAATTAGAAGAGGAAAAATATTTTGATGTGGCAATGTTTAGAGCAGAGATATCTAGAGCCAACAGAAGATGTAAATATCTCAAAAAATTCACCTCTTCTCCCAAGACTTCCATATTACTTTATCTCTGGGAAGGAATTTATTCTTCTCTATTTCATACAAGAGCTCCTTAATCTTAGAGAGACTATTGCCTTGCAATACTAGCTGAATTTGAAGAAATTGCAAATAAGTTTATAAATGAGGAGGAAGAGATTAAAGAGGAATTTCTCAACCTTGATCTGAGCTTGTCAAATGATGCATTTGAAGATTCATCCAAAGCACTTTCTAGTTTCTATGAGAGGACACTTGAAGAGTATCCAACACTTTTAGATGAAGATTTTGACAAGGGACAGAAAGAGCTTGGAATGTACTTGTTTGGATGAGGATACTCATTTGTAGAAGTTGTTGAGGATAAAGGAACGATGCGAGTTGATGGTGGAGAATTGATTAAGGATAAGGATGAGGCTAAGGTATGTTCAAAATCACTACCCTTTCAATTGTGACTCATCTTTTAGACATGACCAATTCAAGCGATTAGGTCCATCCAAGATTTTTCGATGAGTATAATTGCTTGAATTGGTCATGTCCTAGATTCATTCCATTACTTGATTTTTTTTTTTTTTTTTTTTTTGCTCATGCAATTCCCGTATCCCTCATCATTCATAGATATTGACAAAAGAAATAGGAAAATTGACATGTGTTTGTTATGATTTTGAGATAAGAGTGATTCAAGCACCCATCCAAGATTTTTTTCATGAGTGTAATTGCTTGAATTGGTCGTGTCCAATATTCATTCCATTACTTGACTTTTTTCTTGTTGCTCCTTATCAAACCCCCTTGTGCATCATCATATATAGATATTGACAAATGAAATAGGCAAAGTAACCTTTATTTGTTATGATTTTGACATACGATTGATTCAAGCGATTAGGCCCATCCAAGTTTTTTTGACAAGCCTAATTGCTTGAATTGATTGTGTCCAAGAGTCATATCAAAACATGATTTTGTTCTTTATTTTCTTATACAATTTGCTTTTTCTTCGTGATTTTTTTTACTATTCAAAATAAAGGAAAAGCAAAAGTGGATCTACATTCAACAGTTCACTATCTTCTAAAATTGAATCTATATTTATTTCTTGTTGTACATAAGATTTATACTAAAGTCCTTGATTTTTGCATTATTCTCTCTAAAGTCCATGTCAAAATATATGGGATATTCCTCATTACCATTTAATGCATATAGGGTATTTCTTCTTCACAAAACAACATCCATTAGGATATTTGGCTATGTTGGAAGGCTAAATTCTCCAAGAGTTGGTTACTTCCTCTATTATTCTAGCTATGCACTAGTTGTAGAGGTCTGGGATGTAAAACATATTGTTGGGTCATGATGAAAGTCTATCTCAAATACAGAGGATATTTTTTAGAGTCAAGCTCATTCAAAAGAGTCAAAGAAGACTAGTTCTTTTTATTTCATCAATTATATGGTTACAAAAATTGTAAGAACATCCATATGTAATTTTTGGTCGATAAAATACCAACAGATATTCCAATTCCTATTTGATATCATCTATGTTTATTCAGTTTCACATTAGTATGATACGCCATTCTTCTTGTATTTAATCTACCTTTTGTCTTAAAAGGAGTTTTCTCCTTATAGTGACATTTCAATGCCATGATGAGTATTTTTTGTCACTCCTCATCCTTTTTTTTTGCATTGGAAGAAGCTTGTTCGAGCTTGATAATGAGACTTTTCCATCCTCTGAGTGTTCCATGTGGCAAGTGTTGGGAGATTTGACAACTCCCTATGCAACTAGAAGCGAAATGTGACCTCCCAAGATACACTCAACTGGACACTTTTCTAGTGTTCTGGTTATTTCTCAGCGTTGGTACAGAGATTTCCCAACACATTAACCACTCACAGTAGACTTAAAGAGCTTTCTAATAAGACAAATTTCATAAAAAATGGATGCTCACACATGAAATGGCAATGTCTGCAAGTCAGGCTACTTTGCCAACACTCTCACAGACCTGTGCAGAGACCCACCTTCACTCCAGATACAATAACTCAGAGAATATGTAAAGAAAGATCCTCAAATTTGAACCAAGATTAGAGGACTATATTAGCTATCCAAAAAGAGTAAAATCACAACAAATGCATTTCTACAATAGGAGAACCAATGGATACAACTCAGAGAAATAGAGACTAGTCACTGCTAGCATAGACAGTGAGATATCCTAACCCAAACTTGGGATGGAAGCAAGAAGGGGGCTTGCTTAAGCTAGGGGGTTGCTTGCTGGAGTTCGAGCACTCTAAGAACACTTCAATACACCAAAGAAACACATGGGATCACCCAAAAAGTCGTGATTCAAGCCTATTTTAAATAGAGCAAGTAGACTCCTACAATCTAGGAACCTCTTTTCCTAAAATTGCTCCTCTCTAAGTTAGAGGAATTGATTGGAATGATTTGGGGAGTTGTTGAGTGATTCCTTTTGGGGAAATCTCGTGACTTGAGGCCTTCATACATTGGTCCACTTGTACAAATTATTTTGCCCACGAATTTGTACTTTGAAGCTTGATTTTTTAACACTCCCCCTCAAGCTTCAATCTTCATCTTCATCCAAGGTCCTTCATGCTAATGCCTTGCTTGAACTTCATGAGCTTTGTGCCATCCAATGCCTTTGTAAACATATCAGCAACTTGGTCTTTTGTACCTATATGAATCATTGAAATCTCCTTTGTCAATACCTTTTCCCTTATGAAGTGGTAATGCACTTCAATGTGCTTGGTTCTTGCATGGAAAACAGGGTTTGAAGCGAGGTGTATGCTACTCAAGTTATCACAATAGATAGGATATATATCAACCTGCAAATTCAAGTCCATAAACAACTTCTTAAGCCACATAAGTTCACATGTGACTTGTGCAAGTGCTCTATACTCAGCCTCTGTAGATGATAAAGCAATTGTCGGTTGCTTCTTTGACATCCAAGATATAACTTTGCTTCCAAGCATCACTAGATAACCACTAGTGCTTCTTCTATCTTCTTTGGATCCGGCCCAATTCGCATCAGAGTATGCCTTGACCTGCAAATCATCATCATATGCATAGCATAATCCTTCATTTATAGTACCCTTTAAGTACCTAAGCATTCTTCTTGCTGCGAACAAGTGAGTAGTCCTTGGACTATGCATAAATTGTGACAAGACGCCTACTCCATAAGCTATATCGGGTCTTGTGATGGTTGCATAATTAAGTGATCCAACAATAGACCTATACAAAGTGTCATCTTCAAGAGGATTACCATCACTAGAGCTCAGCTTCAAATTAACCTCCATTGGATTGTAGATTGGCTTGCAATTTATCATTCCAAACTTTTCAAGTACATCTACAATGTACTTCCTTTGCATCAACATGATTTCATCTTGTTTGTAAACAACTTCAATGCCAAGAAAGTCCCTCAATTCCCCATGATCGGAGATCTTAAATTCTTTACCTAGCTTGGATTTGATGCCTTCAATTCCCTTTATGTCATTACCTGTGATAATAAGATCATCGACATAAACACAAATGTAGGCAGCTAGTTCACCTCTTTGCTTCATGAAGAGAGAGTGATCTGCATCACTTTGTTTGTATCCACACTTGATAAGATATTCCACCAATCTATGATTCCAGGCCCTTGGTGCTTGTTTTAGGCCATAAAGAGCCTTTTTCAACCTGCAAACATGTGTAGGAAGTTTACTACTTACAAAACCTTGTGGTTGCTCCATATACACTTCTTCTTCCAAGTCTCCATTGAGGAATGCATTCTTGATGTACAATTGGGATAATTTCCATCCTTTGGTGGCTGCCATAGCTATTAAGGTTTTGATGGTGCTCATTTTAGCCACTGGGCTAAAAGTTTCTTCAAAATCCACTCCATATGTTTGTGCAAAGCCTTTTGCAACAAGCCTTGCTTTGTACCTAGAGATAGTCCCATCCGCTTTCCTCTGTACCTTGTAGACCCACTTGCTTCCTATCACTTTCAAGCCATCCTTCTTGGGCAGAAGACTGCAAGTCTTGTTTTCTTCAAGAGCTTCAATCTCTTCCTTCATAGCTTCCTTCCATTCTTTATACCTATTTGCTTCTTCAAAACATGTAGGTTCACGATCTTCTACAACTTTATTCATATAAGCATAATGAGTTTCCATAAATGAATCATATGTGAGCCTATCTTCTGGATACCTTGGCCTTAAGGACTTCCTCTCTTCACCTTTTGGAGGTATGAACCTTCTATTTCTTGGTTTATTCTTTGGTACATGTGAAGATTCTCCATGGTCTTCACCAGTCACTTCAACTCCATCATCGTCTAGCTCCACAAGCTTTGCTCTCCCTTTTGTTGAATGACTTCATGCTGAATTTCCTCTTGCTCCCCCTTTCCAAGGTGATGAATGTGATCTTCATCCTCTGAGCTTGAGCTTTGATGACCACTTAGTTCAATACTTGTTTTTCTTTGAGCTTCTTCATGCCTAGATCCATCACCTTCATGTTCCTGCAAATACTCTACCTTCTTGTACCATGGAAGTAGCTCATCAAAAGCTACATCTCTTGATACTTTGAGCTCCTTTGTATTTGGATTGAAGCACCTAAAACCCTTTTGATCATTTGCATAGCCAATGAAGACACACTTTTCTGACTTTGCTTGCAACTTATGCCTTAGCTCACTAGGAACATGAACATAGCATGTACAACCAAATATTTTGAGGTGGGAGAGGTTTGGCTTCTTACCATACCAAGCTTGATAAGGTGTTGAGGTGTGTATTCCTGAAGTTGGAGCCCTATTCATGAGGTATATGGCTGTATTGGCTGTATCACTCCAAAAATGGTTGGGCATATTCATTTCATTCAACATTGTCCTAGCTATCTCTGCAATGTACCTGTTCTTCCTTTCTGCAACCCCATTTTGTTGAGGTGTATACCTGCATGTTACTTGCCTTTTGATGCTTTGGTCCCAAAGAAAATATGAAAATTCATTTGACAAGTACTCTCCCCCTCCATCGGACCATAGCTTCTTTATGTAGTTAGCTATCTCCTTCTCAACCATAGCTTTGAACATTTTAAAGCATTGAAACACATCTGATTTTTGCTTTATGAAATAGATCCAAACCATGCGAGTACAATCATCTATAAAAGTCACAAAATACCTATTCCCTCCTAGGGATGGCTCCTTGGTTGGTCCCCATACATCTGTGTGAACCAATTCAAGTGGATGTTGATTGATGTATCCACTCTTCTTGAAGGGAAGTCTTGATTGCTTACCCATCTGAAAAGCTTCACATAAGTTCTTCATTCCTTGACCTTGAAAACTTGGTAGACCTTCTACTAGCCTCTTTTGTTGCATCTCCTTCATCCTTTGAATGTTGATGTGGCCAATTCTTTTGTGCCACAAGTCCAACTCCGCAATCTGCTTATTACCAAAAGTAAAGTATACATGATGTGAAGGATTTGGTTTTACCTCTAATGTAAACAACCTTCCTTGCTTCTTTCCTCTTGCAACCAGCTTGTAGCCTTGTTTTGGGTTCTCCACAAAGCATGCTCCTTTGTTGAATCTCACTTGGTAGCCTCTGTCCACCATTTGTCCCACATATACCAAGTTCTTGGTGATTGTAGGTACATGAAGCACATCTTTGAGACACCTTCCTTGCTCTTTGTCATCCAAAACCACATCACCTATGTGTGTGATCTCATGGGCTGTATCATCCCCTGTTTCCACATGCCCTTTACCACTTGGAGCATGTAGATTAGTGAACAAAGTTTGGTCGCAACTCATATGGTTGCTGCAACTGCTATTGATATACCATGTAGTATCTACATTGTTTGAACTTCCATACATATGCATCATAAGGAGATTTTCATTCTCAGAGCTAGCGGATGCATAATTACCTTGCCCTTTGTATGTTGAGGCTTTGTTGTAACTCCTTTGGTTGCTCCCTTGATAGCAATTCCTTGCATAATGTCCATGTCGTCCACATATGTAGCATCCTTGATCATCTTGGCTTCTTGATTGTTGATGTCTTCCTCCTCTTCCTCTTGTCCTTCCTCTTCCTTTATATGAAGAGCCTTCTTGGTCATGTCCTTGATTACTTTGTCTTCCTCCAAATCTTCCTCTTCCCCTACTTTGGTTGCCTCTTTGTGCTTTGCCCCTTGAGTTTCCTGCATAAAACACTTGGGCATCCTTGTCCTTTGATGAACCTCCATTTATATTCATTTCTTTGGTTACCATAAGAGAAACTAGTTGCTCAAAATCTGGAAGTGTGTCCCTTACATAAACTGAAGTGGTGAATGGTTTCCACTTTTCATCATCCCTCAAACCATTGAGGGTATACGCCACTAGATCATCATCATCTATGTGGTTGCCAATAGATCCCAATGCATCTGAAAGTTCCTTGACTTTGAGAATGAAGTCGTTGATGCTACTCCCTGAGGTCTTCTTTAGATTGTTTAACTCATTTTTAAGTTGAATCTTCCTTGCTTTAGTACTAGTAGAGTAGAGCCTCTCCAAAGTTTCCCAAACTCTCATGCTTGAGTCTAGGTCTTGAATGTGCCCTATCATACTGTTGCTAATGTGTTGTGAAAGAATGAAAATAACTCTCTTGTCACGCTCATTCCATTCCCTAAATGCTCTCAGCTGATCATTGGTTGGATTATCCCCCAACCTAGGTCTTGGATCAGTCCCACTGATCAAACCTCAAAGACCCTTGCCCATGAGATAGTTTGACATCCTAAACTTCCAAGGCTGATAGTTGCCTTTGTCAAGTTTCTCTATTTGAGTGTTGAACTCAGCCATATCTTGATTTCCCTAAGGTTTGGAACTCTTCCAATACCTCCTTGAAGTGCTAGTGATGCAAAAGTAAATTGATGTTACCTCCAAGATTAGATCTCCTTTGATCCAAGTATGCTTCACTTGACGAGGATTGAGTGCTCCCCCTTGATGAAAATCTTTGTCCAGCTTCCTTTGATGAAGAAACCTTTTAAACTCTAGCTCAAATAGCTCTTTTGCTTTGTAATGGATGCCCTCCAAGCACTTCCAAATGCTCTGATACCACTGTTCGGAGATTTGACAACTCCCTATGCAATTAGAAGCGAAATGTGACCTCCCACGATACACTCAACTGGACACTTTTTTAGTGTTCTGGTTATTTATCAGAGCTGGTACAGAGATTTCCCAAGATATTTTAACCACTCACAGTAGACTTAAAGAGCTTTCTAACAAGAAAAATTTCATAAAAAATGGATGCTCACACATGAAATGGCAATGTCTGCAAGTCAGGCTACTTTGCCAACACTCTCACAGACCTGTGCAGAGATCCACCTTCACTCCAGATACAATAACTCAGAGAATATGCAGAGATAGATCCTCAGATTTGAACCAAAACTAGAGGACTATATTAGCTATCCAACAAGAGTAAAATCACAACAAATGCGTTTCTACAATAGGAGAACCAATGGATACAACTCAGAGAAATAGAGACTAGTCACTGCTAGCATAGACAATGAGATATCCTAACCCAAACTTGGGATGGAAGCAAGAAGGGGGCTTGCTTAAGCTAGGGGGTTGCTTGCTGGAGTTCCAGCACTCTAAGAACACTCCAATACACCAAATAAACACACAGGATCACCCAAAAAGTCGTGATCCAAGCCTATTTTAAATAGAGCAAGTAGACTCCTACAATCTAGGAACCTCTTTTCCTAAAATTGCTCCTCTCTAAGTTAGAGGAATTGATTGGAATGATTTGGGGAGTTTTTGAGTGATTCCTTTTGGGGAAATCTCGTGACTTGAGGCCTTCATACATTGGTCCACTTGTACAAACTAGTTTGCCCACGAATTTGTACTTTGAAGCTTGATTTTTTAACAGCAAGTGGTTCATTTTCTACAAAGAATGGACCATGAAGAAAAAAGAATTTGTTGTAAAAACATAGAGGTTAAGATCATGAGATGTTATTTGAAAAAGTAATGGTGGACTAAAGAATCTCTTTAAAACTCACCAGATAGTAAGTTATATCTTTGACACTCCAAGCCTCTCTAATGGTTTCTATAAGCTCTCTAATTGCTCTTTTGCAATAAATCACATACACATAAAAAATAACATGTTACCCTATGATATTTAAACATTTATCTACTTTAAGCCCCACCTCCATTGTTTTCTTTGCTATTTCTGGATTGCTTTTTTTTAACCTCCCATAATTGTTTCAACAATTCCACATTGCATTTATTTTCACCCATCATTGTTGCTGAAAATTCTTCTTGCTTTTGCGCCTCCCATTGAAACATATTGTAGTACATCACTTGTATTTTGTGAAAGCTTTGAATCTTTTCTTAGATGAGCATCTCCACCATGAAATCCTATTTCAAAAACCGAAGCCTCAATTTTTTTATGCATTCATCCACAAGAGATATAGGCTTGATGGAGTATGCATAATCAAAGTGAAGAAAAACCAACTTGTTAATGATCCTTAACTCTACATCTAATGTACATATGTGTTCATTCGTCAATTATATTGAAATTATAGAATCCCAATTCATTGACGAAGATGAGAAATTATATAAATTATCATTTTCTCTAGAAGAAGCTTCCCCAACCTTAGTTCTAGCTATCCAACCTCTTGTACCTTGACTTTGCATGCAGTATAGACAAGGGTATGTACAATCTGCATGCTTGCTTATACCAAATATGCGTTTTAGAGTCATTAAGTGTCCATTCAAATGCCCCTCAATTTTAAACTTTCCATAGTGCTTAACAAACATAACTCACCCAAATGTTGCATTTGGATAACAGTTGGAATGTCTGTGTTTCAAAACATTATGTTGATTCATAATTTCATTACAAAATGTACATGCTATAAACTATTCAACATGTTTAAACCTAGTATATTTGTTACATGATCTCTTGAAATTTCCATTTTCTTTTTCTTTTAACCAAATTTTTCAATCAATTTTAAAAAAGGTTTTATTCATTTTGAAGAAATTCTCAATCGTGTAGGAGTTTCTTTCATTTGTTTAAACCCTCCTATCTTAGAAGTCAAATTTTTTGCATACTCATGACTTAGCACAATATTGGTATGGAACTTATCACATAGAGTCTTGTTGGTTAAAAGTTCAGTGAAAGTGTTTGGATTGAGGTTCTCCATCGCGAATGTATCTAGGACTATGAACAAGAGAGAGTCGGTCTACTCTGGAGACTAGAGTAAAAAAGTAGAACATGCCTTAGAAACACATTATAAAGGTCAAAGAACAAGAGGAAAAAGCTCAAATTTCCCAAACATCCCATGGACACAAACTTTGAGGCATATCACTTTTCATGATTTTCACATGAACTTTCTCTCTCTTCCAAAACTAATATATTGGTGTAAGATATATTTTAAATGAAGGTACATGAAATTTTTAAAGATGATTTGACAAAATTAATCTAGATTAAGCAAAACTAATCAAAATCTTTACATGACCCATTTTTTGCCATTTTCTTTCCTAATGAAGTGATATATATATATATATATATATATATATATATATATATATATATATATATATATATATATATATATATATATATATATATATATATATATATAGAGAGAGAGAGAGAGAGAGAGAGAGAGAGAGAGAGAGAGAGAGAGAGAGAGAGAGAGAGAGAGAGAGAGAGAGAGAGAGAGAGAGAGAGAGTTTTTACAAGAGTGATACTCTGACCAGGATCTTCATCACTTGATGATATAAAACTCTCTAAATGATAATGAAAAAATGTTGCATATTCGAATAAAAGAAGATAGAAGAAAAAACATATATGCTTCTATAACTAATATAATCAGAGTTTTGTTCTCTATATATAGACGGGTGCTCTATATGTATATGGGTGCTCTATATGTATATGGGTGCTCTATATGTATATGTATATGTATATATATATATATATATATATATATATATATATATATATATATATATATATATATATATATATATATATATATATATGAGAGAGAGAGAGAGAAAAAAATACAACAAGAGTGATACTCTCAGTAGGTCCTCAGTCGCTTAATGATATAAAACTCTACAAATGATGGTGACAAAATGTTGCACATTGGAATAAAAGAAGATCGAAGAAAAAACATATATGTATCTGTAGCTAATATAATAAGAGTTGTGTTTTCTATATATAGTTGGTTGCTATATATATATATATATATATATATATATATATATATATATATATATATATATATATAGAGAGAGAGAGAGAGAGAGAGAGAGAGAGAGAGAGAGATTACACAAGAGTGATACTCTTAGGAGGGCGTTCGTCACTTGATGATATAAAACTCTACAAATGATGGTGAAAAATATTGCAGATTCGAATAAAAGAAGATAGAAGAAAAGCATATGTGTCTTTATACAATCAAAGTTGTGTTTTTCAAATATAAATAGCTGCAAACTCTAACTTTGGTATTAAAAAAAAAAAAACGAAAAACTTTTTTGTCTTTCTTTTTATAGCAAACAAATTCAGAAGTGTAGAAGTGTGGAAGGGGCAGCAGCTCACAAAAAGGCCCAAAATTTGCACGCAGCCTTGCCTTGTCCCTCTCGCTTGGCATTCTCCGATCACTGTATCAACAAGGAAATCTATAGGTGGTTGAGAATCCTTCGAAGGGTGTCTTGTCGACGATGTGCCAAGCAATCCACAATCGGAAGAAGCATGGTGGTCGTTATTCAGGCTTGTCTGTCATGCGTGTTCAACTGTGTGCCATGAAACGAACGCGGAAGCTGATCAGTATATACAAACGTAAAAAGTATATGTCGCCATAACTCTACTTCCGTTCATGTACGATTGTGACAGATGGAACGGAACTAAGGGAAAAGAAAAGACGACGAAACGAAAACCGTGGGACTCCTGGAGAAGAAATCGAGAGAACAAGTAAGTATCTCCGCATACGAGTCTGTCCATCCTATTCAGAACTTTTCCATCTGTAGATCTATGGTGGCCGTGATGGCCTATCTTAGTCTGGTACACCCTCATTGGTGTGTTTGCGCCATTGCTGCACTGTTTTAAGAATCAAAATGTAGCAGAATGGACGGAGAAGCTTTGATAGGCGGTCAGCGGTTCACAGTGAATGACAAGGATCGATGATGACAAACAAGAACAGATTACGTATTGAGCGGTGCACAGTGAATGTATTGGGTGCGTGCTTGTGAGATTGAGCATAAAATGGAGGTGCTGAAAGTGAAGTGCTATCCAGGGATTCAAGGACAGACGCACCGAACATGGTATAGGATGACGGTACACGGATTGAAGAACATTAGCACCATTAGAGCCTTTCAAGGAAGCCATATTGAGCTGATTACTATTTTTTGAGTTGAGTTCATTACAGAATTCTAAACCCCTTCCTGCCATGCAGATATACACAGGTATGTCTGCTAAATCATCTCCGGCATAACAAAAAAGTTCCAGAAATCAATATTATAAGAAAATCTAATACGAGTCCAAATTAACTGCTGCCGTGATTGTAAATCAAGAGACCATAGTAGTGATTATTATGCTCTAAATACACAACCCGCTAAACATTATCGCCATTATAAACATGTTCTTTGTCGTAAGGGAGTTTTAGAGCACTAGACATGTATGTTTACATTTCGCTTAATATAGAATCCGCTAATATTCATGAACAGATTCGCGTGCGTGCGTGTGCACGCCCCACACACACACACACACACACACACACATATATATATATATATATATATATATATATATATATATATATATATATATATATATATATATATATATATATATATATATATATATATATATATATAACTCGAGAAACAAGCTTTGCAAATGACGAATGTATTACTTTGAAAATTTCCAATCAAATGTATGAGAAAAAAATAAATGATAAACTCATGTAAATTTGGATTGTAATGCATAATAATAAGAGTCTTACTTTTTAAAAGGCCTTAAAGCAATGGATAATTTCTTTTTCTCATTGTAAAGATGTACATATAATATATGCTACAATATATGAGGGGTATATTGGCTCTTATATCGGCATAACTACATGGGGACAACTTAGCTCTTGTATCGGTATAAGCTTCAGTATAAACATTGGTACAATAATAGTGGTATAAGCATCGATATTGGCTTCGGTATAAGTGCCAATATAAGCATCAATATGTACCTATGCAAAAGCATTGGTATGTTCTTGAGCATACCCACGTTCATACTGATGCTTATATCGATGACCATATCTATAAATTTTTTTTTGGGAGATTGTATTGTCTCTTGTTGCAGGAATATGAAGATACTATTGTGTAGCAAATGATAATACACTTTGCCAAAAAAATGAGTACATATGACAACTACTCTAGTGGTTTCCGAATTAGGGTTTAGATGATCAACAATCAAAACATGATTTGATAAAGCAAAACACATTAATATTGTTGAACATAAAAGAAATATACAAGAGTAGAGTGAACCATGAACCATGTACAAAAGAGATATTCCATGAATGAACCATGTACAAAAGAGATACTCCATAAATGAATCATGTACAAAAGTATGGTAAACCACTATCATATATGAGCCAAATACAAAATGTGAAAAGCCACTGCCATATATGAATTAAAAACAAAATTGTGGTGCACCACTACCATATATGAGCCAAATATAAAATTATGGCACATCAGTGCTATACACATGCACAAAGGGATCAAAACATCTATATCTACAATCCTGCAACAAAGCATATTCATGAAATAAGATAAATTAACATGATATTTATAAACAACAACTAAAAAATACTAAACCAAGTTCAAAATCTTACCTCATCATAGATGCTCCCATGAAATGACTACACCACATCCCTCCAAGTCATCCAACATCGCAACCAATCTATGAAGATATCCATAAGCCTCCTCTCCTCGTGTTAGAAGATGATCCATTGCCAACTCCTACAAAAAATATACAAAAATGAGATCAATAAACATAACGTGCTTAACATAAGCAAATTCAATCATCAAAATAATACTTACAAACTGGAGATGTATAGTGTCCTATCCATTTGATATCCAAATATAACACTCTGATCATATCTAGACATGTGGCTATCGCATCTCACTGTTGACGAGATCAATCAGGAGTTTGTTTTTACTCATCGTGAATCATCTCCCACTCCTTGTGGTCTAGCCATAAAAACATCGGTAAGCCTCCTCTAAAAGCCTCAAGAGTCTCTGATTGTCAATGGGACATCCTCTCACGTGCATATGTTGAATCCACTATGAGCTTACAAGAGGATACTGTTGCAGATCAGGCCATGCGAGAGAGAGAGAGAGAGAGAGAGAGAGAGAGAGAGAGAGAGAGAGAGAGAGAGAGAGAGAGAGAGAGAGAGAGAGAGAGAGAGAGAGAGAGAGAGAGAGAGAGAGAAGAAGAGAGACTCACATCGCCATTGCATAAAGAAACAAGAACTACAAGCAAGAATAAGAAATAAACATCTAACTAACTAACAAAGAAACACGTCAAAAGCCATATTATTGGTGATGCAAGAAGAGGGATATTGCATTAACAAAGAGCCATATTTATACAAGTTTGTGGCCTTTAAAGGCTCTTTACACTCAACCTTACTCAATCCTCCAAATGAACCTTAGTACAGTCAATGAATATGTGCCCCTAACACTAGCACGCATGGTGGACTTGAACTACCACTATCCTTTGATACGTAATACCCCTAACACTAGCACGCACGGTGGACTTGAACTACCACTATCCTTTGATACATAATACCCCCTCAACAATGAAAATTAACAACAAGTTGAAAGTTACCATACACAGTGAGGATGACATGAATGTGTTAATGGAGAATTTCACACAAGTCTAATATGTTATCGTGAATGAGAAAATAACCTGCACGTCCAAAGCCACTATCGAACAACATGCACGAAGGCACCACTTTTATTTCCTTGGATAGAAAACATTGCACCAGCAATCATAGCAAATGGAAAGCATACATATGTGTGCCATAACAAAGAAAGAGCACAATTACCAAGGTGGCAATTACGGAGTAACGTCATAACACAATGCTTTGTGGTCATCTCAAAAATGTTTTGTTAGCCCTCCATGCTACAACCAATAGTGCATGATGAATTCGTAGACGATTGCAACCAAACTGCCACTAGGGTCAAAGCGATACGCATCGCACACCTTGGAATGAGCAGATTCTTGCTCGTCATACTGATGCCGGAAGGGATTGGGATTGAATCACTATGATGCAGCAGGACAGTGCGCAACAATCACACCCGGATAGAACTATAGTCAATAGAGCAATTGGAGGGTCCGTTGAGGCCGATGCCAAATGTTGCAAAGCATTAGTCACGCCATGCAAGAGAGAGAGAAGGAGAGAGACTCATGTAAGAAAGAATAAGAAACAAATATCTAACTAACTAACAAAGAAACATGTCAAAAGCCACATTGTTGGCGATGCAAGAAGAGGGATATTGCATTAGAAAAGAGCCATATTTATACAAATTTATGGCCTTTAAAGGCTCTTCATACCCAACCTTCTCTCAACCCTCCAAATGAACCTTAGTACAATAAATGAATATGTGCCCCTAACAGTACCCAGGTGTTGGCAGATACTCATGATAAATCATCTCTATGATGTAATTTTTGCAATCCTTGTCCTGATCCCTCCATTTGATCATCAGAGAGGGTCCAAACTATATAGAGCATAGTTTTCATATGTACAAAGCACAATTGTTATATGCACTGATATACCGCCTTTTCGATCACATCCATCACTAGCACTCTATCACGTATACGATACATCTTGGAGTCATCATGGTCATGAGCATCCCAAGGTGTACATGGTGTACTATATGACATAGCAACATTTGAGGTACTCGCTCTAGGAGTAGAAGTGGGTGACATAATTGTTGGAGCAAGTCTATGACAAGCCTAAGTATTGGCTTGAGTCTCACAAAGTCATTAAAGAAGCTTCAAAATGAAGACTATGTAAAGTTCACTTGTGAACTACCTCTTGTAACTTTTGAAGAGTTTACTTAATGTAAAAGTAAGAGAATCTTAAGTGGTTGAGCCCACATGATCAAGAATGGAAAGAGGAGCCACGAATTCGTGATTTGTGGTAGGTAGAGAATCAAATCAATCATTGATTGATTGGAGAGTGATTGAGGGAAGTTAGCCTCCCAAACTCAACTATAAATAGATGGCAGTTTTAGTCGTGGTTAGAGAGACCTATGTGAAGACCTCCAAGAGCTGAGCTTTATGCCATATCAAGGTGTGATTACAAGGCACACATATGTATCAGTAAGTGATTGTATTGTACAAGCAATATACTTTCATTTTCATGATTATTTGAGTTCATCTTTCCATGTTCTTGTGATGTGTACTACTCACTGCCATTACTTCAGTTTTTCTCAGTCAGCTTGCAGAGATTGTTTCTCTGCACTTGGTTCATCATTTTCAGTGATTTAACTTGGTAAAGTTAGCTCTATAAGTCTACTATATGCTCACAAATTTTCGTGTCATTTGGATGTTGGAATCTTCAGTTATGTTCATTTGAAGTCAACAGGGTATGTTCATCTTCACTTCTCTGTCAGGTACCCGACTTTTTCAGTCATCTTGTCAGAGTCATTTCTCAGTGGTTACTCATCCAAATTCAGTGATTTCAAGCTTGTTGGATTCAGCTTACTGTCTAGTATAAGCATACAAATTTTCATGATCATTGGATTCTTACATCTTGCGGTATGTTACTTTTTCTGCTCACTGGTCTATTTCTGTAGCAGCCCGTGAAAATCGGGATGATGTCATCACTTGTTAAAAGTCATTCTCAGTGTGTGGTTTGTTATTTTTGATGAGATTAATCTCTAAAGTTAGCTCTTTAAGCTACCTAGCCTTCCCCAAGAGGAATTAATCTAATTGTTGCTGTGCTCAGAGAATTATGTAAAACACTGGACAGGTGTATCAACCAAGAATAGCAAGTTTTCACCTCTGAGCTAACTCCAACTTATCTGTTTTGATCTATCTTTTTGAGAGTGATCTTCCAAGGTACATAGGGTGTCTAATACATCCATTGGCAAGCTAAAAGGGCCCACCATCTACTCCTGGAGTTCATTTGGCTGGTGTAGAGCAAAGATTTTGCAACACCTCTTCATCTTCAACACATACCTATCCATCTCTTCACAGTGGTATCAGAGCAAGGTTGGACAACATGGCAGATGGATTTCCTTCATCAATTGACAAATTGGATAGAGGTAATTACTCAGCTTGGTCATTAAGAATGGAAGCTTATCTCCAAGGTAGAAGTTTATATGGTTATGTGGCTGGAGATGAAGTTATGCCAAGTTTCAGGAACAAAAGTCAACCAACACAAGAAGAGCAAGAAAGATTGAGCACATGGTGCTCCAAGGATGCACTTGCAAGGTCTTATCTCCTCAACTCTATCTCAGATTTTTTGTTGCCTCACATTAGAAGTTGTAAGACATCTCAGGAAGTGTGGGATGCACTTGAAGCTTTCTTTTCTTCAAGTACCAAAGCCAGGAAGCATCAACTATGGCTGGAGTTCACAACTCTCAAGAAGGCTCCCAAACAAAATGTGACTGATTTTGTCACAAAGCTCAAGGACATAGCGGATCAGTTGGGAAGCATTGGAGAGGTAATAGATGAAGAGCAAATTGTAAGGCAGGTCATCAATGGCTTGAAGGCAGATGACAAGTGGGAAGCATTCACCACAGCTATGGATTTGTACATGGACATGCATGTACCTGATTTCAACACACTCATTGGACAATTACTTACTCAAGAGGCAAAGCTTATCAAAAATGGAGAAAGCTCTAAAGGTAATCAATCTTCAGCTTTATACACGGATAAAAGCAAGTCTAAAGATAACAAAGGAAAGGCAAAGAAAGTGGATGATGAAGCAGGTACATATCAAGCTAACTATGCAGGTAGAGGAAGACATGGCAGAGGTAGAGGAAGAGGAGGTAGACAAGGCAGGGGGAGATCCCAAGACTCCAACTCATGTTCTATTTGTGGATTAACTAATCATACAACTGAAAATTGCTTTAGGAATTTTAGGAATCAAAGAGGTAGAGGATACAATAGAGGAAGTTATGGCTACTCAAGAGGAAGGTTCAACAATTATCATGGCAACTACAACAACTACAATCATTCAAACTATCAAGGAGGCTACAAAGGAAGGAGAGACTACAATAACTATACTGAAGACTCAAACAAAGAGGATTCATTATTGATCATGAACATGGCTATGCCACAAGGTAAATCTGATGAGCATGTTTTCTACATAGATTCAGGTTGTTCAAATCATGTGGCAGGAAATGTGGCACTCCTATCAGATTTAGAAGATCCAAGGAATAAGCATGAGGTACAAACAGGAGATGATACAAAACATCCTGTGGAGAAAATAGGCAATGTCAAAGCACCTGATGGAAACATCAACCTACTCAGAAGAATTGCAAAAGGTGAAAAGACAGGTAGATTGTTCACATTTGAATTACAGGACACTAGAAACATTGCTCTCTTTAATTATGGTAGTCAGACACTCACAAAATTGGAAGTATGGCACAAAAGGTTAGCACATATTGGTGAAAGGTCATTAAAGCAAATTTGCAGGGACCAAAGTGTACTTGGACTCCCTAACTTGTCAAAACAACATATGATTTATAAGTGTAGTGCATGTCAGTTTGGAAAGTCTCACAGGTTACCATTCATGAAGAAAGGTTATATGCATGTAGATCTCTTGGAGTTGGTTCATACAGATGTATGGGGACCAAGCAAGGAAGCTTCAATATCAGGATCAAGGTATTATGTTTCCTTTATTGATGATTGCTGCAGATGGACTATCCTATTCTTTATGAAACACAAAGATGAAGTTTTTTCATGTTTCAAAAGATATTTGGCTCTTGTGGAGAATCAAACAGGTAAATCACTAAAAAGGCTAAGGTCAGATGGAGGGGGAGAATACTTCTCCCATGATTTTGATTCTTTTCTTCAAGAAAGAGGAATCAAAAGAGAGGTAACTACAAGGTACACTCCTGAGCAAAATGGAGTGGCAGAAAGGAGGAATAGGACAATTGTTGAAGCTGCAAGGTCTATGTTAAATGAAAAGCATTTACCTAATTACTTATGGGCTGAGGCTGTATCTACAGCCACTTACTTGATTAACAGGTTGCCTTCAAAATCCCTTGATGGAATGACTCCATATGAGGCTTGGAATGGAAGAAGACCAAGCTTAGATCATTGTAAAATTTTTGGATGTATTGCTTTTGCTCATGTTCCTTCACAGGTTAGAGGCAAGATGGATCCAAAAGCAGAAAGGTGTGTATTTATTGGATATGACAACAATCAAAAGGGCTACAGGTTATACAACCCTACCAACAAAGGATTCTTGGTAAGCAGAGATGTAGTTTTTGATGAGAACAATTCATGGTATGAAGATTCATGCAGGAAGATCAATTTACCATATGATCTTGAAGAAGATTTTCCAAAGCTTGGTAGAGAACAATCAAAGATTGAAGAACAAGACACCTCAGAGGATGATGAAGAATGTCAGATGGAAAAGATCAAAGCATGGAAGTCTAAAGGTAAAGCAAAATTGCAGGAACTTGGACATGAGGCAGAATCATCACATCATGGCCTAAGAAGATCTATGAGGGAAAAGAAAAAACCAGAAAGGTATGGGTTTGACACCTCATTAGTAACTAAACATTCTATCTACATAGCACAGGACATAAACCAAGAGGAGCCATCATCATTTGAAGAGGCCAAAGCAAAAACAGAATGGAAGCATGCAATGAAGGAAGAGATTGAAGCACTCGAGGAAAACAACACTTGGGATTTGGTGCCCAAGACTTCATCCATGAAGGTAATAGGCTCAAGATGGGTCTATAAACTCAAGAAGAATTCTGATGGTTCAATTAACAGGTATAAGGCAAGGCTTGTGGCAAAAGGCTTTGCACAAACTCAAGGAATTGATTATGAGGAGACCTTCTCTCCTGTGGCAAAGATGCCTACTATTAGGGTTTTGCTTAGTATTGCCTCTTCTAAGAATTGGAAGATACTTCAACTAGATGTGAAGAATGCATTCTTGAATGGTTGGATAACAGAAGAGGTATATATGGCACAACCACCTGGTTTTGAGAGTCAAGTTTATCCTGATTATGTGTGTAAACTTAACAAAGCATTGTATGGTCTCAAGCAAGCTCCAAGAGCTTGGAATTTCAGGCTTGTTTCATTCTTGCAGGACAAAGGCTTTCAACCAAGCAAAGCAGATCCTTCACTCTTTATTAAAAAGAGTAATTCCGAGGTCATCTACCTATGTGTATATGTAGATGATATTATATTGACAGGAAATGATGCAGATGGTATGAAGAAGATCAAAGATCAGATGAGAGAAGAGTTCAAGATAAGTGATTTGGGTTCACTTACCTACTTCCTAGGTTTGGAAGTTGTCTACAAAGATCATGGTTTGTTTCTCACTCAAAGAAAGTACATTAAGGACATGTTGGCAAAATTCAAGATGCAAGATTGTAAGATTGCAGGTACTCCAATGGAGGTTAATCACAAATTGAGCTCACATGAAGGTGAACTCATAGAGGACATCACATCATATCAAAGTCTAGTGGGTAGTCTCAACTATGCCACATTGACAAGAGTAGATATATGTTACAGTGTGAGTGTGCTAAGCCAATTTATGCACACACCAAGGAAACCACATATGGATGCTGCCAAAAGGATACTCAAATATCTCAAAGGAACCATAAATGAAGGACTTTACTATCCTTATGTATCTGATTTAGGTTTGAAGCTATTTTCTGATGCAGATTGGGCTGGCTCCAAGGAAGATAGAAGGAGCACTTCAGGTTATCTTACCTTTGCAGGTTCAAAGCTTATTTCATGGTCATCCAAGAAGCAACCCACAGTTGCTCTCTCTTCTACTGAAGCTGAATATAGAGGTCTTGCCATAGCTACACAGGAAGCTATGTGGATGAAGACATTGTTCAAAGATCTTGGATTGGAGTTTGGAACTCCAACTATTTTTGGTGACAATATGAGTTCTATTCACTTGGCTGCTAATCCTATTTTTCATGCAAGGACTAAACATATTGAAGTTCATTATCATTATGTACGAGAGAAGATCCTAAGCAAGGAGATTCAAATATCATATGTGTCCACACATCAACAATGTGCAGATATTCTAACCAAAGCATTGGATGGTACAAAGCTTTGCAAATTCAAGGCTATGATTGGTTTGCAGGAAATCTTGGAAGATTGAAGACCTCAAGCATACTTGGCTTGAGGGGGAGCTGTTGGAGCAAGTCTATGACAAGCCTAAGTATTGGCTTGAGTCTCACAAAGTCATTAAAGAAGCTTCAAAATGAAGACTATGTAAAGTTCACTTGTGAACTACCTCTTGTAACTTTTGAAGAGTTTACTTAATGTAAAAGTAAGAGAATCTTAAGTGGTTGAGCCCACATGATCAAGAATGGAAAGAGGAGCCACGAATTCGTGATTTGTGGTAGGTAGAGAATCAAATCAATCATTGATTGATTGGAGAGTGATTGAGGGAAGTTAGCCTCCCAAACTCAACTATAAATAGATGGCAGTTTTAGTCGTGGTTAGAGAGACCTATGTGAAGACCTCCAAGAGCTGAGCTTTATGCCATATCAAGGTGTGATTACAAGGCACACATATGTATCAGTAAGTGATTGTATTGTACAAGCAATATACTTTCATTTTCATGATTATTTGAGTTCATCTTTCCATGTTCTTGTGATGTGTACTACTCACTGCCATTACTTCAGTTTTTCTCAGTCAGCTTGCAGAGATTGTTTCTCTGCACTTGGTTCATCATTTTCAGTGATTTAACTTGGTAAAGTTAGCTCTATAAGTCTACTATATGCTCACAAATTTTCGTGTCATTTGGATGTTGGAATCTTCAGTTATGTTCATTTGAAGTCAACAGGGTATGTTCATCTTCACTTCTCTGTCAGGTACCCAACTTTTTCAGTCATCTTGTCAGAGTCATTTCTCAGTGGTTACTCATCCAACTTCAGTGATTTCAAGCTTGTTGGATTCAGCTCACTGTCTAATATAAGCATACAAATTTTCATGATCATTGGATTCTTACATCTTGAGTTATGTTACGTTTTCTGCTCACTGGTCTATTTCTGTAGCAGCCCGTGAAAATCGGGATGATGTCATCACTTGTTAAAAGTCATTCTCAGTGTGTGGTTTGTTATTTTTGATGAGATTACTCTCTAAAGTTAGCTCTTTAAGCTACCTAGCCTTCCCCAAGAGGAATTAATCTAATTGTTGCTGTGCTCAGAGAATTATGTAAAACACTGGACAGGTGTATCAACCAAGAATAGCAAGTTTTCACCTCTGAGCTAACTCCAACTTATCTGTTTTGATCTATCTTTTTGAGAGTGATCTTCCAAGGTACATAGGGTGTCTAATACATCCATTGGCAAGCTAAAAGGGCCCACCATCTACTCCTGGAGTTCATTTGGCTGGTGTAGAGCAAAGATTTTGCAACACCTCTTCATCTTCAACACATACCTATCCATCTCTTCACAGTGGTATCAGAGCAAGGTTGGACAACATGGCAGATGGATTTCCTTCATCAATTGACAAATTGGATAGAGGTAATTACTCAGCTTGGTCATTAAGAATGGAAGCTTATCTCCAAGGTAGAAGTTTATATGGTTATGTGGCTGGAGATGAAGTTATGCCAAGTTTCAGGAACAAAAGTCAACCAACACAAGAAGAGCAAGAAAGATTGAGCACATGGTGCTCCAAGGATGCACTTGCAAGGTCTTATCTCCTCAACTCTATCTCAGATTTTTTGTTGCCTCACATTAGAAGTTGTAAGACATCTCAGGAAGTGTGGGATGCACTTGAAGCTTTCTTTTCTTCAAGTACCAAAGCCAGGAAGCATCAACTATGGCTGTAGTTCACAACTCTCAAGAAGGCTCCCAAACAAAATGTGACTGATTTTGTCACAAAGCTCAAGGACATAGCGGATCAGTTGGGAAGCATTGGAGAGGTAATAGATGAAGAGCAAATTGTAAGGCAGGTCATCAATGGCTTGAAGGCAGATGACAAGTGGGAAGCATTCACCACAGCTATGGATTTGTACATGGACATGCATGTACCTGATTTCAACACACTCATTGGACAATTACTTACTCAAGAGGCAAAGCTTATCAAAAATGGAGAAAGCTCTAAAGGTAATCAATCTTCAGCTTTATACACGGATAAAAGCAAGTCTAAAGATAACAAAGGAAAGGCAAAGAAAGTGGATGATGAAGCAGGTACATATCAAGCTAACTATGCAGGTAGAGGAAGACATGGCAGAGGTAGAGGAAGAGGAGGTAGACAAGGCAGGGGGAGATCCCAAGACTCCAACTCATGTTCTATTTGTGGATTAACTAATCATACAACTGAAAATTGCTTTAGGAATTTTAGGAATCAAAGAGGTAGAGGATACAATAGAGGAAGTTATGGCTACTCAAGAGGAAGGTTCAACAATTATCATGGCAACTACAACAACTACAATCATTCAAACTATCAAGGAGGCTACAAAGGAAGGAGAGACTACAATAACTATACTGAAGACTCAAACAAAGAGGATTCATTATTGATCATGAACATGGCTATGCCACAAGGTAAATCTGATGAGCATGTTTTCTACATAGATTCAGGTTGTTCAAATCATGTGGCAGGAAATGTGGCACTCCTATCAGATTTAGAAGATCCAAGGAATAAGCATGAGGTACAAACAGGAGATGATACAAAACATCCTGTGGAGAAAATAGGCAATGTCAAAGCACCTGATGGAAACATCAACCTACTCAGAAGAATTGCAAAAGGTGAAAAGACAGGTAGATTGTTCACATTTGAATTACAGGACACTAGAAACATTGCTCTCTTTAATTATGGTAGTCAGACACTCACAAAATTGGAAGTATGGCACAAAAGGTTAGCACATATTGGTGAAAGGTCATTAAAGCAAATTTGCAGGGACCAAAGTGTACTTGGACTCCCTAACTTGTCAAAACAACATATGATTTATAAGTGTAGTGCATGTCAGTTTGGAAAGTCTCACAGGTTACCATTCATGAAGAAAGGTTATATGCATGTAGATCTCTTGGAGTTGGTTCATACAGATGTATGGGGACCAAGCAAGGAAGCTTCAATATCAGGATCAAGGTATTATGTTTCCTTTATTGATGATTGCTGCAGATGGACTATCCTATTCTTTATGAAACACAAAGATGAAGTTTTTTCATGTTTCAAAAGATATTTGGCTCTTGTGGAGAATCAAACAGGTAAATCACTAAAAAGGCTAAGGTCAGATGGAGGGGGAGAATACTTCTCCCATGATTTTGATTCTTTTCTTCAAGAAAGAGGAATCAAAAGAGAGGTAACTACAAGGTACACTCCTGAGCAAAATGGAGTGGCAGAAAGGAGGAATAGGACAATTGTTGAAGTTGCAAGGTCTATGTTAAATGAAAAGCATTTACCTAATTACTTATGGGCTGAGGCTGTATCTACAGCCACTTACTTGATTAACAGGTTGCCTTCAAAATCCCTTGATGGAATGACTCCATATGAGGCTTGGAATGGAAGAAGACCAAGCTTAGATCATTGTAAAATTTTTGGATGTATTGCTTTTGCTCATGTTCCTTCACAGGTTAGAGGCAAGATGGATCCAAAAGCAGAAAGGTGTGTATTTATTGGATATGACAACAATCAAAAGGGCTACAGGTTATACAACCCTACCAACAAAGGATTCTTGGTAAGCAGAGATGTAGTTTTTGATGAGAACAATTCATGGTATGAAGATTCATGCAGGAAGATCAATTTACCATATGATCTTGAAGAAGATTTTCCAAAGCTTGGTAGAGAACAATCAAAGATTGAAGAACAAGACACCTCAGAGGATGATGAAGAATGTCAGATGGAAAAGATCAAAGCATGGAAGTCTAAAGGTAAAGCAAAATTGCTAGGAACTTGGACATGAGGCAGAATCATCACATCATGGCCTAAGAAGATCTATGAGGGAAAAGAAAAAACCAGAAAGGTATGGGTTTGACACCTCATTAGTAACTAAACATTCTATCTACATAGCACAGGACATAAACCAAGAGGAGCCATCATCATTTGAAGAGGCCAAAGCAAAAACAGAATGGAAGCATGCAATGAAGGAAGAGATTGAAGCACTTGAGGAAAACAACACTTGGGATTTGGTGCCCAAGACTTCATCCATGAAGGTAATAGGCTCAAGATGGGTCTATAAACTCAAGAAGAATTCTGATGGTTCAATTAACAGGTATAAGGCAAGGCTTGTGGCAAAAGGCTTTGCACAAACTCAAGGAATTGATTATGAGGAGACCTTCTCTCCTGTGGCAAAGATGCCTACTATTAGGGTTTTGCTTAGTATTGCCTCTTCTAAGAATTGGAAGATACTTCAACTAGATGTGAAGAATGCATTCTTGAATGGTTGGATAACAGAAGAGGTATATATGGCACAACCACCTTGGTTTTGAGAGTCAAGTTTATCCTGATTATGTGTGTAAACTTAACAAAGCATTGTATGGTCTCAAGCAAGCTCCAAGAGCTTGGAATTTCAGGCTTGTTTCATTCTTGCAGGACAAAGGCTTTCAACCAAGCAAAGCAGATCCTTCACTCTTTATTAAAAAGAGTAATTCCGAGGTCATCTACCTATGTGTATATGTAGATGATATTATATTGACAGGAAATGATGCAGATGGTATGAAGAAGATCAAAGATCAGATGAGAGAAGAGTTCAAGATAAGTGATTTGGGTTCACTTACCTACTTCCTAGGTTTGGAAGTTGTCTACAAAGATCATGGTTTGTTTCTCACTCAAAGAAAGTACATTAAGGACATGTTGGCAAAATTCAAGATGCAAGATTGTAAGATTGCAGGTACTCCAATGGAGGTTAATCACAAATTGAGCTCACATGAAGGTGAACTCATAGAGGACATCACATCATATCAAAGTCTAGTGGGTAGTCTCAACTATGCCACATTGACAAGAGTAGATATATGTTACAGTGTGAGTGTGCTAAGCCAATTTATGCACACACCGAAGGAAACCACATATGGATGCTGCCAAAAGGATACTCAAATATCTCAAAGGAACCATAAATGAAGGACTTTACTATCCTTATGTATCTGATTTAGGTTTGAAGCTATTTTCTGATGCAGATTGGGCTGGCTCCAAGGAAGATAGAAGGAGCACTTCAGGTTATCTTACCTTTGCAGGTTCAAAGCTTATTTCATGGTCATCCAAGAAGCAACCCACAGTTGCTCTCTCTTCTACTGAAGCTGAATATAGAGGTCTTGCCATAGCTACACAGGAAGCTATGTGGATGAAGACATTGTTCAAAGATCTTGGATTGGAGTTTGGAACTCCAACTATTTTTGGTGACAATATGAGTTCTATTCACTTGGCTGCTAATCCTATTTTTCATGCAAGGACTAAACATATTGAAGTTCATTATCATTATGTACGAGAGAAGATCCTAAGCAAGGAGATTCAAATATCATATGTGTCCACACATCAACAATGTGCAGATATTCTAACCAAAGCATTGGATGGTACAAAGCTTTGCAAATTCAAGGCTATGATTGGTTTGCAGGAAATCTTGGAAGATTGAAGACCTCAAGCATACTTGGCTTGAGGGGGAGCTGTTGGAGCAAGTCTATGACAAGCCTAAGTATTGGCTTGAGTCTCACAAAGTCATTAAAGAAGCTTCAAAATGAAGACTATGTAAAGTTCACTTGTGAACTACCTCTTGTAACTTTTGAAGAGTTTACTTAATGTAAAAGTAAGAGAATCTTAAGTGGTTGAGCCCACATGATCAAGAATGGAAAGAGGAGCCACGAATTCGTGATTTGTGGTAGGTAGAGAATCAAATCAATCATTGATTGATTGGAGAGTGATTGAGGGAAGTTAGCCTCCCAAACTCAACTATAAATAGATGGCAGTTTTAGTCGTGGTTAGAGAGACCTATGTGAAGACCTCCAAGAGCTGAGCTTTATGCCATATCAAGGTGTGATTACAAGGCACACATATGTATCAGTAAGTCATTGTATTGTACAAGCAATATACTTTCATTTTCATGATTATTTGAGTTCCTCTTTCCATGTTCTTGTGATGTGTACTACTCACTGCCATTACTTCAGTTTTTCTCAGTCAGCTTGCAGAGATTGTTTCTCTGCACTTGGTTCATCATTTTCAGTGATTTAACTTGGTAAAGTTAGCTCTATAAGTCTACTATATGCTCACAAATTTTCATGTCATTTGGATGTTGGAATCTTCAGTTATGTTCATTTGAAGTCAACAGGGTATGTTCATCTTCACTTCTCTGTCAGGTACCCGACTTTTTCAGTCATCTTGTCAGAGTCATTTCTCAGTGGTTACTCATCCAAATTCAGTGATTTCAAGCTTGTTGGATTCAGCTTACTGTCTCGTATAAGCATACAAATTTTCATGATCATTGGATTCTTACATCTTGCGTTATGTTACTTTTTCTGCTCACTGGTCTATTTCTGTAGCAGCCCGTGAAAATCGGGATGATGTCATCACTTGTTAAAAGTCATTCTCAGTGTGTGGTTTGTTATTTTTGATGAGATTACTCTCTAAAGTTAGCTCTTTAAGCTACCTAGCCTTCCCCAAGAGGAATTAATCTAATTGTTGCTGTGCTCAGAGAATTATGTAAAACACTGGACAGGTGTATCAACCAAGAATAGCAAGTTTTCACCTCTGAGCTAACTCCAACTTATCTGTTTTGATCTATCTTTTTGAGAGTGATCTTCCAAGGTACATAGGGTGTCTAATACATCCATTGGCAAGCTAAAAGGGCCCACCATCTACTCCTGGAGTTCATTTGGCTGGTGTAGAGCAAAGATTTTGCAACACCTCTTCATCTTCAACACATACCTATCCATCTCTTCACAGTGGTATCAGAGCAAGGTTGGACAACATGGCAGATGGATTTCCTTCATCAATTGACAAATTGGATAGAGGTAATTACTCAGCTTGGTCATTAAGAATGGAAGCTTATCTCCAAGGTAGAAGTTTATATGGTTATGTGGCTGGAGATGAAGTTATGCCAAGTTTCAGGAACAAAAGTCAACCAACACAAGAAGAGCAAGAAAGATTGAGCACATGGTGCTCCAAGGATGCACTTGCAAGGTCTTATCTCCTCAACTCTATCTCAGATTTTTTGTTGCCTCACATTAGAAGTTGTAAGACATCTCAGGAAGTGTGGGATGCACTTGAAGCTTTCTTTTCTTCAAGTACCAAAGCCAGGAAGCATCAACTATGGCTGGAGTTCACAACTCTCAAGAAGGCTCCCAAACAAAATGTGACTGATTTTGTCACAAAGCTCAAGGACATAGCGGATCAGTTGGGAAGCATTGGAGAGGTAATAGATGAAGAGCAAATTGTAAGGCAGGTCATCAATGGCTTGAAGGCAGATGACAAGTGGGAAGCATTCACCACAGCTATGGATTTGTACATGGACATGCATGTACCTGATTTCAACACACTCATTGGACAATTACTTACTCAAGAGGCAAAGCTTATCAAAAATGGAGAAAGCTCTAAAGGTAATCAATCTTCAGCTTTATACACGGATAAAAGCAAGTCTAAAGATAACAAAGGAAAGGCAAAGAAAGTGGATGATGAAGCAGGTACATATCAAGCTAACTATGCAGGTAGAGGAAGACATGGCAGAGGTAGAGGAAGAGGAGGTAGACAAGGCAGGGGGAGATCCCAAGACTCCAACTCATGTTCTATTTGTGGATTAACTAATCATACAACTGAAAATTGCTTTAGGAATTTTAGGAATCAAAGAGGTAGAGGATACAATAGAGGAAGTTATGGCTACTCAAGAGGAAGGTTCAACAATTATCATGGCAACTACAACAACTACAATCATTCAAACTATCAAGGAGGCTACAAAGGAAGGAGAGACTACAATAACTATACTGAAGACTCAAACAAAGAGGATTCATTATTGATCATGAACATGGCTATGCCACAAGGTAAATCTGATGAGCATGTTTTCTACATAGATTCAGGTTGTTCAAATCATGTGGCAGGAAATGTGGCACTCCTATCAGATTTAGAAGATCCAAGGAATAAGCATGAGGTACAAACAGGAGATGATACAAAACATCCTGTGGAGAAAATAGGCAATGTCAAAGCACCTGATGGAAACATCAACCTACTCAGAAGAATTGCAAAAGGTGAAAAGACAGGTAGATTGTTCACATTTGAATTACAGGACACTAGAAACATTGCTCTCTTTAATTATGGTAGTCAGACACTCACAAAATTGGAAGTATGGCACAAAAGGTTAGCACATATTGGTGAAAGGTCATTAAAGCAAATTTGCAGGGACCAAAGTGTACTTGGACTCCCTAACTTGTCAAAACAACATATGATTTATAAGTGTAGTGCATGTCAGTTTGGAAAGTCTCACAGGTTACCATTCATGAAGAAAGGTTATATGCATGGAGATCTCTTGGAGTTGGTTCATACAGATGTATGGGGACCAAGCAAGGAAGCTTCAATATCAGGATCAAGGTATTATGTTTCCTTTATTGATGATTGCAGCAGATGGACTATCCTATTCTTTATGAAACACAAAGATGAAGTTTTTTCATGTTTCAAAAGATATTTGGCTCTTGTGGAGAATCAAACAGGTAAATCACTAAAAAGGCTAAGGTCAGATGGAGGGGGAGAATACTTCTCCCATGATTTTGATTCTTTTCTTCAAGAAAGAGGAATCAAAAGAGAGGTAACTACAAGGTACACTCCTGAGCAAAATGGAGTGGCAGAAAGGAGGAATAGGACAATTGTTGAAGCTGCAAGGTCTATGTTAAATGAAAAGCATTTACCTAATTACTTATGGGCTGAGGCTGTATCTACAGCCACTTACTTGATTAACAGGTTGCCTTCAAAATCCCTTGATGGAATGACTCCATATGAGGCTTGGAATGGAAGAAGACCAAGCTTAGATCATTGTAAAATTTTTGGATGTATTGCTTTTGCTCATGTTCCTTCACAGGTTAGAGGCAAGATGGATCCAAAAGCAGAAAGGTGTGTATTTATTGGATATGACAACAATCAAAAGGGCTACAGGTTATACAACCCTACCAACAAAGGATTCTTGGTAAGCAGAGATGTAGTTTTTGATGAGAACAATTCATGGTATGAAGATTCATGCAGGAAGATCAATTTACCATATGATCTTGAAGAAGATTTTCCAAAGCTTGGTAGAGAACAATCAAAGATTGAAGAACAAGACACCTCAGAGGATGATGAAGAATGTCAGATGGAAAAGATCAAAGCATGGAAGTCTAAAGGTAAAGCAAAATTGTAGGAACTTGGACATGAGGCAGAATCATCACATCATGGCCTAAGAAGATCTATGAGGGAAAAGAAAAAACCAGAAAGGTATGGGTTTGACACCTCATTAGTAACTAAACATTCTATCTACATAGCACAGGACATAAACCAAGAGGAGCCATCATCATTTGAAGAGGCCAAAGCAAAAACAGAATGGAAGCATGCAATGAAGGAAGAGATTGAAGCACTTGAGGAAAACAACACTTGGGATTTGGTGCCCAAGACTTCATCCATGAAGGTAATAGGCTCAAGATGGGTCTATAAACTCAAGAAGAATTCTGATGGTTCAATTAACAGGTATAAGGCAAGGCTTGTGGCAAAAGGCTTTGCACAAACTCAAGGAATTGATTATGAGGAGACCTTCTCTCCTGTGGCAAAGATGCCTACTATTAGGGTTTTGCTTAGTATTGCCTCTTCTAAGAATTGGAAGATACTTCAACTAGATGTGAAGAATGCATTCTTGAATGGTTGGATAATAGAAGAGGTATATATGGCACAACCACTTGGTTTTGAGAGTCAAGTTTATCCTGATTATGTGTGTAAACTTAACAAAGCATTGTATGGTCTCAAGCAAGCTCCAAGAGCTTGGAATTTCAGGCTTGTTTCATTCTTGCAGGACAAAGGCTTTCAACCAAGCAAAGCAGATCCTTCACTCTTTATTAAAAAGAGTAATTCCGAGGTCATCTACCTATGTGTATATGTAGATGATATTATATTGACAGGAAATGATGCAGATGGTATGAAGAAGATCAAAGATCAGATGAGAGAAGAGTTCAAGATAAGTGATTTGGGTTCACTTACCTACTTCCTAGGTTTGGAAGTTGTCTACAAAGATCATGGTTTGTTTCTCACTCAAAGAAAGTACATTAAGGACATGTTGGCAAAATTCAAGATGCAAGATTGTAAGATTGCAGGTACTCCAATGGAGGTTAATCACAAATTGAGCTCACATGAAGGTGAACTCATAGAGGACATCACATCATATCAAAGTCTAGTGGGTAGTCTCAACTATGCCACATTGACAAGAGTAGATATATGTTACAGTGTGAGTGTGCTAAGCCAATTTATGCACACACCAAGGAAACCACATATGGATGCTGCCAAAAGGATACTCAAATATCTCAAAGGAACCATAAATGAAGGACTTTACTATCCTTATGTATCTGATTTAGGTTTGAAGCTATTTTCTGATGCAGATTGGGCTGGCTCCAAGGAAGATAGAAGGAGCACTTCAGGTTATCTTACCTTTGCAGGTTCAAAGCTTATTTCATGGTCATCCAAGAAGCAACCCACAGTTGCTCTCTCTTCTACTGAAGCTGAATATAGAGGTCTTGCCATAGCTACACAGGAAGCTATGTGGATGAAGACATTGTTCAAAGATCTTGGATTGGAGTTTGGAACTCCAACTATTTTTGGTGACAATATGAGTTCTATTCACTTGGCTGCTAATCCTATTTTTCATGCAAGGACTAAACATATTGAAGTTCATTATCATTATGTACGAGAGAAGATCCTAAGCAAGGAGATTCAAATATCATATGTGTCCACACATCAACAATGTGCAGATATTCTAACCAAAGCATTGGATGGTACAAAGCTTTGCAAATTCAAGGCTATGATTGGTTTGCAGGAAATCTTGGAAGATTGAAGACCTCAAGCATACTTGGCTTGAGGGGGAGCTGTTGGAGCAAGTCTATGACAAGCCTAAGTATTGGCTTGAGTCTCACAAAGTCATTAAAGAAGCTTCAAAATGAAGACTATGTAAAGTTCACTTGTGAACTACCTCTTGTAACTTTTGAAGAGTTTACTTAATGTAAAAGTAAGAGAATCTTAAGTGGTTGAGCCCACATGATCAAGAATGGAAAGAGGAGCCACGAATTCGTGATTTGTGGTAGGTAGAGAATCAAATCAATCATTGATTGATTGGAGAGTGATTGAGGGAAGTTAGCCTCCCAAACTCAACTATAAATAGATGGCAGTTTTAGTCGTGGTTAGAGAGACCTATGTGAAGACCTCCAAGAGCTGAGCTTTATGCCATATCAAGGTGTGATTACAAGGCACACATATGTATCAGTAAGTCATTGTATTGTACAAGCAATATACTTTCATTTTCATGATTATTTGAGTTCCTCTTTCCATGTTCTTGTGATGTGTACTACTCACTGCCATTACTTCAGTTTTTCTCAGTCAGCTTGCAGAGATTGTTTCTCTGCACTTGGTTCATCATTTTCAGTGATTTAACTTGGTAAAGTTAGCTCTATAAGTCTACTATATGCTCACAAATTTTCATGTCATTTGGATGTTGGAATCTTCAGTTATGTTCATTTGAAGTCAACAGGGTATGTTCATCTTCACTTCTCTGTCAGGTACCCGACTTTTTCAGTCATCTTGTCAGAGTCATTTCTCAGTGGTTACTCATCCAAATTCAGTGATTTCAAGCTTGTTGGATTCAGCTTACTGTCTCGTATAAGCATACAAATGTTCATGATCATTGGATTCTTACATCTTGCGTTATGTTACTTTTTCTGCTCACTGGTCTATTTCTGTAGCAGCCCGTGAAAATCGGGATGATGTCATCACTTGTTAAAAGTCATTCTCAGTGTGTGGTTTGTTATTTTTGATGAGATTACTCTCTAAAGTTAGCTCTTTAAGCTACCTAGCCTTCCCCAAGAGGAATTAATCTAATTGTTGCTGTGCTCAGAGAATTATGTAAAACACTGGACAGGTGTATCAACCAAGAATAGCAAGTTTTCACCTCTGAGCTAACTCCAACTTATCTGTTTTGATCTATCTTTTTGAGAGTGATCTTCCAAGGTACATAGGGTGTCTAATACATCCATTGGCAAGCTAAAAGGGCCCACCATCTACTCCTGGAGTTCATTTGGCTGGTGTAGAGCAAAGATTTTGCAACACCTCTTCATCTTCAACACATACCTATCCATCTCTTCACAGTGGTATCAGAGCAAGGTTGGACAACATGGCAGATGGATTTCCTTCATCAATTGACAAATTGGATAGAGGTAATTACTCAGCTTGGTCATTAAGAATGGAAGCTTATCTCCAAGGTAGAAGTTTATATGGTTATGTGGCTGGAGATGAAGTTATGCCAAGTTTCAGGAACAAAAGTCAACCAACACAAGAAGAGCAAGAAAGATTGAGCACATGGTGCTCCAAGGATGCACTTGCAAGGTCTTATCTCCTCAACTCTATCTCAGATTTTTTGTTGCCTCACATTAGAAGTTGTAAGACATCTCAGGAAGTGTGGGATGCACTTGAAGCTTTCTTTTCTTCAAGTACCAAAGCCAGGAAGCATCAACTATGGCTGGAGTTCACAACTCTCAAGAAGGCTCCCAAACAAAATGTGACTGATTTTGTCACAAAGCTCAAGGACATAGCGGATCAGTTGGGAAGCATTGGAGAGGTAATAGATGAAGAGCAAATTGTAAGGCAGGTCATCAATGGCTTGAAGGCAGATGACAAGTGGGAAGCATTCACCACAGCTATGGATTTGTACATGGACATGCATGTACCTGATTTCAACACACTCATTGGACAATTACTTACTCAAGAGGCAAAGCTTATCAAAAATGGAGAAAGCTCTAAAGGTAATCAATCTTCAGCTTTATACACGGATAAAAGCAAGTCTAAAGATAACAAAGGAAAGGCAAAGAAAGTGGATGATGAAGCAGGTACATATCAAGCTAACTATGCAGGTAGAGGAAGACATGGCAGAGGTAGAGGAAGAGGAGGTAGACAAGGCAGGGGGAGATCCCAAGACTCCAACTCATGTTCTATTTGTGGATTAACTAATCATACAACTGAAAATTGCTTTAGGAATTTTAGGAATCAAAGAGGTAGAGGATACAATAGAGGAAGTTATGGCTACTCAAGAGGAAGGTTCAACAATTATCATGGCAACTACAACAACTACAATCATTCAAACTATCAAGGAGGCTACAAAGGAAGGAGAGACTACAATAACTATACTGAAGACTCAAACAAAGAGGATTCATTATTGATCATGAACATGGCTATGCCACAAGGTAAATCTGATGAGCATGTTTTCTACATAGATTCAGGTTGTTCAAATCATGTGGCAGGAAATGTGGCACTCCTATCAGATTTAGAAGATCCAAGGAATAAGCATGAGGTACAAACAGGAGATGATACAAAACATCCTGTGGAGAAAATAGGCAATGTCAAAGCACCTGATGGAAACATCAACCTACTCAGAAGAATTGCAAAAGGTGAAAAGACAGGTAGATTGTTCACATTTGAATTACAGGACACTAGAAACATTGCTCTCTTTAATTATGGTAGTCAGACACTCACAAAATTGGAAGTATGGCACAAAAGGTTAGCACATATTGGTGAAAGGTCATTAAAGCAAATTTGCAGGGACCAAAGTGTACTTGGACTCCCTAACTTGTCAAAACAACATATGATTTATAAGTGTAGTGCATGTCAGTTTGGAAAGTCTCACAGGTTACCATTCATGAAGAAAGGTTATATGCATGGAGATCTCTTGGAGTTGGTTCATACAGATGTATGGGGACCAAGCAAGGAAGCTTCAATATCAGGATCAAGGTATTATGTTTCCTTTATTGATGATTGCAGCAGATGGACTATCCTATTCTTTATGAAACACAAAGATGAAGTTTTTTCATGTTTCAAAAGATATTTGGCTCTTGTGGAGAATCAAACAGGTAAATCACTAAAAAGGCTAAGGTCAGATGGAGGGGGAGAATACTTCTCCCATGATTTTGATTCTTTTCTTCAAGAAAGAGGAATCAAAAGAGAGGTAACTACAAGGTACACTCCTGAGCAAAATGGAGTGGCAGAAAGGAGGAATAGGACAATTGTTGAAGCTGCAAGGTCTATGTTAAATGAAAAGCATTTACCTAATTACTTATGGGCTGAGGCTGTATCTACAGCCACTTACTTGATTAACAGGTTGCCTTCAAAATCCCTTGATGGAATGACTCCATATGAGGCTTGGAATGGAAGAAGACCAAGCTTAGATCATTGTAAAATTTTTGGATGTATTGCTTTTGCTCATGTTCCTTCACAGGTTAGAGGCAAGATGGATCCAAAAGCAGAAAGGTGTGTATTTATTGGATATGACAACAATCAAAAGGGCTACAGGTTATACAACCCTACCAACAAAGGATTCTTGGTAAGCAGAGATGTAGTTTTTGATGAGAACAATTCATGGTATGAAGATTCATGCAGGAAGATCAATTTACCATATGATCTTGAAGAAGATTTTCCAAAGCTTGGTAGAGAACAATCAAAGATTGAAGAACAAGACACCTCAGAGGATGATGAAGAATGTCAGATGGAAAAGATCAAAGCATGGAAGTCTAAAGGTAAAGCAAAATTGCAGGAACTTGGACATGAGGCAGAATCATCACATCATGGCCTAAGAAGATCTATGAGGGAAAAGAAAAAACCAGAAAGGTATGGGTTTGACACCTCATTAGTAACTAAACATTCTATCTACATAGCACAGGACATAAACCAAGAGGAGCCATCATCATTTGAAGAGGCCAAAGCAAAAACAGAATGGAAGCATGCAATGAAGGAAGAGATTGAAGCACTCGAGGAAAACAACACTTGGGATTTGGTGCCCAAGACTTCATCCATGAAGGTAATAGGCTCAAGATGGGTCTATAAACTCAAGAAGAATTCTGATGGTTCAATTAACAGGTATAAGGCAAGGCTTGTGGCAAAAGGCTTTGCACAAACTCAAGGAATTGATTATGAGGAGACCTTCTCTCCTGTGGCAAAGATGCCTACTATTAGGGTTTTGCTTAGTATTGCCTCTTCTAAGAATTGGAAGATACTTCAACTAGATGTGAAGAATGCATTCTTGAATGGTTGGATAACAGAAGAGGTATATATGGCACAACCACCTGGTTTTGAGAGTCAAGTTTATCCTGATTATGTGTGTAAACTTAACAAAGCATTGTATGGTCTCAAGCAAGCTCCAAGAGCTTGGAATTTCAGGCTTGTTTCATTCTTGCAGGACAAAGGCTTTCAACCAAGCAAAGCAGATCCTTCACTCTTTATTAAAAAGAGTAATTCCGAGGTCATCTACCTATGTGTATATGTAGATGATATTATATTGACAGGAAATGATGCAGATGGTATGAAGAAGATCAAAGATCAGATGAGAGAAGAGTTCAAGATAAGTGATTTGGGTTCACTTACCTACTTCCTAGGTTTGGAAGTTGTCTACAAAGATCATGGTTTGTTTCTCACTCAAAGAAATTACATTAAGGACATGTTGGCAAAATTCAAGATGCAAGATTGTAAGATTGCAGGTACTCCAATGGAGGTTAATCACAAATTGAGCTCACATGAAGGTGAACTCATAGAGGACATCACATCATATCAAAGTCTAGTGGGTAGTCTCAACTATGCCACATTGACAAGAGTAGATATATGTTACAGTGTGAGTGTGCTAAGCCAATTTATGCACACACCAAGGAAACCACATATGGATGCTGCCAAAAGGATACTCAAATATCTCAAAGGAACCATAAATGAAGGACTTTACTATCCTTATGTATCTGATTTAGGTTTGAAGCTATTTTCTGATGCAGATTGGGCTGGCTCCAAGGAAGATAGAAGGAGCACTTCAGGTTATCTTACCTTTGCAGGTTCAAAGCTTATTTCATGGTCATCCAAGAAGCAACCCACAGTTGCTCTCTCTTCTACTGAAGCTGAATATAGAGGTCTTGCCATAGCTACACAGGAAGCTATGTGGATGAAGACATTGTTCAAAGATCTTGGATTGGAGTTTGGAACTCCAACTATTTTTGGTGACAATATGAGTTCTATTCACTTGGCTGCTAATCCTATTTCATGCAAGGACTAAACATATTGAAGTTCATTATCATTATGTACGAGAGAAGATCCTAAGCAAGGAGATTCAAATATCATATGTGTCCACACATCAACAATGTGCAGATATTCTAACCAAAGCATTGGATGGTACAAAGCTTTGCAGATTCAAGGCTATGATTGGTTTGCAGGAAATCTTGGAAGATTGAAGACCTCAAGCATACTTGGCTTGAGGGGGAGCTGTTGGAGCAAGTCTATGACAAGCCTAAGTATTGGCTTGAGTCTCACAAAGTCATTAAAGAAGCTTCAAAATGAAGACTATGTAAAGTTCACTTGTGAACTACCTCTTGTAACTTTTGAAGAGTTTACTTAATGTAAAAGTAAGAGAATCTTAAGTGGTTGAGCCCACATGATCAAGAATGGAAAGAGGAGCCACGAATTCGTGATTTGTGGTAGGTAGAGAATCAAATCAATCATTGATTGATTGGAGAGTGATTGAGGGAAGTTAGCCTCCCAAACTCAACTATAAATAGATGGCAGTTTTAGTCGTGGTTAGAGAGACCTATGTGAAGACCTCCAAGAGCTGAGCTTTATGCCATATCAAGGTGTGATTACAAGGCACACATATGTATCAGTAAGTCATTGTATTGTACAAGCAATATACTTTCATTTTCATGATTATTTGAGTTCATCTTTCCATGTTCTTGTGATGTGTACTACTCACTGCCATTACTTCAGTTTTTCTCAGTCAGCTTGCAGAGATTGTTTCTCTGCACTTGGTTCATCATTTTCAGTGATTTAACTTGGTAAAGTTAGCTCTATAAGTCTACTATATGCTCACAAATTTTCATGTCATTTGGATGTTGGAATCTTCAGTTATGTTCATTTGAAGTCAACAGGGTATGTTCATCTTCACTTCTCTGTCAGGTACCCGACTTTTTCAGTCATCTTGTCAGAGTCATTTCTCAGTGGTTACTCATCCAAATTCAGTGATTTCAAGCTTGTTGGATTCAGCTTACTGTCTAGTATAAGCATACAAATTTTCATGATCATTGGATTCTTACATCGTGAGTTATGTTACTTTTTCTGCTCACTGGTCTATTTCTGTAGCAGCCCATGAAAATCGGGATGATATCATCACTTGTTAAAAGTCATTCTCAGTGTGTGGTTTGTTATTTTTGATGAGATTACTCTCTAAAGTTAGCTCTTTAAGCTACCTAGCCTTCCCCAAGAGGAATTAATCTAATTGCTGCTGTGCTCAGAGAATTATGTAAAACACTGGACAGGTGTATCAACCAAGAATAGCAAGTTTTCACCTCTGAGCTAACTCCAACTTATCTGTTTTGATCTATCTTTTTGAGAGTGATCTTCCAAGGTACATAGGGTGTCTAATACATCCATTGGCAAGCTAAAAGGGCCCACCATCTACTCCTGGAGTTCATTTGGCTGGTGTAGAGCAGAGATTTTGCAACACCTCTTCATCTTCAACACATACCTATCCATCTCTTCACAATAATATCTGTCATATTATCTCAACAATATTTATCTCCTTCAGAGCCACTTGTAGATCCATCTCTAGAACCTGCTTCTTGAGAACGTGATCTAGACCGATGGGACAGACAAGACAGATCAACACTTGTATTGTGTCATGGTATTGAACACATATATATATATATATATATTGATAGAGCCACTAGGGGATGGCTGTAAAGAGGGTCGTGGTGGAGTCATAAAGAAAAGCGTGCCATCGGTGGGAGTAGTCTAACCAAAGGAAGTATCACCAATGGGAGTAATCTAATCAAAGGGAGTACCACCGGTGGGAGTACCATCAATGGGAGTGATGCTGATGGGAGTGCTACCACGAGTGATCTAGTACTGTGATCCACGGATAACTTCTAGATCTCTTTGTATGGACGTCCCTTCCTAATCATCACCCACGTCCAACATATTATCTATTATCTCCTCATGTACCTCATCTTCTTCAAAGACCTGTTCTTCTCGAATAATGATATTTTTCTCCTCGACTATTGCATGCATCTCATAGTCCATTGCAGATGGGATTTCTTCTATGTGTACGTCCTCACAAATTTATCTGCTACATGGAGAGACTTCTAAAACAAGTAGCCACTGTGGTTATTTCTAATCTCGCATAAAGACAACATGCATATAGTATTTGGGAAGTATAAATGTTTCTTTTTCATCTGTCCATAGCTTCATGGAGTCTACTTGAAGCAAACCACTCTTATTCCACCTCAATATTGCATTTCTTCTAGTGGTGACTACTTTGAACCATTTCATATCAATTCGAAAGTAGTCAAACCACTTGAATGATAGCTTCAAGATATCTTGGATCACTCCAAAATACTTGAGCTGACCTTCTTGAGCATTGTTGTCTCTTGCACTAGCTCTACTTATTTTGACAAAGTTCATCATCACCCCATTATCACAAGTAGACCTATTTTGTCAATGTGTGCGATTCGAAAGTGTCATGCATGAGACCATAGTGCACTATATTTATAATACTCCCAATCATACCCCTTTATGAGTTCATCCTCTTCTTCCAAAATATTCTCACCCACTGCATTTGCTTGGGAAACTATATCTAGCCATATGCTACTTGGAAAGGTTGGAAGATATTGATGACTTTCTCGAAGAGAAAAAAAGCGAGTGGAACGATTCCTTCAAAAGTGGGCTCTTTCCTTTGGATTTTCCTCCTTAGCAAGCCCATACCTCTCCAATCACATCTGCATGGGCTCTGAGTTAATGATGCAAAACTTCATTTTCCTCTCTCTGAAAACTACATCTATTTTTCTTTGCATCCCTTTACCTTGAGGTGCGTTGCCTACGACACAAAATTATTTATCATGAATTCATAAGTGAGGCATTTCAGGGTCCAACATGCATAGAAACTCTATTATGAATACTAGAGGCTCTTGTACGAGCCATCCCTCTACCATGCTACCCTCTGGACGTGCGCTTTGGTGAACAAATCCTTTTAATGCCTTCATAAACCACTCTAAGAAGAACATCCATTGATTGTGGATAGTTTCTGCTCTTGGAACTTCATCAACCACTTCTTGCTCTTAGAAGTTCTCTCTAAAAATTGCATCTACTTTACTTTGCATCCCTTTATCTTGAGGCACATCTCCTACAACACGAATATCTTCATCATCACTCCATAAATGAGGAATTTTCTAGGTCCAACATGCATAGAAACTCTGTTATGAATACTAGAAACTCTTGTATGAGCCATCCCTCTGCCATGCTATCCTCTAGACGTACTCTTTGACGAACAAATCCTTTTAAAATCTTCATAAACAGCTCTAAGAAGAGCATCCATTGACTGTGGATAGTTCTTGCTCTTGGAACTTCATCAATCACATGAACCAGTAAATGAAGCTGAATTATGGGAATACTTGTGGAAAAGTACTTTTCAACCATACAGACAACCTCTATAGCATTGAGTTTGGCACCCTCTATGCTCTCTCTCTCCTTATCTCTTTAGAAGAGAACCACCGTACCAAGGAATTGATTTTATAAATGGTTGTTTGCACATCCTTTGAAAGGTAATCTTTCATAGCTATAGGGAGCACAAACTATAAAAACATGTACCAATCATGAGACTTGAGCCCTCCAAGATCATCGTTCCATGTGAAGGCAATCTTTAAATACCTCATGCACTCGATAGGTATCCAAAAATTTGAAATCACCTTCTCCACTTATTGCTCTTTCATCTTGTGGAGCACCGAGAGTGGCCATAGAGGAAGAAGAGATTATAATAACTATGCAGAGGACCAAAGTCAAGAAGATTCATTATTGATTATGAATCTATCAGTGAAGAAGGGTAAGGATGATGATCACATCTTTTACATTGATTCAGGATGCTCAAATCATGTAGCAGGAAATGTGGCTTTACTTTTTGATTTGGAAGATCCTCAAAAAGAAAACATGAAGTGCAAACAAGAGATTATAAAAAGCACTTGGTGGAAAAGATAGGTAATGTGAATACATCATATGGGAATATGAACCTCTTAAACAAAGTCTTGTATGCCCCTACAATTACCAAAAAAATAATAAGTGTTGGGCAGATTGTTGAAAAAGGATTGCAGGTTAGATTCAACCTTGGAGCATATGTTGAAGAACCAAGGCAAGGCTTTAGAAGGATTGCCAAAGGAGAAAAGACAGGAAGGATTTTCACGTTTGAAGTGGAAGATACAAATAACATAGCTTTATTTAGTTATGGATCTCAAACTCTCATAGAGTTGGAGATATGTCACAAAAGGCTTGCTCTCATTGATGAGAGGACACGCAAAAAAATTTGCACGGACCAGAGTATACTTGGTTTGCCTAATATCACAAGGCAAAACATGATTTATAAGTGTGAAGCTTGTCAATTTGGCAAGGCTCATAGACAACCTTTCAATAGGAAGGGATATGTGTATCAAAATCTTTTGGATCTAGTGCACACAGATGTGTGGAGTCTTAGTAAGGAGCCATCTATACCAAGATCAAGATATTATGTTTCTTTCATAGATAATTATAACAGGCAGACCATTCAGTTTTTCATGAAGCATAAGGATGAAGTTTTTAATTGCTTTAAGAAGTAGGTTGCTCTTGTTGACCAAACAGGTAGGACTTTGAAAAGACTTAGATCAGATGGTGGAGGAGAATACTTCTCTTTTGAATTTGATGCCTTGTTAAGATAACATAATTTAAATTACCAACTAGACTTTGATAGCTAGTTATATCCGTAATTTGTGCCCCTTCAAGAGAACTTAATTTTAGGTTCATCTCCATAGGTACCTACAACATTTGAGTTCTCAATTTTGAACTTTTCAAGCATGACTTTGATATACTTTCTCTGAGTAGCATACATACCGTTTTCTATGTATACTACTTCCAAACCTAGGAAGTATGTGAGTAGACCTAGATCACTGATTTTAAATTCTTCTTTCATATGAAGCTTGCTCTTCCTTATGACTTTAGATTGATTCCTCTTGATGAAGAGAGCAGGATCTTCTTTGCTTAGAATAGATCCTCTATCTTGAAAATATGTGACAAGCCTATTATTCGAAGCCCTTGGGGCTTGCTTCAGACCATATAAAGCCTTTCTCAACCTACATACATAGCCATGATTGGATGAGTCTTCAAAACCAAGAGGTTGAGTGTTAGAAGATGTATTTTTGGAAGCCTTTTTGAAGAAAAATAATTGTAAAATGATAAAAACTTGTAAAATTATTTATGTAACTGTTGTAAAAATAAGGAAGAGTCTTCCTTATGTAGGATAGAATCTTATGTAATTTTTTCTAGAATTTTTGGAAACTCCTAGATAGCATATTTTTAGAAAAATAGAGGAAAAGACCAAAATTCAAGTGTGAAAAGGGACACTTGAAAATGTATATAAGATAATTTCCTCTATTATGAGGGGGTTGGTTAATCATTTGTTTACATGCTATCCAAGTGAATAGAGAAGGAGTTTTTTGCTGAAAATCGTGTTTTCTCCTCTTTGTGTGGTTTCTTTGATTTGTGAGTCTAATTCTTGTGTATCTATGGATATTTGTGAGCTTCTATTGTGTAAATCTGTTGAATGTGTATGAAGAGAGTTGAATACTGATGTATTGAGTGATAAGTTGATGAAGAAAGGTGCTGGAGATGAAAATCGTCTGTTTTCACAGAATCGCGATTGTCACGTCAGTATGATGCAGGTATTTTTTTTTGAGTTTTGACTTCATAATTGTGTTTTGCTGATAAAATAGCATGTATTAAACACCAAGATTGTGGAAAATGGTGGAGATTTGCTCAAGATAATCCAAACCCTAGAAATTCCTCTTCATTTTCACCATTCTCAGAAATCCAGCCATTATTCTCTTATTTCTTAGATTCTATCATCTAGAAGGGGCTGTGGTCTCATGAATACTTCCAGGATTGACAAAATAAAGATGTCTTGTTGATTCTTTATGCTAAATGATTGGAGAGGACAACTCCAAAGATCAATAACAAACATTGAGCCATGTATACCTCTTCATATATCCATCCATTTAAAAAAACATTTTTGACATCCATTTGGTAGATCTTCCACTTCTTGGAAGCTACAATGCCCATAAGTACTTTGATAGTTGGCATCTTTGCCACAGGTGAGAAATTCTCTTCATAATCAATCCCTTGTGTTTGTGCATACCCTTTGGCCACAAGTCTTACTTTTTACTTCTTAATAGTCCCATCGAAATTTTTCTTTACCTTGTATATCCATCTTGAACCTATGATATTCATCATTCCCAAGTTTGATTTTCTTGTAAGGCTTCAATCTCTTCCTCCATGGCATTCATCCATTCAAGCTTCGTCTTTGTTTCTTCATAGAATGAAGGCTCCTTAGAGTTTGAATCATGTGCTAGATATATAGAATGTTTAGTAACCAATGAAGTATGATAGCCATACCTTTTTGGATTCCTTTTCTCTCTAGTTGACCTTCGAATTATTTGTTGAGAGGATTCTACTACATCCCTCAACTCCTTCACTTTGGATTTATCTTTAGAGTTCCCAGAATTGATTTCTATCCTTGGAGTCTTCTGATCATATTTAGAATCACTTGATGCTTCAAGTGTGTGCTCATTCCTTTTTGACAGAGTTGGAAAGTCCTCTTCTAGCTCGTAAGCTAGCTTGATTCTCCTCCAATCATCCTCAAACCATGAGTTGTTTTCATCAAACACCACATCCCTACTTACAATGAAACCCTTTTTGCTTGGATTATACAATCTATAATCTTTGTGATTAAGGTTATAATCAATGAATATACATTAATTTGCCTTAGGGTCCAATTTACCTCTAATCTCTGAAGGTATGTGTGCATATGCAACACATCCAAAGATCTTGCAATGATCCAAGCTGGGTCTTCTTCCATTCCATGCCTCATATGGAGTCATCCCATCCAAAGTGTTTGGTGGAATTCTATTCACCAAATAAGGAGATGTTGATACTGCCTCTACCCACAAGTAGTTGGGGAGTTTCTTTTCATCACGCCTCATATGTTTTATGTTGGAACAAAACAATCACCAATTGATGATTATGAAGTATTCGAAGCAAGTCAAAAATCAAAATGAAGACAATAAGTCATTAAAGGAAGTGAAGAGACCTTAGAAATGTAGCTTGTATACATATGTACATTATAGATGAAAATTCTTGTACAATAGGCATAGATGTTCATTAGAATGATAAGGAATAATGTAATAGACACGGCTGAGTCTAGACTCATATGTATATAAGTAAATAATGTAAAGAAATAGATGTGAGAGTCATTAGAAGTCAAGAGTTCATGTGATAAATGTGTAGAGAGTCATCTTCCTGACTTAGCATCGAGTCTTTCTCTGATTTCTCTCAGCCTAGTCAAGTGGATCACGAAATCTTTTGTACACATCTGATTTAGAAGCTAATCAAGCTATGTTCATTCATGGTCTAATTCCTTTCAGGTTGTATGTATTATCAATAGGAACATGTATATGTAAACTCTGCAGATAAAGCTCTCAAAGTCACACACTTTTATGTGACACATTTTTTCTTAGATCTCAATGCATAGTGTAAAGTTTTTGATAAGTAAAAATTCAAAATCTAAGTTATAAGGTAAGGAAACTATGGATAAAAGCATTAGCAAAAGAGGACTTGTGTTGTGAGAAATCAACTTGAGAAGTTGACTGTCAAAGTCGCTTGTTCAGAGAGACAATTTTTGACATACATTTGATCTTAATGATAAAATCAGAGTTTTAATGATTCATTTGAAGATATAATGAATGTTATGATTGCATAAAAATAGCTTGGAGGTATGTGCATCATTAGATCGAAGAAATTTGAAGATATTTGCAGGTAATGAAGTTAATCTTTGAAGCAGACTATTTAAAGAAGAAGTTACCTCACACAGAGAAGTGTATGTGAATGATTTTGTAAATCATGATAATATTTGTGTAAATTTTGGTCTATGATTGATATAGAAGAGTTCTTAAATCATTATGGATCAAGCGTTTGGAGATTTAGAGGTCTCCATCATTTTAGGTTCTCTATCCTTAACTAGTTGCATCATATATGCAAAGTCCTCTGTAATAAAGCTATCATGAATGGGCCTTTGTACAAGAAACCACCTTTCATTGCCTTTTGAATATTTCTTCTTTAGCCTTGGGAATTTGACATGTTGGGGTGAAAACCTTTTCATACTCTTCTTCACTTGAACCTATTTAACTATCTTGTGCATCATTTTCACCTTCTGCCTTGCTTTGCCTTGAGTTTGGGGATGATGAATGTGCCCTCAATCTCCTCTTCTAGTTCAAGGTTTTTCCAATTTATGTTGCATCTTTTGAACCTATAATTTGAGTTCTTATTTGTTGCACATCATGATCGACATTATATGTGTAATCCCTTTTCTCCTTGGCTGGTAATTAAAGGTAGGGATTCTCTCCTTGAGTTGGTGTTATCAACATCATTTGTATTCAAGGTCAGCAACACGTTTTTGTCATCTTTATCATGAATATTAATCGTGGGATGAGCATTTGATGGTAAGAGTTTATTGAGAAGAAATGTTGAAGGCATATGGTAAGTATCATTTTTTATGTTATCTTCATTTCGAGCTTCTAAATACTCAATCTATGCTACTACCATCTCCATTCACATCATTGTGATAGACCATCTATTGTGATCGATATTGCCATAATGATATCTCGATAGAGTACAATAGTAATCCTCTACCGGGATAAACCCTCTATCATGATGGATCAGTCCATTCTTGATGGTCACATCCCCATCATGACAAAGATTTATTGTGTTTCTAGCACTATCCGTCATGACTGATAGATCCATCGCTACAAGTGCATTCTATTGTAATTGTCTACCCATTGTGATAGTCACCTAGGATTATGATAGACCCATCTATCACGAGAGTCTAGAACATCATGTATAGTGGAGTATCACAAAAAATGATCCTATCATGACGATCTTCTTGTAAGGGTTTTCAAAGAAAGTTGTTCTCTTTTTAACTTACTTTTTTGTGATTCTACGATCATTGTGGCCCTTTGTGAAGCTAGGAAAGACATGTATGAGGTCAGATGTTCTTGTGCATGTGAGATTGTTGTTGACAGAAGTCCTTTTGGGTCCTGTTCAAGCTTGAAAAGTGTTTGAATGATCCTTATTGAAGCTCTAAGTGTGAGGTTGGAGCTTATAAAACACCCTTTATCAATCCTAGCATATAATGTGTATATATTTCTATGGCTAGATATCAGTGATGCATTAGGAATTCAATTGAAAACGAACTCCAAGGAACTCAAATGTTAGGATCTACAAACCAAACATGAAAACTTAAGTGAATGAACGCAAGAGAGAAGACAAAATTCAAATGCTCGAGTCCTACTCCTTACACATTCTGATAAGGAAAATCAAAGTAAGGGAATCAAAATAAACCAAAGAGATACTAAAAAGAAACAAAAGTGAAAAATTTGAAAAAAGGGACTTAATGGGTTAAGTGAAACTTTATGAACTTGGGATTAGGGAAGTACCTTGGCAAAATGGACCGGCAAAGTATTAGAGCATCTGACGCTAGATATGACCCTAGGCATAGATGTTCATTAGAATGATAAGGAATAATGTAATAGACATGGGCTGAGTCTAAAATCATATGTATATAAGTAAATAATGTAAAGAAATAGATGTGAGAGTCATTCGAAGTCAAGAGTTCATGTGATATTAGAGAGTCATCTTCTTGAGGTAGTGTCGAGCCTTTCTCTGATTCCTCTTAGCCCTATCAAGTGGATCAGGAAATCTTTTGTACACATCTAACTTAGAAGCTAATCAATCTATGTTCAAAGTTTCATGGTCTAATTCCTTTTAGGTTGTATGTATTATCAATAGGAACATGTAAATTTAAAGTCTGTAGATAAAGCTCTCAAAGTCACACACTTTTATGTGATAGATTTTTGCTTAGATCTCAATGCACACTGTAAAGTTTTTGATAAATGAGCATTCAAAATCTTATTTAGAAGATAAGGAAGCTATGGCTAAAAGCATCTAGCAAAATGGGACTTGTGCTATGAGAAATCAACTTGAGAAGTTGACTATGTAAAAGTCGCTTGTTTAGAGAGACAGTTTCTGACATACATTTGATCTTAATGATAAAGTCAGAGTTTTAATGATTCCTTTGAAGATCTAATGAATGTTATGATTGCGCAAAGATAGCTTGGAGGTATGTGCATCATTAGATTGAAGAAATTTGAAGATGTTTGTAGGTAATGAAGTTAATGTGAAAGCAAAGGATACAGATTCTATGTCCTAGAAACAGGTGATATGCTACTCTCATGAAATGTATATATTTTAGAAAATCGGGTTTTTTATAAGAAGGTAGAGATTCTAGATTTCATAAAGGAAGATGATTATGCATTTTTCAGTAGGAATTATAGTTTTATATTTAGCCATACAAGGGGGGTGATGAACCCTCTCAAACCCTAAGAGATGTAGGTGAAGAGAGAGTTTCATTACGTACATTCATACCTAGTCCATCATCATTACCTCTTGAAATTTCAACTCAAGAAGTTGGAGAAGGTTCATGAATTCTAGAAGAAAGAGATACTAAAGAACCGAAAAGGATTCCACCACTTTTCAAGAATAAGCCAAAGTGGTTATATCATATGCAAAAAATTTTGAGATTCATAATATTTTATCTCTTACTTCAGTTGAGAATGAACCAGCTAGTGTTCAAGATGCACTACATAGTCCTGTATGGAAAAAAAGTTATGCAAGAAGAGATTGATTCTATTCATAAGAATCAAACATGGAAGCTTTGTATCCAAGTTCATGCATAGTCAACTCAAGATTCAATGGAAATCAGTTAAGAGATATATTTGAAGAGTCATAGGAAGTTTTGTAGATTATTAGACGTTGTACCATTATGACATTGAAGGGGGGATTGTTGAATACAAAGCCATATGGTCCAACAATCATTAAATAGCAGCATATGATAATAGCATATGATTGGATCTTTAGTACACTTTACACAAGAAGATAGCATGGGTGGAATGGATAGATCAAATATCTTATAAACTTGCTGCTCCGGTTCAAATTTTGATGATAGTACAAACATAAAAGTGTAGTGTAGTGGAAGAGTTAATGTTTTTATTTCGTGGCACAAAAATTATCCACTGGCCAGTGTGATTCCTAAAAAGCATATTTTGTGGCTTTTTCCACAAAGAGTTTTTTTAGTGTAGCTATTCATTGCGATTGTAGAAGTTTCTTTTAAGGGGTTTCTCAAGACATAAAAGAAGGATCTTGGCTCACTTTAGATAATCTTATCAAGCATCACTCAATATGAGCCAACCATCAGCATCACTTACTGAGTTACTGTGAGTAAGAAGTCTATTTCTGTTCTCACTTGTTCATTCATTAGTTTTTGATTTAGGATAATCACAATTCAGGTTTGTTGTAAAATAGTTCTAAATTGTTTATATTTTCCATATTCTCACACACACACACTCTTCATACCTCTTAGGCACACAATTTCTTGTATCTAGTTCCTATTTTTGCCTAGATTCAGAGATTCTCAATTTGTATCATATTCACACATTGTAATTTGACATTGGAATATAGATAGTGTAGGCGAACTTCTTAACTTACCACACACTTTGAAAATCTCGTCTATTCTCTCTCTATCTCTCACTCATCTCTCTTTAAGTCTTAAGGTGTGTATGCTAAGGTTCATGTGTTGGAAGATCCTATAAATGCATGATTAATTGTTATTGAGGTCCACCCACTTCCAACAATCTCTAGGGTGGAGGAAAGGTTCAATGCCCTAATGCCCATGGGACCACTCCTTGCTAACTTGAAAATATTTCTCAACATGGGCAAATTTTGAAAGCATTTACCTAGCCTATAATCTACTATCTGTGATTTGTAGTGCAATCTTTATGAAGTAGCTCATGGCTATGACATTTTAAACGTTTTTGGTTGGCATGTTCTAGTAATGGAATGTTATTTTTATATTTTAATTTTTCTATAGATTGATATTGTATAATTCTTGGGGGTTTAACCATTGGTCTTTTCCTTCACACTATTCTCATCTTCCACTTGTATAATTTCTTTGTTTGTTTTTGTAAGCCTTGCCTCCAACATCTTATTCTTAGTTAATGATAGCCCAATCCTAGACTCATAAAAACACTTTTCATGCCCATTCAGATTCCTTCGGACTTCTTCTGGCTCCCAATCTTGATTGGTCACCTATGTGGAGAGCTAAATCTTCTAGGGTCGATTTATATGTGATTGAATCATGCATTGTCCATGAGAAAAATCCAATCCTCATGCACATCATCATTTATTCCTATTTTTCCACTCTTTAGGAATACTAAAACAAGGATTAAAATTTATTCTCTTGATTCTAAAGACCTAGCAGAAAACACATCTATAGTTTTTGGCTGCTTTAGGTAAAAATGTGATTTAGATTTTTGACCAAGCAATTTGTCTAGGCTCATTCATACTTGATTTTCTTGGGTAGGTAATTATTGTCTGGATCATCTCTCTATTTACAATTTGAATCTTTTCCGTACAAGCCTTATAGTTTCTTGAGGAAGTTATGAATGAGAGATGTGTTATTATGCCTAATTTTACTCTTTGAGAAATCTACTATGAATGCATCTCAAAGTAGTTGGATCCTATGGTAGTCGCATCTATTCAAGGAGTTGGATCCAATGAAGGTTGTGCCTTTCAAGGTCAACCCAAATGGATCTAATTCCATAAAAGTTTCTTCTACTTAATCAACCCACAAGACTTGTTTCATCATAGGTATCACCAGTGCCATCAAAGTACTTAATGGCTTTTACCACCTGATATGGTCTGAAAGTTCTTGAGTTTTCTCTAGGTCTAGGCAAGGGAAAATCATCGCAATATTTCTCTCCATGTGCCCTATTACCTCGTTGTCTCTCTCCTTTTGGCCTGCTAGTCCCCTTTTTAGATCTTTCTGCACTTAGGTTAGGGAAGAAAAGTTTTGATATATTTTGATAGTGATGTGCTCAACACATTTATGACTAATGGGGAACTTTTTTTCCCTCTTTAGCAAGTTCTTTCCCATCTTGTACATACGCATATAACCCTTTTAAGTAACTCACCTTTTTACATTTAGTTGGTCATACATTCGTTATTTTGTTATGTTCTAAGCTTCCTCTTCTTCCTTTTGTTGTTTGTATGCTATTGTAGATCTCGAACTCCAACAATTGTTATCAAACTAGGTTGTCATTTCATCTACATCGTCATTGACACCCCTCCTATCTTAGTCTCAAAAGGCATCAAAATTTTGATTTGAGCTCATTTTAGCCCCCAAATGCACTGTTGTATTGATTATGCAAGACATTTTGTCCTTTTTTGCCAAACACATATATAAGTTTTGGTTTGCGAGTATAAGCACATCAAAGTCTCATAGAAGTTTAGCAAAGCTCGATAGGGTGTCCTTGTTCAACTTTTTCGAGAGAGAATCAATTTTTTGCAATAGAGTATTTAGTCATTGGCCATGGATGAAAGCAATGATGTATTGCGTATGCTGGTTTTTTAGGATACATTTGATACTAATTACCCATTGTGGGCATATATGATGTTTCATGTATTGGTAGCAAAAGTTCTATGGAATATTGTGCAAGGTAATGAAAAACTTCTTACTACACCTACAAATATAGCTTATTGAATGTGATATACATGGTGTTGAAGATGATGATCTTCAATTTCTTGGTCATTCTACGGTTCTTGCTGCATGTAATATGAAGCAACTTCATTGGGATGGTTGAGATGCTCAGACATGTGCAGTGATAAATCTGTCATGTGAAATGTGCCATTGTCCCTCATGTTTGCTCTTGCAAGATAACAAAGGATGCTTGGGATACACTTACAAATATATACCATGCAAGAAATGAGGCTTGTGTTGCTTTAATTCAAAAACAAAATGGAGAGTGAGCAGATGAATGAAGGAGATTCTATAGATATTTTTTTTTACAAAGATCAAAGATTATAAGGAATAGTTGATTTTTGTCGATGAAATCTTGCTAGATAGTTCACTTTGCAAACCGTTCTTAACATTCTTCCAAATTCATATCAAATTTTTTCTTTTACTCTTCGATTGATGATTCAAGGCAATCCAAATTCCTTAACATTTGATGAGTTAGTCTCTATTTTGTTGCGGGAAGATTAGTCTAGGCAAAACCAGTCAATTATATGTGTTGGAGATTAAACTTTCTTAGCTAGTCAGAAGAGCAAAGGTAAATGGAGCTCATGTACTAGTAAGTAGAAGTCTGCTAATGTTGCACATTTGTAGAAGGAAGACAAAGACAACAAGAAAATAGAAAAGTAGAAACAATTTTACAAGTACTATAAGGCAAATGATCACGTCATAAAGAGTTGCCATACACTGGCTCCAAAAGAGACAAAGAAGAAAGAGGTTGGAATGGTTGTTTTAGAGCCCTCTACACCTAAAATAAAGTCTATAAATCTTGTTTAGAATGAAGAATGGTGATTTACTACTATTTGAAGCTATGATCCATCTTCTTATGAGCAATGTGTGCCTATAAAGGAATCAAATGTTTTGTACTTTGGTAGTGGGACAACCAAACATACTACATTGGAGCATAATTTCTTTAGTTCACTTGAGCAGCTGGTAAGATCATTCTGACTATTGATGATGGTAGTTCTTTCACATTGTCACATGCTTTATATGTGCCATGGATCAAGATAATTATATTGTCAGTTTCAACATTAGCCAAGATTGGCTTGGTTGTCGAATTTCTTGATGACAAATGTATAGCTCATTATCTCTCATGGGTTGTTATTATTGCTTCTACCATTTTATGCTATGGGATGTATAAGCTCATAGGCTATGAAAAATATGTGAATGATTTAGCATGTGTAGTTCAAGATTCTCAGGCTATCTCATATGCAAAGCTTTGGCATACACACTTTGTTCATCTGAATTTTGCTAGTTTACTTTGCCTGCCAAAATAGAGAACCGTGTCCTCTCTACCCAAACTTGCAGCACCTTATAAAATGTAACTGAAGGATTTATCTTGAGTGAAATTCAGGGTTCCTCTTTCCAAGAAGATGGTTCAATTTGATCTACTCATAAATTGCAACTTGTTCATATCAATGTTTGTGGTCTGATATAGACACCTTCATTTGTAAACTACCTCTATTTCATGACTTTTATTAATGAATTCTCTAGGCATGCATGAGTGTATCCATTGAAAGTAAAGTCAAAAGTGGTTATGTGCTTTAGGTTGTTCCTAGTTATGGCTAGCAATCTATTAGCATGTAAATTGAGCACCCTCTATTCTGATCTAGAGCCAAGGATACATGTCTCCTGACTTTAGTGCATGTTTGGATAAACATAGGATGAAACATTTGTGTACAACAAAATAGATTTAGAAAAATAAAGAATAGATCCTCATGGAAATGGCAAGGTGTATAGTCAAAAGTCACGCTCTATCACATAGCTTCTGACTTGAGGTTGTTATGTATGTATCATATGTACTTAAGAGATGTCCCACCAAAGCAATACAATTAATAAATCCATTTTAGGCTTGGAATGGTTGCAAACTATTTGTTTCTTATCTATGTCTTTGGTTGTCAGGTATATGCATCAATGCCTAAACAACAACATAAAAAATTGGATGATAAAGTAGTAAAATGTATTTTTGTTGGGTGCAGTTTGAAAAGAAAATGCAATGGTCTCTATGATTCACAGACTACACACATTTTGGTTATCCATGATGGCATTTTTGTTGAAGATGCAATTCAGCCATTACTTTCATGTACCAAGGAGACATCAATTAGATTGGAGGATGTGTATGATACTTTGATCCCTCTTTTTATAGGTGGATAGTCAAGTGCTAGTCCAAAGCTGGCAATTTCTCTACCTTTACGGGTTCCAAATGATAATGCAAATCATTCCATTTCTGATGTAGATTTACATGATGCACTTGTTGATGAGATGATTGACATAGAAGAGGCATAATACATGCCTAAATGGTTGGTGTAGACTTTGCGAGATAGAAAATTACATGCACCTTTTTCATATCGTACCCATTTAGGCTCTCGAAGTGTTTTGTTTGCATCATATTGTTATGCTATGGCTATCTCTAGTCTTTGTGGTGAGAATGAACTTGTTTATTTTGATGAAGCATAAAATTCAAAAAATTGGATGGTTGCTATGCAATTAGAATACGATGTTATTACGAATAATGTTACTTGGTCTTTATGTGATTTTGCTCTAGGCAAAAATACCATTGGCACTAAATGGGTATATAAGTTGGAACACAATTATGATGGAACAATTGACACGTATAAGAGAGAGCTTGTCTCCAAAGGCTATGCTCAAGAGAGAGGCATTGATTTTGATGAGACCTTTTCTCCCACATTCTCAATGTCCATTCCTCATAGCATTTATGCACTTTCATCAAGGTTGGAATGTACATCAGTTGGACAGCAAATCTATGTTTTTGAATGGCGACTTATCTGAAGAAGTGTACGTATCTTAGCCCTATGGTTTTGTATAGAAAGGGCACAAAAACAAAGTGTGTAGATTGAAAAATGCATTTCATGGTTTGAAGCAAGCACCACGTGCTTGATATGAAAAGGTTTTGAGAACACTCCAACTAAGAGAAACTTATATGCTAACCACACAAATGATTTTCTTCTGATGATTGTTATATATCTTGATGACATTCTACTCATTGGTCCTAATGAGAAGCATATTGCTGAATTTAAGGCTGAATTTCATGCCTCTTTCGATATGTTGGATTTGGGGAATTTGCATTGTTATTTGGGCAGTTAGTTTATGCAATTTAATGGTGGAATAGCTTTGTCCAACAAAATATATTGACACATTATTATAGTGATTTGGTCTTCAAGATTGCAAACCTATTGCCAATCCCATGGAAACAGGTTTAGGATTGAGTCTTCGTGATGCTAGAGATGCATTTGCTGTTGTTCTCTATCAATAGGTTGTTGGATGCTTGATTTACTTACACATAAGTTTTGGTGCAATTAAAACCAAGGCCACATACTTGGTTAATTAGCACATCTCTTATGGAACCCCATTTGATCAATCTCTTGTAAAAATCATTCACAATTACCTTTGTAAAAGTGTCCTACAATCACAAGGAAGTTAGTAAGCATCAAATCTCAAAGTTTTTGGTTGTTGCATAACGAGAGAATATATCCTATAATTTAGGATTCACTTTTAGGTAGACATATTTGAATTTGAATTCAAATATTGGCTCCAATTACAACTATAAAAGGAGGATGACATGACTCGTGGGATATCTTGACTCTTGGAGATCATTAGAGAATACATACTATGATTTGAGGAGCTTACTCTATAGCCCACTCATACCCCTCACATTGTGCAATGTATTAATGCCAATGATATTGTATTTGTACATGTTTTAATATATACGTTCTATCATATTTTCACTTCACCTCTCTGTCATGACCATATCAGAACAGTGATCTTCTCAGAGCTTGCTCTCAATGCATGATTGATCATTTCCAATGATTTAAAGCTTGATATTTTCACTATATAGTCCATTAGAATGATACAAAATCTCATTGTCATCACTCATCTGAATCGTGAGATATGAACACATCATTACTCTCTAGTCTATTGATTGTTGCACCCCGAAAATATCGCGACTATAGTGTGATTTGCTAAACACCATTCTCTGCATGTAGTCTATAATTTTTTTTAAAATTCACTCATGATTGGTAGCTTTCTAAGCTAATTAGAGTTCTCAAAAAGGAATTAAGCTAGTTGATGCTGTGCTTAGAGAATTGTTCAAAACATTGAACAAGTGTAGGAAAAGAATAGCAAGTTTTTGGTCTTAGATCAATCCTTACTAATCTGTTTTGATCCATTGATTAGTGGATCATGTTTCAAGCAACATATGTGATCATTTATGATCCTTAGCTAGGTAAAGAGGCCCACTACACTCTCCAGCAATCATTCTTGGTAGGTGTGAATCAGGATCAAGCAACACCACTTCATCTCTGAAGACTATCCACCATCTCCTCCAATAGTGGTATGAGAGCAACAACAACCAAGATGGGAGATGGATTTCCATCCTTCATTGACAAATTGGACAGAAACAACTACTCAGCATGGTCATTAAGGATGCAAGCCTACCTTCAAGGGAGAATTCTATATGGATACATCTAAGGAGATGAAGAGATGCCAACCTTTAGGAAGAAGCATCAACCTACAAGGGAAGAGCGAGAAAGGTTGACCACATGTGGTGCAAAGGATGCTCCTTCCAGATCTTATCTACTAAACTCAATCTCTAATTTCTTGTTGCCTCACATTAGGAATTGTAAGACCTCCCAAGAGACTTGGGAAGTACTCTCATCATATTTGTCATCAAATACAAGAGCTAGGAAGAATTAGTTATGGATGGAGTTTACAAATCTAAAGAAGCAACCAAAGCAAGGAGTTGCTGACTATGTAACCAAGATGAAAGATGTGGTTGACCGGCTTGCAAGCATTGAAGAGGAGATAGAATAAGAACACATAGTAAGGCAAATCATTAATGGCATCAAAGCTGATGATAAGCGGGAGTCCTTCACCACAGCAATGGACCTTGCAAATACCTGACCTCAACACCTTGATGGGGCAAATCTTCACCCACGAGACAAAGCTTCAAAAGAATGGTGAAAACTCTAGAGGTAACCAATCTTCTGCCCTCTATATATGTTGGAAGAGATGGATGGATACCACAAGAGAATGAGTTCGTACTATTAAATATCCTTGCTTTGTACCTGCCCTCTTTCACTTCAAAGTTGTGTTGTAGGCCTCTTTAGCTTGCTAATGAGACTAAATAAGTGCCTATGTACTTTGGAGATGATGCTTCAAATAGTTAGATCAAAATAAATAACTTTGTAACTAGCTAGTGATAAAAAAATTGCTATCTTTGTCTTGACGCCTGCTGCATCTTTTGCTCAGTGCTCATAGTACAGTAGCAATTGATCAAAATCCTTTTGAGGATATCCTTTGTTGGACCATAAATCCTTTGTTGGATGGGTTCTAAAACCTGTATCCTTTCTGATGTGAATCATACCCTATGAAGATGCACTTCTCTGCCTTAGGGTCTAGCCTACCTCTGATTTGAGATGGAACATGCACATAAGGAACACATCCAAAGATTCTGCAATGGTCAAGTGATGGCCTTCTACCATGCCATGCTTCATATGGGGTCATCCCATCAAGTGATTTGGATGGAAACCTGTTAATAAGATAAGTGGCAGTAGATACACTTTCTGCCCACAAATAATTAGGTAACCTTTTTTCATTAACCATTGATATAGATGTTTCCACAATCAACCTATTTCTCCTCTCTAGTACCCCATTTTTCTTAGGGATATACCTTGTAGTAATCTCCCTTTTGATGCCTTTGTCCTACAAGAATGCATCAAATTCATTGGAGAAGTACTCACCTCCTCCATCAGACCTTAATCTCTTTAAACTTCTTCCTGTTTGATTTTCCACAAGTGCAAGATACTTTTTGAAGCAACTGAACACTTCATCTTTATGTTTCATAAAGTATAAGATAGTCCAGCTATTGAAATCATCAATGAATGACACATAGTACCTTGAGCCTGAAATTGAAGGGTCCTTGCTTGGTCCCCACACATCTGTGTGGACAAGTTCCAAGTAATCCTCATGCATATAGCCTTTCTTTGAGAAGGGTAACCTGTGCGATTTACCAAACTAACATGCACCACATTTATAGATCATGTGTTGCTTGGATACATTAGGTATTGCTTGAAACAAATATGTAGAGATCAAGGTTCTCTCACCAATATGCCCTAATCGTTTATGCCAAATCTCAAGCTCAGACAATATTTGATCCTTGTAGTTATAGAGTACAATACTCCTAGTGTCCTCAAGTTCAAATGTAAACAATCTACTTGTTTTTTCTCCCTTGGCAATTCTCTTGAATCCATGTTGGGGTTCCTCCACAACATTGATCTCTACATATTTGTTTCAAGGTTCTCTCACCAATATGCCCTAATTGTTTATGCCAAATCTCAAGCTCAGACAATATTTGATCCTTGTAGTTATAGAGTACAATACTCCTAGTGTCCTCAAGTTCAAATGTAAACAATCTACTTGTTTTTTCTCCCTTGGCAATTCTCTTGAATCCATGTTGGGGTTCCTCCACAAAAGTTCCATATTTTTTGAACCTAACCTACAAACCCTTTTCCACTATTTGTCTAACACTCATCAAGTTCTTGGTGATTGTAGGTACATAAAGAACCCTGCTCAACAGATTTCTATTCCCATTAGAGGTTTTGACATTTCCTACCTTGACCACTGAATGCTTGGTGTCATCACTTGTTTGCACTTGGTGCTTTCCCTTGGGTTCCTCAAGGTTAGAGAGAAGAGCTACATTTCCTGCTACATGGTTTGAACAACCTGAGTCAATATAGAAGAGGTGCTCATCATTCATACCCTGTTTTGAAGTCATATTCATAATGAGAAGAGAATCATTTTGATCCTCTGTGTAGCTGTTGAAGTCCTTTCTTGATTTGTATCCTCCTTGGTAGTTTTTATTGTAGTTGTTGTTGTAGCCATGATTGTAGCCTTCATTATGGTTGAATCTTCCTCTTGATTGTGAGTAGCCACCTCTTTGATATCCTCTTCCTCTCTGATTCTTGAAGTTCCTATAGCACTCACCTGTAGTGTGATTAGACAATCCACATATGTTGCATGAGGAAGAGTTCAAAGGTCTCGCCCTACCTTGCTTACCTCCTCTAATCCTTCCTCTTGAGTTCCTACCTCTTCCTACATAGTTACCTTGAGAAGTAGTACCTTCGTCCTCTACTTTCTTGCTTTTTCCTTTCTCTTTGGACTTTCCTTTATTTGTGTATAGGGCAAAGTAGTTTTTACCTCTTGATGGTTCTCCATTTTTGTTGAGCTTGGCTTCATGGGTAAAGAGTTGCCCCATGAGTGTGGTAAGATCTGGAATCTGCATGTCCATGTATAAGTCCATGGCAGTTGTGAAGGCTTCCCATTTGTCATCTACTTTGATACCACTGATTACTTGTCTCACTATTTGCTCCTCTTCAATCTACTCTCCTATGCTTGCCAATTGGTCAGCCACATCTTTGACTTTGGTCACATATTCTAAAACACTTTGCTTGGGTTGCTTCCTTTGAGTGGTAAACTCAGTCCATAGTTGATTTTTTCTTGCACTTGTATTGGAAGAAAAATATGAGGACAATGTATCCGAAGTCTCTTGGGATGTTTTACAATTCCTAATGTGTGGAAGAAGGAAGTCAGAGATATAGTTAAGTAGATATGACCTTGCTAATACATCTTTGGCACACCATGAGTTGAGTCTTTCAAGCTCCTCTCTTGTAGGTTGTCCTTTGCTTCTAAAAATGGGCATCTCCTCATCTCCTGATATGTACCCATAGAGACTCCTTCCTTGTAAGTATGTCTTCATCCTCAAGGACCATGCTTGGTAGTTGTTCTTGTCCAATTTATCAATAAAGGAAGGAAAACCATCTCCCATTTCATTTCAAATTGCTCTGATACCATTGTTGGAAGAGATGGATGGATACAACAAGAGAATGAGTTGGTAGTGATAATCCATGCTTTGTACCTACCCTCTTTCACTTAAGAGTTGTGTTGTAGGCCTATTTAGCTTGCTAATGACACTAAATAAGTTCCTATGTACTTCGGAGATGATGCTTCAAACAATTAGATCAAAATAGATAACTTTGCAACTAGCTAGTGATAAAAAACTTGCTATTTTTGTCTTGACACCTTCTCGATCTTTTGTTCAGTGCTCATAGTACAACAACAATTGATCAAAACCCTTTCAATGGTATCTAGTTAGCTTAGATAGCTACAGATTCAAAGTGGAATCACTTAAAATGAAATGATGCACTATGTACTGAGCAATCAATTTAACAATCAATAGATTACCTTCGATATTTTAGGAGCTACATAGAGAATGACTAGTGAGCACTTCAAGGCAGATATCAAGCTGCTAAAGCAAGTCCTTTGAAACTTTGAAAGCTTGAATTATTCTTAGATCTGGTTCCAACAAGCTATAGAATATGAAAAAGGATGGAGATATCACAGAGATATGGTCATAACAAGTACACTGTTCTAAGTGAACATAGCAGAGATGAAGATAGATGTGATCAATAATGTAATGTATTATAGAACAATGTTATACATGATCATTGGCATAGAAATGATGCCCAAAGATAGTGATCTAGGTGAGCTAAGATGTAAGCTACTTAGCCACTCCAAAAGATCATCAATAAGCTCAGAAATTGGGGCTATATTGGCCACAAGATTACAAGTACCTTTTATAGATGTTTTACCTCCAAGTTTGAATTTGAATTCAAACTTGGCTTTACCTAAAAGTTCTTCTCCAAGTTAGGAGACATTCCACCAAAGTGAATTCCTAGCTTTATCTCTCCTAAGTCCACGAGATATGTGGACTTACAATATCTTCCAAGTCAAATGACTTTTACAATAGTTAATAGTAAAAAATTATAAGCAATGGTTCATGTGATCCTTCAAAGTTTGCACATAGCTTTTTCAATGCCTAGCCAAGTGTGAAAGCTTGTATTTGCACCAACAATATAGATAAAATAAAAATTAGGATAAAGGTAAAAGAAAGATGAATGAAGAAGAGGCTAGTACCTCTCAAGCTAATTATGCAGGTAGAGGAAGAGGTGTTAGAGGAAGGGGCAGAGGAGGAAAGCAAGGCAGGGGGAGATCCTACAACAATCCGCCTTGTGACATTTGCAGTCTTACCAATCACACCATAGAAGAATGCTTCAAGAACACAACGAATCAAAGGGGAAGAGGCTTCCATAGAGGTAGCTATGGACAATCTCGAGGTTGGTACAACAATGGAGGAAACAACTACAATCATAACTACAATCAAACGTACAACAACAACAATTATCAAGGAGGTTTCAGAGGAAGAAGAGACTATAACAATGATATAGAAGACAATGAAGATCCTCTAATCATCATGAATATGACATCCAAGCAAGGTAGAGATGATGAACATCTTTTCTATATTGATTCAGGTTGTTCCAATCATGTGGTTGGAAATGTAGCATTATTATCTGACCTTGAAGAACCCAAAGGGAAGCATGAAGTACAGACAGGTGATGATACTAAACACTCAGTGAAGAAAATTGGAAATGTTGAGACATTTGATGGTAGCAGGAACCTCTTGAGTAAAGTCTTGTATGTGCCAACTATAACCAAAAACCTAATTAGTGTTGGACTGATTCTTGAGAAAGGCTTATAGGTTAGATTCACTAAGCATGGAGCATATGTGGAAGAACCTCAACAAGGATTCAAAAGGATTGCTAAAAGTGAGAAATCTGGTATCTTATTCACATTTGAGATTGAGGACACCAGGAACATAACACTTCTAAATTACAAGGATAAAACCTTATCTGAGCCAGAGATATGGCACAAAAGGCTAGGACACATAGGAGAAAGAACTCTAAAGGTAATTTGCAGGGATCAGTGTGGTTGGCATTCCCAATGTGACCAAGCAACATATGATATGCAAATGTGGAGCATGCCAATTTGGCAAAGCTTACAAGCAACCCTTCAACAAGAAGGCATGAAGACTATTTGGAACTTGTACACACTGATGTGTGGGGTCCTAGAAAGGTCCATCAATCTCAAGTTCAAGGTACTATGTTTCAATTATTGATGATTACGGTAGATGGACAAGCCTTTATTTCATGAAGCATAAGGATGAAGTATTTACATGTTCCAAAAAGTACTTGGCACTTGTTGAGAACCAAATAGTTAGAAGCTTGATAAGGATCAGATCTAATGGAGGTGGTGAGTATGCTTCACATGAATTTGATTCATTTTTACAGGATAGAGGCATAAAGAGGGAAGTCAAAACAAGATATACTCCTGAATTGAATGGAGTAGCAGAAAGAAGGAACAAGTTAATAGTTGAAGCTGCTAGGTGAATGTTGAATGAGAAGAAGTTACCTAATTACCTATGGTCAAAGACTATTTCCACAGCCACCTACTTGGTTAATAGGCTCGAATCCAAATCTTTGGATGGTATGACACCCCATGAAGCATGGAATGGTAGGAGAACCTCATTAGACCATTGCAAAATGTATGGGTGCATTGCTTATGCACACATTTCCTCACATATTAGAGGGAAACTTGACCCTAAAGCTAAAAAATGTATATTCATTGGGTATGATCAAAACCAAAAGGGCTACAAGCTATACAATCCCACTAAAAAGGAATTTATGGTTAGTAAGTATGTAGTGTTGGATGAAAATAATTCATGGTTTGAAGATGATTGCAGGAAGGTCAAGGTACCTTATGATTTGGAAAATGATTTTCCAATCCTCACTCAAGAAGATCAACAATTACCACAAGACATCAATTCAGAAAATGAAGAGAAAATGGATTTCAAGGAATGTAAGTCAAGAGGCAAGACCAAAGTCAAGAAATTGGAAGACATACCAAAATCCTCCAACCAAGCACTGAGGATATCTCAAAGAGAAAGCAAAAAGCCCATAAGGTATGGCTATGATACATCATTAGTCACCAAGAATTCTGTGTATATCACTAAAGAAACTATGATAGAAGAACCTTCTTCATTTGAAGAGGCTAGTAAGAGGAAAGAATGGAGAGAAGCCATGGAGGAAGAAGTAGAAACACTTCAAGAAAATCATACTTGGGACCTAGTTGCTAAGAGGCAAGGAAATAGGTACTTTATATAAAATCAGAAAGAACTTAGATGGTTCTACAAATAGGTACAAGGCAAGGCTGGTGGCAAAGGGATTTGCCCAAACTCATGGAGTGGACTATGAAGAAACCTTTTCACCTATGGCAAAGATGCCAACAATTAGGGTTTTGGTAAGTATTGCTGCCTCTAAGAACTAGAATCTATATTAATTAGATGTCATGAATGCATTCTTAAATGGATGGATATCAAAAGAAGTATATATGGCACAACCACCAGGTTATGAAGATGAAGATAAAAGAGGTTATGTATGCAAGCTAAGGAAAGCAGTCTATGGCCTAAAGCAAGCTCCTAGAGCTTCGAACCATAGGCTTGTGACTTATTTGCAAGACCAAGGCTTTGTGGCTAGCAAGGCAAATTCTTCTTTATTTATAAAGAAGAACAAATCACAATTTATCTACTTATGTGTCTATGTGGATGGCATTATCATTACAAGGAATGATGCTAATGGCATCAAGCAAGTTAAGGCTCAACTAATGGAACAATTTAAAATCAGTGATATTGGTTTATTAACTTACTTTCTTGGCTTAGAGCTTGTGTACACAGATTCTGGTATACTTATTACGCAAAGAAAGTATATACATCATATGTTGGTAAAGTTTAAGATGGAGAATACCAAAATTTTAGGTACACCCATGGAACTCAACCATAAGCTTAGTTCTCATGAGAGAGAACTTCTTGAAGATGTTATATGTTACCAAAAGCTTGCAGGGAGCCTCAACTATGCTACCCTAACAACAGTAGACATTGCTTATGGAGTAAGTACATTGAGTCAGTTTATGCATGCACCAAGGAAACCTCACATGGAAGTTTCCAAAAGGGTGCTTAAATATCTAAAGGGTACTGTGAATGAAGGGTTGTTCTATGCCTTCACTTCTGACTTAGATATAAAGATGTATTCTGATGTAGATTGGGCTGGATCCAAGGATGATGGAAGGAGCACTTCAGGCTACCTATCTTTTGTAGGTTCAAAGCTTATATCATGGTCATCTAAGAAGCAACCAACTGTGGCCTTAACTCACAAAGTCTTTGGATAGAACCAAGATGAACAGATTCAAATTGATGATTGGTTTGCAGGAAACCAAGGATGAATGAAGATCAAGCATGTTAGGCTTGAGAGGGAGCTATTGGTGCGATTAAAACCAAGCCCATATACTTGGTTAATTAGCACATCTATTATGGAACCCCATGTGATAAATCTCCTATAAAAATCATTCACAATTACCTTTGTAAAAGTGTCCTACAATCACGAGGAAGTTAGGAAGCATCAAATCTCAAAGTTTTTGGTTGTTGAGTAATAAGAGAATATATCCTATACTTTAGGATTCACTTTTGTTGATGTGTGAAACTTCACAAGAAATGAATTAATGTGACACTAGAAAACCTCTATGGTCATCATTAACTCATTGCCACTCCAAACTTTGAGAAATGATAGCCAAAACCAACTTCTACAAAACTTTCTAGTCACTGAAAATGACATACTTTCAGTATTTTACTAATTTCTCTTAGCACAAATATTATTCCTCCAAGATCTTTAAGTGGATAAAATAAGAAGAGAAGAGCTTTCCAACAAGCTATTATTTTCAAGAAACGGATCTCTACAACTCAAGTTATGGCCTTCACAAGATGACTATGTATGACTGCCAAAATTGGAGATTCTTCCTGTTATAGTAAAAAGCACCTATCTAAAAATGGAATTTGATGTCTAGCATCGATTTGCAACCAAAAGTCGATGTTAGGCATCAACTTTGAGCTTTTTTAGCCACTTTTTCAATGCCAAAATTACCCCCTTGAACACAGATATGAACAAGATCACTTTTATGTTAGAAGTCGATGCGATGCATCGACTTTATGTTGAAACTCGATGCCAAGCATCGAGTTGCTCCACAAACTTCATCTTTTCAAGAAGATTTAGCAGTAGCTATGAAAACTGAGAAGCTTACAAGTGTTTTCTCACTCAGAGAAGCCTGACTATACTTAGTCATACAAAATGAACTCCTTCTAACATTCTATCACACTCTTCCACTTCTTCTCCCATCGTGTCAGTTGATACAAACTAACTTATATAGATTTTCTCATTCTCGTGATTTTAAAAAAACTTCTAGAATTAAAGTGAACTAACTTTACAAATATAATACACTTGTGAATTTGTCCCTTCACATAGGCATGTGATTTTCTTCTAAAACTTTGACCTTCAAATATATGTCCAATTAGTGAGTGTTTCTCCAACAGCTCCCCCTCAATCACTAATTGACATTCTCTGTTTCTTCATATCATCTTCTTTCTTTTACTCCTGCCATGCTTTTGAATCTGCTGGTCTTCACACCATCCAAGCTCTTTGTCATTATGTCTTCTATCTAATCTTTTGTATAAATGTACTCCACTTCAATTTCTTTTTCCATTACCTTTTCTCTCAGGAAATGATAATGTATCTCTATATGTTTTGGTCTTGCATGAAATACTGGATTTGCTGCAAGATAAAGTGAGCTCATATTATCTCCATGTATTGTAGGTATACCTTGATCAATGCCCAAGCTTCAGAATAGTGTTTGCATCCATATGACCTCCTTAGCTGCTTCCACAAGTCCTTTGTACTCAGCTTCAGTTGATGATAATGCTACTGTATGTTGTTTCTTTGAACACCAACTTACAAGCTTATCACCAATGTATATCATGTAGCCATGAGTTGATCTTATGTCATCTTGGTTACCTGCCCAGCCTGAGTCACTGTAGGCTCTCAACTTCAAATCTAATGTAAAAGGATAATATAATCCTTCCTTTATAGTTCCTTTGATATATCTGAGAACTCTTTGACTTGCAATCCAATGTGGGTCCTTTAAAATGCATGAATTGTGACAAAACTCCCACTGCATAACTAAGATCAGGTCTTGTTAGTGTAGCATAAATCAAACTACCCACAAGAGATTGATACTTCTTCATATCTTTATATTCTGCACCATCATATTTACTGAGCTTGTGATTAACTTCAAGTGGAGTTGAAGCTTCTCTGCAATTTTCCATATCAAACTTCTTCAATAGATTTAGAAGATACCTTTCTTGTGATACATATATGCCATGACCTGTATAAGTGACTTCCATTCCAAGAAAGTATGACAACTTTCCTAAGTCACTGATCTTGAACTCTTTCTCAAGTAATCTCTTTACCTCCTTGATTCCTTCATCTGAAGTACTTGTGATTATAATGTCATCTACATAAATACAAATGTAGATTGTACCTTCCTCTGCTCTTTTGATGAGTAGAATTGGATCTACTTTTGAACTTTGATATCCAAGTTCATTCAGATACTTCACCAATCTATAGTGTTACACTTATGTGTTCCTCGAGTAGCTTTGATGTGAACCTTTTCCCTATACATGGGCACTTTTTACTCTAGTGCTGGCTAGAGGTTTTTTCCCCATGTTACCACATACTTGATACTCTCATATGTGGTGGTACTTTGTACTTAGGGATATTATTCAGCTCCTACTTCAGTTCAGTTCATCGATCAATAGAGAGAGCTATTCTAGCCATCATCTTCTCCGTGTGTCTTACTGCGTTTGTGCTCCTTGTGTGTGTTTCTTGTGTGTCTCTCGCACTTCTACACACACCCAATAGTGGTATCAGAGAAGGTTCAGCTTCTTCTCAAGTTTCGGTTTTTCGCGTCGCGGCGCACGCGCACTTTAACAGTGCAAATCGACTTCGAAGCATAGAAGTGTGAATTTTAGCAGCGCGAAAACATTTCCACCAGGTGTGCTGGGGTTTTACCCCCATTTCGAAGCCATTCGTGCAGTCAAAATCGCCATCAGAGTGACGGTTTGTGAGCTGAAATTTCAGCACTCATTTCAGTTTTTGTCGAAGTGAAGATTTTGTCACATTCTTGTTCCTTAGTGAAATGGCGGGAAACAATGACTTGTTTGGCATGCTTCAAGCTGAAGATAAGCTTGATGGGACCAACTATCCGATGTGGTCTTACATGATGAAGCACGTTCTTGTTGCAAAACAACTTTGGAACATAGTGGCAGATGTAGATCGAAGACCGGCAGGTGCTTCTACTTCACAGTCTACTGTCATAGATGGAGCTTCTTCTTCGAGTACTGTGGTTTCTCCTTCTCCACCTACACAGGAGCAGCTTAGATGGGATGGAAAAGATGCTCAAGTTCATGCTTTGATTGCGCTTTCAGTGAAGCGTCATATAGTTCCACACATTCGGTCATGTTCTACATCACGATAGGCATGGGACACTCTTGCTTCTTTGTATTCCGTGTATAATGAAGCACGTGTTGCATACTTGAGGAAGCAACTTGAGGATGTATGTATGGCTGAAAATGACTCAGTGGATGTGTATGTGACACGCATCAAGGACTTGAAAGAGCAATTGGCAAACATAGATGAGAACATTCCGGATGCATCACTCATTTGTACATTGTTGAAAGGATTATCGGAATCTTTTCAAAGCTTTGCTACTACACTTTGTTTGGTTGCAAAAGGAAATCCTAATATGTATGCATTTGATGAGGTTGTGTCTCTTCTTTTGCAAGAAGAGCAATCTAGAGTGGATAGGAGTGGTTTGATTGAAGGAACGCAAACACTTGCTATCTCACAAAAGGGGAAAAGCAAGTATGGTTCAGCTTTTGGTTCATCAAAACCAAAGCCTCAAGCTTCCTCTTCCACTCATTCCTCTAATGATGGTGATTTGCAAAAGAAGAAGAGATGCAAATATTGCCGCAAGGCTGGTCATACTATTGATGAGTGTAGAAAGCTTGCTAAATACAATGAAAAGAAGAAGGAATCGGGCATGTCTATTGCTGAAAATTCAGCAAATGCAAAGAATGATGAAGCTAACATGGCTCAAGATTTTTGGGCATGTGTTGTTACATGTCATTATGATGCTTCTTTACATTCTAAATGTATGGTTGTGAGTGAGGCTGATTCGGATTGGTTCTTTGATAGTGGTGCTTCAAAGCACATAACATCATGCAAAAGATTTTTTGCCTCTTTGAAAGATGCACCTAAAGGAGGACATGTGGTGTGTGCAAACAATGCCTCTTATCCTATCATTGGAGTAGGAGAAATTGAGCTTACGGTTGCAAATGGAGGTGTGATTCTCTTGAAAAATGCATTGTATGTGCCCGGTATCAAGCAGAACTTAATTTCAGTTCCGTTGATTGCCAAAGCTCAACTTAATGTACACTTTGTTGATGATAAGTGTATGGTTCATGATTTCAGCAATGGCGATGTTATCGTGATGTCCGATACATTATGTAATGGTTTGTATCGCATGGATACATACAAGAGGGCTGCCTCGAATGCCTTAGTTGCTCATACTTCTTCCATGGCTGAAATGGAGCTTTGGCATGCTCGTTTTGGTCATTTAAACTTCAATAGTTTGCTCTACTTGCAAAAGAAGGACATGGTTATTGGCTTGCCTACACTTGAGTCCATTGAAAAGCATGCATGTGAAGGTTGCATTCTTGGAAAAATGCATCGTGCTTCTTTTCCAAAAGATAGTCACACACACACTACAAGAAAATTGCAACTTGTTCATAGTGATGTATGTGGTCCCGTCAAGACTCCATCTTTTGGGAAGCATGTATATTTTGTTACCTTCATTGATGATGCTACTCGCCATACACGGGTGTATCCTATGAAAGCAAAGAATGAGGTATTTTCTTGCTTAAAAGCATTTTTAGCTATGGCTGAAAATTTTTCTTCACAAAAGCTTTTGACTCTACGCACGGATCGTGGTGGTGAATACATGTCACATGAGTTTAGTGCTTTTCTTCGTGAAAGAGGTATTTCACACCAATGTACGGTGCCATATACACCTCAACAAAATGGTGTTGCCGAGCGTAAAAATAGAACTCTACTTGAAATGGCACGATGTATGGTTAAAGGAAAGCATCTTCCTCATAAATTTTGGATGGAAGCGGTCATGTGTGCAAATTATGTGTTGAATCGCTGCCCTACAAAAGCATTGAGAGTCATCACTCCTTATGAGGCTTGGAATGGTCATAAGCCTATGGTTAGTCATATGCGTGTGTTTGGTTGTTTGACATATGCTCTTGTGCCATCACAACAACGTCACAAACTTGATGACAAGGCAAAGAAATGTATATTTGTTGGTTATAGTGTTGAAAGTAAGGGATATCGGTTGTACCATCCATTGACGAACACAATTATTGTGAGTCAAGATGTGGTATTTGCTGAAAATTCAGTTTTCCCTCTACTTGAATGCAAAAAACTGCCAATAGTTAGCTCACAAGATGTGTTCGATACACTCATGCCTTTGTTCCAAAATGGTGCGCTTGACTATGGCCATGTAGACCAGGCAACTGAGGTTCAAAGGGCTGAAAAATCCCAGCCAAATAGGGCTGAAAATGCAGAGAATTTCCAGCCAAACATGGCTGAAAAAATTCAGCCAAAAATTGCCAAAACTGTTGGAAATTTTCAGCCACATATGGCTGAACATTTGCGTTCAAATATGGCTGAAACTGAGCACGAAATTCAACCCACACATGATGTACATATTGAAGATGTTTTACATAATGAACGCATGTCTATCAAGAGTGCACAATCTATGCCAAAGTGGTTGAAACAAACTTTGCAGGACAGCAAATTGAGTGCCCCTTTACTTGGTAGAACAAGATCAATCTCTCACCATGCATCAAGTAATTTTGTGGATTATTCTCTTATTGCTACAGCATGTAATGAAGAGCCACTTTCTTTTGAAGATGCATGTGACGATCCACAATGGATGAGTGCTATGCAATCAGAAATGGATTCCATACATAGGAATGGGACTTGGGAGTTATGTGAATTGCCAAAAGGAAAGAATGCCATTGGTACAAAGTGGGTTTATAAGATTAAGAGAAAAGCTGATGGTAGCATTGATCGCTACAAAGCTAGATTGGTTGCCAAAGGATATGCGCAACAATATGGCATTGACTATGAGGAAACTTTTGCACCTACTTCACGCATGACTACCATTCGTACCGTGGTTGCATTGGCTGCCCATCAAGGTTGGAAAGTGCATCACTTGGACATAAAAACAACCTTCTTGAATGGAGATTTGCAAGAAGAGGTTTATGTGAAGCAACCTCCTGGATTTGCTATGAAAGGAAAAGAGCATATGGTTTGTCGCTTGCATAAAGCCTTGTATGGTCTCAAGCAAGCTCCACGTGCATGGTATGACAAAATACATAAGCACTTGATTGCTCTTGGCTTCACATGTAGTCCGATTGAAAGCACACTCTATGTACGCAAAAATGGGGCTGATCTTATAGTGCTTGTTCTTTATGTTGATGACATACTCTTGACTAGGTCATGTGATGCAAAACTTGACATTCTTATGGCTAATTTGCAGCATACTTTTGATGTCACTTATCTTGGTCTTTTGAGCTACTATCTTGGCATCCAGTTTGTATCTGTTGAGGGTGGAATTCTTATGCATCAAGCAAAGTATGTTGAGAAACTACTTCAGCGTTTTGACTTTGAGGATTGTAAGCCAGTTTCCATGCCAGTTGAGACAGGATTCAGGTTCTCGGTTGAGGATTCCAGTGATGCATTTGATACTTCTCTTTATCAGCAAGCTGTGGGATGTCTTATATATGCATGCAACACAAGGCCGGATATACAGTATGCAGTTTCCCAGTTGAGTCGATTCATGCATAGCCCTGGCACTAAGCATTGGCAAGCGGTGAAACGTGTGTTTAGATATCTTCGAGGCACTTTGAGCTTAGGTCTCTTTTATGGCAGAGATGTTCAGCCATGCTTGCATGCTTTTACAGATAGTGATTGGGCTGGTTGTTATGATACTCGCGTGTCCACTAGTGGTAATTGCTTTTTCCTTGGAGACTCATGCATATCTTGGTTGAGTAAGAAGCAACCTACAGTGGCGACATCGAGTTGTGAAGCTGAGTACAGGGAAGTTTTCACAGCGATAGTGGAGTGTATATGGCTGAGACGCCTATTGATGGATCTTTGCATGGAGATTGATGCTGCTACGCATATTCTCACAGATAGTCAGAGTGCTTTGGCTGTTGCATGAAACCCAATGTTTCATGCACGGACCAAACATATTGAGGTGCATTATCACTATGTGAGAGAGCGCCTTCATGCATGAGATATTGATTTGGTATATGTGCCTACACAAGATAATGTGGTAGACATATTCACCAAATCTCTTCCACGGGAAAAGTTTGAAGCTTTTCGCAAAGCTTTAGGCTTGTTACCTTGTGGGGGTTGATCTGTCACTCCCTGTATGTGTTCACATCATTCGCTCCAGGGGGGTTTGTTACACTTATGTGTTCCTCGAGTAGCTTTGATGTGAACCTTTTCCCTATACATGGGCACTTTTTACTCTAGTGCTGGCTTGAGGTTTTTTCCCCATGTTACCACATACTTGATACTCTCATATGTGGTGGTACTTTGTACTTAGGGATATTATTCAGCTCCTACTTCAGTTCAGTTCATCGATCAATAGAGAGAGCTATTCCAGCCATCGTCTTCTCCGTGTGTCTTGCTGCATTTGTGCTCCTTGTGTGTGCTTCTTGTGTGTCTCTTGCACTTCTACACATACCCAACATATAGTTCCATGCTCTTGGAGCTTGCTTCAATCCATAGAGTGCTCTTCTCAACCTGCAAACAAAATTTGGATACCTGGAATCTATAAACCCTTGAGATTGTTCCATGTATACCTTATCTGATGTATCCATTCAAGAATGCATTCTTTATATCTAATTGACTTAGGGTCCATCCTTTTGAAGCTGCAATAGCAATGATTGTCCTTATAGTTGACATCTTAGCTACAGGACTGAATGTCTCATCATAATCTATGCCATAGGTTTGGGCATAGCCTTTCACCACCACTCTAGCTTTGTATCTGGCTATACTTCCATCTGCAAGCTTCTTCACTTTATAAACCCATTTATTTCCAATTACTTTCTTACCATTTGGTTTAGGAACATGTTTCCATGTCTTGTTCTCCTCTAGTGCATTGAAATCTTCCTTCATTGCTTCTTCCCATTGCTTCTTACCTTTAGCTTCATCATAGTTCTGAGGCTCTTCATCATCTTTGACCATATATGCATAGTTCTTCTGAGTTATGTAAGAAGTATCATAAGAATACCTTTCTGGTTGTCTTCTAGTCTTGCTTGACCTTCTTGGTTCACATTCTTCATAAGTGTCTTGATACACCTCTTCATCAAATATAGGAGCTTCTTGATTCCTTCTTGTTAATCCACTTCTAGATGTACTTGCTTGCATATAGCCTTCATCTTCATTTACTTGCACAAATGACTTTCCTTTCTCACATCTTCTTACCTCTTCTTCAAATTCTTCAGTTGTATGACTTTGATCTGCATACCAACTTTTCTGTTCATCAAATGTAACATCTCTAGAAACAATAAATTGTTTGGTTAGAGGATTCCACAATCTGTAACCCATCTGCTTTTCATCATAACCAATGAACATATATTTTTCTGCCTTTGGTTCAAGTTTATGTCTAAGTTGTGATGGAACATAAGCATATGCAATCGATCCAAACACTTTACAATGATCTAGTGTTGGCTTCTTACCCCACCAAGCTTCATATGGAGTCATTCCATTGAGAGCTGCACATGGTAATCTATTCACAAGATATGAAGCTGTATTTACAGCCTCAGCCCAAAGATAATTTGGACAATTCTTCTCCTTCAGCATAGCTCTAGCAAACTCAATCAAAGTCCTGTTCCTTCTTTCTGCTACACCATTTTGTTGTGGTGTGTACCTACATGTTATTTCTCTCTTAATACCTGCATTCCAAAGATAATCATTGAACTCTTGGGAGAAGTATTCTCCCCCTCCATCAGACCTCAGTCTCTTAAGCTTTTGACCTGTGACTCTCTCTGCATATGCATGAAAATGCTTGAAGGCTCCAAACACTTCTGATCTTTCCTTCAAAACATACAGAGTTATCCATCTTGTAGCATCATCAATAAAAAGAACATAGTACCTTGAACCACTGATAGATCCTTCTTTTGTTGGTCCCCATACATCTGTATGAATGAGCTCTAGTAATCCATCATGTTTAAAACCTTTCTTCTGAAATGGTAACCTGTGTGCTTTACCCATTTGACATGCTTCACATTTATAAACCATATGTTGGCTCTGCACATTTGGTAATCCTAGTACAGACTCATTTGCAATCATAGCTTTAATTCCTCTTTCATTGAAGTGACCTAATCTCTTATGCTAGAGATCAAGTTCTATAATCACTTCTTCACCATGTGTGAGCAAAGTTTGACCAATGTTCCCTTGTACTCTTAAAGTAAAGAGTCTACCTTCTTTCTCACCAGAGACAATCTGATTATATCCATTCTCTAGATCTTCAACAAATACTCCTTCATTTGTAAACCTGACTTGAAAACCTTTTTCAACTATCTGTCCCACCCGAATCAAGTTTTTAGGTATTGTAGGAACATACAAAACATTATGATGAAATGCCTTTTTCCAATTCTGACATCAATTCTATGTTTCCTGACAAATGATTAGAACATCCATAGTCAATGTAAAATACCTTTAGATCTTCTTTATCTGATGTGCTCATTGAATTCATCATCAATGATGTATAACTTTCATTTTGTGTGTCATTTGCATAATTGTAGTAGGTGGTGTTGTAGGATTGAGTATGTCCCCAAATTCTTCCTCCACCTCTACCATAGCCTCCTCTTTGACTTTGTCTACCTCTTTGAAAATTACTTTGATATCTTCCACCTCTACCTCTGCTATTGTTATTTTGATTTTGATTTGATCCTTGTTGATTGTGCCAATAGTCATGAGCCAAATGATTACTCAATCCACAGATCCAGCAAGCCTTATTGTTGTTATTTTGATTACCTCTTCCTCTTCCAAAACCTCTTGGTCTTCCTCTACCAGTGCCTTTACCTCTTGCATAATAAACTTGAGAAGTTGACTCTTCTTCATCCTTTGCTTTACCTTTATCTTCTTTCTTCTTGTTCTTCATGTACATTGCAGAACTTTGTCCTTTATCTCCATCTCCCTTCAAGTCTTGCTCAAATGTGAACATCAAACCAAGCAACTGGTTCAAATCTGGAACATAATGATTTAATGAAAATTTTGTTGATAAGACAAAAGGTTTCCACCTTTCATCCCCTCTCAAACCTGTAAGTAATTGAGCAATCAACTTGTGATCCTCAATATCTTCATCTATGGATCCAAGACTATCTGCTAGATCCTTCATCTTAGTGACATAATCACTAATACTTTGAATTGGCTTCTTCTTGAATGTTGTAAACTCTAACCATAGACTTGCTTTCCATGCTTTAGTAGTGCTTTGGAAATGATACTCCAATGCATTCCATATATCTTTAGATGATTCCAATCCTCTGATGTGTGGTAGCAAATGATCAGAGATTGTATTGTAAATGTAGGCTTTTGCACTTGCATCCTTCTTCTGCCAATGCTTTAAAGCATCAAGTTCTTCATTCTTTGGTCGGCTTTCATCTTCAAATACTTTCTTCACCTGTTACATATACCATGAGATCCTTACTCATAAGTAATGCTTCCATTCTCATTACCCATGCGGGGTAATTATCTCTGTCCAGTTTGTCAATGGAGATATGATCTGTCATACTCCTTTCCTTGTGGTGCAACCTGTGAGCTTAAATGATAAAGGATAATAACTTTTGGAGTTCTTTGTGTATGAGGATTCTTTTGAAGTAACCTTTTGATGCCTTGTGTCTTCAAATGCTTCACCTTTCAAACTTAAATGAAAAACTTTTCAAAACTTCTCGTACCTTTGCCGCCTTCTGCTCTTTAGGACCTTTCTACTCTGATACCACTTGTTGATGTGTGAAACATCACAAGAAATGAATTAATGTGACATTAGACAACCTCTATGATCATCATTAACTCATTGCCACTCCAAACTTTGAGAAATGATAGCCAAAACCAAGAACTTTACTTCTACAGAACTTTCTAGTCACTGAAATGACATACTTTAAGTATTTTGCTAATTTATCTTAGCAAAAATATTATTTCTCGAAGATCTTTTAGTGGATGAAAGTAGGAGAGAAGAGATTTCCAACAAGCTATTATTTGCAAGAAAAAAATCTCTAGAACTCAAGTTATGACCTTCACAACATGACTATGTATGACTGCCAAAATTGGAAATTCTTCCTGTTATAGTAAAAAGCGCCTACCTAAAAATGGATTCGATGCTTAGCATAGACTTGCAACCAAAAGTGGATGCCAGGCATCGACTTTGAGCTTTTTTAGCCACTTTTTTAGTGCCAGAATTACCCCCTTGAACACAGATATGAACAAGATCACTTTTATGTTAGAAGTCTATGCCTGGCATCGACTTTATGTTGAAACTCGATGCCAGACATTGAGTTTCTCCACAAATTTCATCTTTTCAAGAAGATTTAGCAGTAGATAAAAGTCAGATATGAAAACAAAGACTTATCAGCTTAGATTCAATGCCAGGCATCGACTTCCCGCATAAAACTCAATCTTTCAACATACATTCGATGCTAGGCATCGACTTGCTTGGAAAAACTTCAATCCTTCAAAACATTACACAAAAGACAAACACTGGAGATGGAAGAAGAAGACTTATACACAGAACTTTAACTAGTTCTTGTCATAGCTATGAAAACTCAGAAGCTCACAAGTGCTTTCTCACTCAGAGAAGCCCAACATACTCAGTCATACAAAATGAACTCCTTCTCACATTCTATCACACTCTTCCACTTCTTCTCTCATCGCGTCAGTTGATACAAACTAATTTATATAGATTTTCTCATTCTCATGATTTTGAAAATGCTTCTAGAACTAAAGTGAACTAACTTAATAAATATAATACACTTGTGAATTTGTCCCTTCACATAGGCATGTGATTTTCTTCTAAAACTTTGACCTTCAAATATATGTGCAATTAGTGAGTGTTTCTCCAACAACATTTAGGTAGACATCTTTGAATTTGAATTCAAGTATTGGCTCCAATTACAACTATAAAACGAGGATGACATGACCTGTAGGATATCACGACTCTTAGAGATCATTAGAGAAGACATACTATGATTTGCAGAGGTTACTCTATAGCTCACGCATACCCCTCACATTGTGGAATGTATTATTTCCAATGACATTGTATTTGCACATGTTTTAATATATACTTTCTATCATATTTTCACCTCACCTCTCTGTCATGACCATATCTGTACAATGATATTCTCAAAAATTGTTCTCAGTGCATGATTGATCATTTCTAATTATTTAAATCTTGATATGTTCACTATATTGTCTGCTATAATGATACAAAATCTCATTGTCATCACTCATCTGAATCGTGATATATGAATGCATCATTACTCTCTGGTCTGTTGACTATTACACCCCAAAAATGTCAGGACTATAGTGTGATTTGCTAAACACCATTCTGTGCATGTAGTCTATTATATTTGATGGAATCACTCACGATTTGTATCTTTCTAAGATAATTAGAGTTTCCCAAAAGTTACAAAAGAACCTTATTTCAACAGAAAAAATTGTGGAAAGAGTATAGCATGTCATCTTCAATGAATTCAAAGGAAGTCTTCAATGCCATAGCTCAAGGAAGGAAGAAATTTAGGATGTTCACATTGAACATGAAAACACCAAACGCTAAGGTAACATTCATACATTTTGGAAGCAAGAATGATGTTGGACTAGATCTAGGACATAAGAGAATAGGAATTATCAATGTTCCAAAGCTCAGAGGTATGAGCAAGCCTGAGGTGGTGGCAGGTGTTCCTAGGTTTGATTCAAGTGCATTGCATGAGTTGTGTGAATTTTATCATCTGGGAAAGAAAAATAGAAACTTTAAAAAAGAAGTAAATATGTGGCCTTAAACTATTTGTATTTTATACACATATATATGTGCTCCTAGAAATAATCCCCCCATTGCTCCAAACAGGTATTACATTAATTATTATCATAGTAGAAACATTTGTCTGTTTTTCATGAACATAAATCAAAAGATTTTGGAATATTCAAGAGATTTAAGGAACAAATGCAAAGAGAAACAAGAAGATAAATAAGATATTGAGGTCTAATTTAGAAGGGCAATACTTCTCTAAGAAGTATTTTTATTTATTTCAAGATAATGGAATCAAAAGATAATTCACATGTAGTTATACTTCTCAATAATATGATATTGGAGAGAGAAAGAATAAACAAACCTCAGAGATAGTTAGGTGCATTTTGTATGCAATGAACGTTCCATTGTTGTATTGCATTGAAGCTATAAACATAGCCGTATACTTCATGAATAGGTTCACAACATTTGGAGTATATATTCTAACCCTCGAAGAAGTGTATTGAGGTAAATGACCAAGTCTAATTCACCTACGAGCATTGGGCATATTTGTTATGCTCATGTGCCATACGAAACAAGAAGAAAGATGGATCCTACGTCAAAGTAATGCATTTCTGTTGGTTATTCATTTGAGAAAAAGGAATACAAGCCTTATAGAACCATAAGCAAAGAATTAAGAGTTTCTCGAGATGTAATCTTTTATGAATTAAGATCATGGTACACTGATAAGGTCAAAGAAAAGGTTCTTCATAATGATTGTGATGATTACACATATAATGTGGATCATGATGTGCAACAAATAAGAACTCAAATTATAGGTTCAAAAGATGCAACATAAATTGGAAAAACCTTGAAGTAGAAGAGGAGATTGAGGGCACATTCATCATCCCCAAACTCAAGGCAAAATAAGACAGAAGGTGAACATGATGCACAAGATAGTTAAACAGGTTCAAGTGAAGAAGAGTATGGAAAGGTTTTCACCCCAACAAGTCAAATTTCCAAGGCTAAAGAAGAAATATTCAAAAGGCAATGAAAGGTGGTTTGGAAAAGGTTTCTTGTACAAAGGCCCATTCATGATAGCTTCATTATAGAGGACTTTGAATATATGATGTAGCTAGTTAAGGAAAAAGAACCTAAAATGATGGAGACCTCTAAATCTCCAAATTCTTGATCTATAATGATTTAAGAACTCTTCTATATCAATCATAGACCAAACTTTACACAAATATTATCATGCTTTACAAAATCATTTACAAACACTTCTCTGTGTGAAGTAACTTCTTCTTCAAAGAGTGTGATTTAGAGATTAACTCCATTACCTGCAAACATCTTCAAATTTCTTCAATCCAATGATGAACATGCCTCCAAGATATCTTTATGCAATCATAACATTCATTAGATCTTCAAAGGAATCATTAAAACTCTGATTTTATCATTAAGATCAAATGTCAGAAACTGTCTCTCTCAACAAGCGACTTTGACATAGTCAACTTCTCAAGTTGATTTCTTACAACACAAGTTCCGTTTTGCTTAATTCTTCTAGCCATATCTTCCTTACCTTCTAACTTAGATTTTGAATGCTCACTTATAAAAAACGTTACACTATGCATTGAGATCTAAGCAAAAAACTATCATATAAAAGTGTGTGACTCTAAGAGCTTTATCTACAAACTTTACATATACATGTTGCTATTGATAATACATACAACCTAAAGGAATTAGACCATGAAACTTTGAACATAGCTTGATTAGCTTCTAAATTAGATGTGTACAAAAGATTTCCTGGTCCACTTGATCAACCTGAGAGAAATCAGAGAAAGACTCGATGCTAACTCAGGAAGATGACTCTCTACACATGTATCACATGAACTCTTGACTTCTAATGACTCTCACATCTATTTATTTACATTATTGACTTATATACACATATGATTCTAGACTCAGACCATGTCTATTACATTATTCCTTATCATTCTAAAGAGCATCTATGCCTATTGACAAGAATTTTCATATGTAATGTACATATGTATACAAGCTACATTTCTAAGATCCCTTCACTTCCTTCAATGACTTCTTGTCTTCATTTTGATTTTTGAGTTGCTTCAAATACTTCATAATCATCAATTGGTGATTGCTTTGTTCCAACAGTTCCCCGTTAATCACAAATTGTGATTATGCCATACTTCTTTATTCCAACCATCTCTTTGAACTTCTGTAATTTAGGTGCATCTAAGCTCTTTGTCAACATGTCTGCAACTTGCTCTTTTGTTGGTGTATAAAATACTTCAATCTCTTTGTCAAGTACCTTTTCTCTCAGGAAATTATATTGAATCTCTATGTGTTTAGTTCTAGCATGAAAAACAGGATTAGCTGCCAAATATAATGAACTCATGTTATCCCCAAAAATAATTGGAGTACTCTAATCAGTTCCAAAATTCTTCAATAAGGTTTTCAACCATATCACTTCCTTTGCGACCTCTACAATTCCTTTATACTCAGCTTCTATGGATGACAAAGCAATTGTATGTTGCTTCTTTGAGCACCAAGAGATTAATTTGTCTCCAATATAATAGAGATAACCATGAGTAGACCTTCTATCATCTGAATTATCTGCCCAATCTGCATCACTAAACACTTTGATTCTTGTGTCAGAAGTAAAACCATAATACAAACCTTCACTCAGGGTTCCCTAGATATATCTAAGTATCCTTTGAGCTACAATCCAATTAGTTTTCTTTGGACAATGCATAAATTGTGATAAGACACCAACTCCATATGATAGGTCTGGTCTTGTCAAGGTAGCATAGATCAAACTACCTTCCAAACTCTGATATTTCTTCATGTCATTAAATTCTTCTCCTCTATATCTACTCAATTTATGATTTACCTCCAATGGTGTGGTTGAAGGCTTGAAATTTTCCATGTTGAACTTGGTTAGAAGATTCTTTAAATATCTCTCTTGTGTAACATATACTCCATGTTGAGTGTACACAATCTGCATTCCTAAGAAATAAGACAAGTTTCCCAAATCACTTATCTCAAACTCCTTTTCTATTTGCTTCTTAAGCTCCTTGATTCTTTGAGCATCTATACCTGTGACAATAATATCATCAACATAAATGCACATATATATGAACTCATCTTCACTTGCCTTCACTAGCAAGTTACTATCTGCTTTTGAAGATTGATATCCAAATTCATTCAAGAACTTAACAAGCCTGTAATTCCATGCCCTTGGGGCCTGCTTCAAACCATAGAAAAATCTCTTGAGCTTACATACATAATCTGATCCAATTAAATCCATAAAACCCTCTAGTTGCTCCATGTAAACCTCATCTGCAATATATCCATTCAAAAATGCATTTTTTACATCTAATTGTGACAACTTCCATCCTTTACAAGCAACAATAGCAATTAGGGTTCTAATTGTAGACATCTTAACAACTGGACTAAAAGTTTCATCATAGTCTACCCCATAAGTTTGAGCATAACCTTTAACCACAAGTCTAGCTTTGTACCTAGACACCTCACCATTTGCAAACCTCTTTGTCCTATACACCCACTTGCATCCAATTACCTTCTGACTCTTTGGTCTTGGCGTTTCATTCTCAAGTAGAGCATCATACTCCTCTTGCATTACCTTTTCCCAATTTTGTTTTACTTTAGCTTCTTCATATGTGGTTGGATCTTTATTTGTCTTCAAAATATAAGCATAATCTTTTGTTGTTAAGAAAGATGTACCATATCTATACCTAATGGGTTCCTTTGTTTCTCTCAAAGATCTTCTAACCTTTGCATTTCTTGAAGTCTCAGCTTTATTTGATTCTGGATCAAATCTTGGCCCATCTTCATCATTGTCCTGCAATTTACTTTTACAATCATCATTATCAATATCTTCTTCATATACCTTTACTTTTTTCTTTCTTTTCCTTTGAATTTCTTCAAAATCTGCATGATCACTAGTTGACCCTATATACCATGTGCTTTGCTCATCAAATGTAATATCTTTTGTGACAATAAAGACAACTTTAATGGATTTTACATCGAGATTACCACAATCCTTCTTCTCAATGTAAACATAAGCTAGAGAACCAAAAACTTTGAAATAAATCATATTGGGTTTCTTCCCATCATAATCTTCATAAGGTGTAATGACCTTCAAAGCTTTTGTAAAAGAAATATTTAGAATGTGATTAGCTATATGTATTGCATCAAACAAAAAATTTGGGAGAAAGCTTTTTAGATGATATCATACTACGCATCATCTCAACAAGTATCCTATTCTTTCTCTCTACAACACCATTCTATTCTGGCATGTAAGCAATAGTGAGTTGATGAGAGATACCTTTGTCTCCAAGAAAAGTGTTAAAGTCTTTAGACATGTACTCTCCTCCTCTATCACTTCTCATAATCTACATCTTTGGTTGACTTTCATGTTCAACCATAGCTAAGACCTTCTTGAAACTAGGAAAAATCTTTGACTTTACTTTAAGATCGTAAATCGTGAATATCTTGAGAAATCATTAATGAACGTAACAAAGTACCTGAAACCTTGAATATTGAACCATTCACATCTGAATGTATGATCTACAACTTGCTTGTGGCTATGATGTATCCATTCTTCTTGAAAGGAAGTTTATGAAGCTTTCCTTCAAGACATCCTTCACATGCCTTTGCATCATCTGGTAAAGCAAAAGTAGGCAAACTCTCCATAGTACCTTGACCTTTGATATGCTTGAGAGCTGTGTAATTGATATGACCAAATCTAGCATGCCATAACGTCATGTTCTCCTTAGATGTAGTAGACCTAGCAACATTAGCATGACTTATTTTGGACAATACAAAAATGCCACTTCTATTTCACCTTGAAGTAGATAATGCTTCTCATTAGGTTTGAGGATCTGACATGAGTCTTTCTTAAAAATAACTTTATAACCATCTGTCAAGAAAGTCAAGATAGAGAACAAATTCTTCTTAATGATTGGAACTTAAAGAGCATTGGAAATTGTGAAATTTCTTCTTGTTCTTGGCTTTAGGTTCACTTCTCCAACACCTACAAATTCCAAATCATGACCATCTGCAATCATCACTCTTCTACTTGAAGAGTTAGAAAAGGAAGAAAATACCTTTCTGCAACCTATCATATGCTTAGAAGCTCCTAAATAAAAAATCCAAGGATTATCTGAGATTGCATTTAATGCTACCCGATCAAAAGCTACCTCTTCAATACTAACACATTCATAGGAATCTACCTTTGAAGATTTAGGTTTTGGATAATCTTTAGTGCTATTACCTGATGCTTTCTTCTTCTCATGAAAAATCCTTGTTTTGCATTCTATTATGAAAGGACCTGGTTTCTTACAGTAATGGCATACTTCTTTCTTTGAATCATATGTATTCAAAGACTTTTCTTTGGGTGTAGAGGAAGCCTTAAGAGAAGGACCAAGACTTTCCTTCTTGGATTGCTAAAAATTCTTCTCCTTCTTTGCCTCCTTCTTCTTCTTTCTTGTTGACAACGATAACATGGCTTCATCATTCTCTCCATACCCTTTTGTTGTTCTTCATTTTGAAGTAATAGGAACTAATAGTTCTTCAAATGAAAGTTCTCTATCTCTTGTAGAGAGAGATAAGGAAGTAACAAAAGCACGATATGAAGACGGAAGTGAGTGAAGTGTATTTTCCATCTCTTCATCTGAAATGTTGACTCCACATTGAGTAACTAATCTCGTAAATCTTCAAGCTTCACAATATGTGATTGAACCGATTCACCAACTTTCATCCTTGTGTTGGATAGCTCTCTCCTTAGATGATCTTTCCTGGCAGGGTTTCTACTCTGATAGAGATTCTCTAACTCCAACCAAGCTTGTCGAGAGGTTCTACATGATCTTATTTGGGGTATAATATGCCTCTTGACTCCCATAGCAATATATGAAAGTGCTTGTGCATCCCTTGAATCCCATATGGATTTCTCTTTTGTAGGAAGTAATATGTTAGTAGTACATACTCGTGATGATGAAAGAGTTTCTTCTTCTTCACTAACCTCCTATTTAGTAGAAATGGTAACAATCATTCTTCTAGAAGATGAAGCAATATCTTGTCTGACTTGTCTTGGCCTTGGATAAGTGCCATTGACAGTATTCTGCAAGACTTTTGATACTAACATATTCATCATGATAAAACTCCACATTGGATAGTTAGACATTCCTTCAAGATTGTCTTCATTCTCAAGTCTATAATCACTCATCTTGTTGAGGGTCATGTCAACTATGCTTGATACCAAATGTTGGAAGTGCGTGAGCCTCAATAATAATTAATCACATGTTTGAAGGATCTTCCAACACATGAACCTTAGCATACACACCTTAAGACTCAAAAGAGATGCGTGAGAGATAGAGAGAGAATAGAAAAAATTTTCAAAGTGTATGGTAAGCTAGCATGCTCCTCTACACTATTTATATTCCAATGTCAAATTAAAATGTGTGAATATGATACAAATTGACAATATCTGAATCTAGGTGGAAATAGGAACTAGATACAAGAAATTGTGTGCCTAAGAGTTATGAAGAGTGTATGTGTGAGAATATGGAGAATATGAACAATTTAGAACTGTCTTATAGCAAACCCAAATTTTGATTATCCTACATCAGAAACTAGTGAATGAATTAGTGAGAACAGAAATAGACTTGATACTCACAATAACTCAGCAAGTGATGTTGATCGTTGGCTGATAGGAACTCCTCCAACTATCTCTAGATGTAGAGCACCACTCCTCCAAGAGTGTAAGAACACTTCCTCCAAGATCTCCTCTAAGGTCTCCTCCTTGAGTTGATGAACTCCTTGAGTGATGCATCCAAGCTCCTTCTTTTATACCTTGAGAAACCCCTTAAAAATCAACTTCTATGATTGCAATGAATAGCTATGATAAAGTCACAAAATATGCTTTTTGAGAATCGCGTTGACCGACGGGTAATTTTTGTGCCATGAAATAAAAACATTAACTCTTCTATTACACTATGCTTTTACATTTGTGCTGTCATCAGGATTTCAACCCGAGCGACTAGTGTAGAAGATATTTGATCTATTCATTCCACCCACACTATCTTCTTGTGAAAGGTGTACTAAGGATCCTATCATATGCTGTTATCATATGCTGCTAGTTAATGATTGTTGGACCATATGACATTTTATCCGATAGAGATGCAGCAACCTTGGCCTAGGTTTCCAATTTTGGTTACTGGTAGAGATCAGTCACCAATTCTCAGCCTCCTTATTTTCTTAGCCTTCTTTCTTCTACACAAGGATACTGCTACTCCTTTTAGTAACCAATACTATGCCTCATTTTTCTAAAAAATTAGTTACGCAAGAGAACATAGGAGCAGTAGCAGAGAAGATAAAAAATATAGTAGAATTTCAAAAAATTGCTACTCATCGCAAGTAAAAATATGTGGATTTGTTCACTCGTGCACTCTCAAGGCAAAGCTTAAATGATGATCTAGACAACTCTAGATAGATAGTTACAAGGTAGAGGTATGTTGGCTCAATTCAATGTCGGAGGTAGTGCAAAGGTCATGTATATATAGGCTAATGGAGCGATGTGGCCTTCTACAGATGGCTATAGATGGGTAGTAAAATGTAGGCAGCCACGAATCATGTAATCCCCATATGCAACTTAGGCAGGTTCAACTGACATGACAAATATGAATGTTTTTTTACTTTGATAGGGAATGTTATATCAAATGTTTCATTTATCATCATGCCAGGTGCGTTGTCCTCGAACCTCCAGTCAGGCACCACTGGCCCCTTGGGACCCCTCCACAAGGGGACCCACTAGCTCCCATGGTCCTCCCAGCCAAGGCTGCTCCCCATTGCCCCAAACCCCACAATTGGGGTCCTTGGTAACTCCCTTTCCTTAGAATACCTTAGATGGTCTAATTTGACCATCCAACATGCAATTTGGGATTTCCATCAATTGGGTAATGCACGTTTGGATTCTCCTCATTATGGGGGCCTTCCAAAATGTGCATTAGTGCATACAATCATGAGGGGTAGACATTGGTCATATGCTCACACTTTCTATATCTACGACTACGTCCCTGGGTTATGCTTTTGATTTCTTTCTTGGAATTCAATTCTTGCTCTAGATAGATCTATTACGTGTGAAAAGTCATGCAATACTACACATGAGTTATATTTTCCTTGATACAGTAAAGCCAAAAGTGTTTTGGATTTAGAATTAGGATAAAGAGGCCAATCATATAAAGCCACTTTTTAATCTTTCAACTTGATTAGTTTAAATTTTTTGATGTTACTTTCTCTATTTTAACTCATAAGTTTTTAGCCTCATTTCCATTGGTTTAAGATGGCATTTGATAAGTTTTTATTTGTGTAAACATTGAATCTTAACTTTCAACAAGGGAGATTGATGCAAGAATTGTACCAAGGAGCAAGAAAAAGTATATACGAACTATCCCACCAATCTTATCCACATGACCATAGCGTACTTGAGAATTCTGGTTATATTTAAGTGGAATCGACCAATGAAATCTTAGAAAATTTAGAAGCATCTTTTTCTCTAAGCAACAACCTCCATGATTTGTAAATATGGCATAAAAGAGAAAGAAATCAAGGCAACTTAAGAAAACATCTTTGAAAGTCCAATTGAGTGTCCAAGTGGCCAGTACATTGAGAGGAATCCATCCTACTTCGCTGGCCCCCAATCTACTTATCTTGGCATATTGATAGAGAATAAACTTTTGGTGTCTCTCTATCTAGTTGATTACCTTGTATGATACTTTTTGTTTTTTCCCATTTATATTTGATTTCATTTGCTAACCTTCTATTTGGTTCTTTTAGTCATGAGGTGGTTCGTTTAGTTTATGCTGAGCATACAAAGTCTCAAGACATATTCTTTCAGAAAAATCTTTATGTGATTGCCTACCTTATTCCCTATGCAATGCCAAGTAGCTCACAAGTATCTCATCTTACTGCTCTTGATGTACATCATTCATAATCCAAATGAATTTGACTAAGAATCCTAGGAAATTTTTTTGAATCTTGTTGATATTATATTGGCACATTGATAGAGAATTAAATTCAAGTGTCACTCTATCTAGTTAATTACCTTGTATTATACTTTTTGGTTTTTCCCATTTATATTTCATTTCATTTCCTAACCGTTTTTTTGGCTCTTTTAGTTATGAGGTGTTTCGTTCTGAGTTGATTCCAAGCATACAAAGTCTCAAGATCACACTCTTCATATTCTTTCAAGCAAAGCTTTATGTGAAGACCTTATTCTCTATGCAATGCCAAGTAGCTCGTTTAGAATCCAAATGAATTGGACTAAGTATCTTAGGAAATTCGTAAAATCTAGTTAATATTATGCAATTCTTAGGATTATGCCTTGGTTTACGTTGGAGAAACTAGTGAAACACAACCATTCAAATGATGAAACAAGGTTCTTGGATACTCCATCCAACTTATGCTCTATGTTGAGAAAAAGCTATTCTATTTATTCCAAAGATACATAGCTTAGAACAATCCCTTCAAAAGGTATACTAGAGGAATAGCTTAAACAATCTAAACTATCACTACAACATACGAGTTCTATACCGATGCTAGCCATACTGATGGTCATACCCCGACATCAGTATGACCATTGGAAATATTTGGAAAGACCACGCTAGCCACACCGATGGTCACTTGGGCATCAGTATAATTGTTGAAAGGTTATGGTCAATATAAACACCAAAAAAAGCCGCCATCGGTATATGCATCAGTATATGTGTCAGTATAAGCACCAAAATAGATGTCAAGATATGCATTGGTAGTCCTAAAAAATTACGATGCTCATACTAATGCATATACCGATGCTTATATCAATGGTGGGCTTAGATAAACGGAGAGCTAAAAGCCAACATTGTTCTCTTTTGAACTCCGATATGCTATTGTCCAATTTGCATGCATACATTATGATCATCCACCTGCATTGTGCTCTCTCTCTCTCTCTCTCTCTCTCTTTTTCTCTCTATCTCTCTCTACACACACACATCTCTTTTTCTCTCTCTCACACATCTTGGTAAGTGATGCATTCACTCTTTCACCCTCTCTCTTTCTCTATGTTTTCTCTTTCTTAATTTCTCTTTCCTTTTGTTTTGCAAGAGCTTTTTGGTGTTGGATTTGTGTAATTTGACGAGAGATGACTTTGACTGTGCTTTGACGAGAGCGATCAGAAGGAAATTACATGGATGTAAGTGATTTATATACATGCATGTATTGTTTTGTTCTTTTAGAGAGAGAAATAGAGAGAGATGAAAGAGAGAGAGAAAGAGAGAGAGAGAGAGATACATATACACACATGCATACTCATGTATATGCATGCATACATACACACATGCATATGCATACATACATACACACATGCATACACACACATACACATACACTCTCACATGCATACACGCATAAGAGACACACATACACACATATTCATACACACATGTTTTCACACATACACACATAGGCACACACATATACACACACACTCACATGCATACATACACACTCATGCATATTCATGCATACATATACATATATACATGCACACATGTACATACACACACATATACATACACACATGCATATATGCATACACACATGCATATATTCATACACACATGCATACACATATGCATACACATACATATGCATACATATACACTCTCACATGCCACATACATACACATACACTCACATGCATACAAACATATAGATACACACATACACTCAGATACACACATATTCATACACACACTTTTTCACACATATACACATATATACATAGACACATAGACACACACATATACACACACAAACTCACATGCATACATACACACTCATGCATATTCATGCATATGCATGCATACATACACACATATACATACACACATGTACATACACACACATATAAATACACACATGCATATGCATACATACATACACACATATATATATACATGCATGCACACACATATACATACATGTACATACACACATGGACACACATATACTTACATGCATATATACACACACAAAAGAGACACACATATACACACATAGACACATTTACACATATACACACATATATACATACACACATATACACATGGACACACATACACACACATATACATAACATACACATACAAATAGACACACATAGTCACATACACATATATATACACATGCATACACACATACACATACACAATAATATATATGACCAATTAGGGTTTTTGAATTGGTGTTTTAGGAAGAAAATTATTATTTGTAATCAGATAAAAAAATTAAGATCTTATGATTAAAATTAGTATATATAATCAAATGTATCACAGATTAAAATGTCCTAACATCTCCACATGGTATCAGATGGTATCTTTGGATCCGCATCAGAGAATGGCATGTCCTTGCACTCAATGCAAGTATCATATTTTTTGTAAACAATAGATTTGTACTACACATGTTTGAGAATATGGATCCTTTGATGAAGATTGACTACAAAACCTACCTTACCAATCACATGGTTCCCCTGGTGAGCAAATCCACCCACACAACATTATACTGCCTACCTCTCGTGGGCAAAAGAGAATAAAGAGGGAGGTAGAAGGACAAGTTATAGGTAGCATTACATGTCATGAGTTCCTTGGACATGACAAAATTTCCACAATCAAAAGTCGACGAACAACATCAAAACATGCAAATACTAGTCCGTTTACCACTCTACACTCGAAAAAAGATTTTTGTACTGCGTGCATCGCTCGCAATGGTCAATCTTCAATCCATTTATGGATAGTAAGATAGTAGTGTCTCTGAATTGTTCACATAAGTGGATTTTAAATAAACTTTCAATGTTGTATCAAAATAAGTTTATTTACTAATGTTTTTGTAACTCCTTATCTCTTGAAGGCATTCAAAAGATTAGTTTCTACCACATGGCAACAACATACCTATTACCATTGGTGTCCATGTGAGAGGCCAAATTGTCATGAAACACTTTTGTATATGTTCTTAATAAAACATATAGTGGCCTGGTCATCCATAGACTGTAAGTTCAACCAAGGTGGTGACCAAGGTGGTGACCAAGGAATAGACCTTGGCATACCTTGTCATCCGAGTCACGGAAGTCATGATTGGCACCGTTGGCTGTGCACACGGGAGGACCTCATTGATCAAGGAAGATGGAGGTTCCCAATACTTCTTGGGAGGTCACCCATCCCAATATTGTTCCCCTCGGAGCTCGCTTAACCGTGGCAATCTCTTGCCACTAAGCTACACTATTGTGGAGCTTGCAGAAGGGGAAAGACTAAGGTTCACATTATCATCAATAAGTTTTGGCCCCTCAAAGCTTCATTCTTTAGCTTTCAATGCCTATTTTTGTATTTTGGAGTACTTTCATGCATAGTTCTCTCCAAAAAGGTCTAAGAACATCAAGACGAGTGTTCTTTGTACTTCGTCAATAATAAATGTTCACCTTTTGGGCTATGTTTTTCAGCCACACTAGTTAATCTACAAGTTTCTTGAAAGGTTTTAGTTGTGGTGGGAGTAGCCATCACAAGTCTATGCAGGATTTTGAGCCTAAAGAACAGAGTTGACAAACACTTGTAGATGTTGTTGGCTAGTGTTTGAGTAGAGAATTCAGCTTTTTAGTACCATATTATTGCATATATTGAGCACATACACACTATGTACACTTCTATGGATACTGCTTATGTACGTCCATGTGGTCATTGATATAGTGGTTACATTTTTCATAAAGCATTTTACATTTGATAAAGAGAGTCATGGTGAGGTTTTCTTAATTGGGAGACACCCAAACATTGGGCTCTCTTTGGTGGTGTAGGTGGAAGACTTACCCAACCTTGCCATAGGAAATGTATGATAGTTGTTCATAGGTCCTCGATACGACTTGAGGTAATGCTCCATCAGTTAGAAACACTAATAATTGATCATACCATGAATCCACTTCAACAATTTGTGCATTGAATAGCTCCGCATCCAAAAATTCATCATTTAAACTTGTAGGTGTTTCACCTGATTCCAATCTACCAAAGTAATCTACCATTGCATGCTCTTTCCCTGGAGTATGAATAATCACAAAATAAAATTCTTGCAATAGAAGCATCCACCTAGCCAATCTTCCTGTCAATAAAGGCTTCTTGATCAAATACGCCAAACCCTGATGATCAACATGAAAAATAACTTTATTACCCAACAAATAATGTCTAAAATTATTAAGGGCATACACCATTGCTAAAGCTTCTCTCTCAGCCACTGGATAGTTTCTTTCAACTGCACTCAACACCTTACTAACATAATATACTAGTCTATACCATCCTTTTTCCTTCTGCTACATCAAAACTGCTCCTACCGCCACATCCAATGCATCAACAAATATATGGAATGGCGGTGGCTGCAAAATTGGTGCCAGTGAAACCATCTTCTTCGATAATTGAAATGCTCTTTCTTGAGCTTCAACCCATACAAATGGAACATCCTTTTTTGTCAAATGTGTGAGTGATAGAGAGATATTGGCCAAGTACCTTAAATACCTAGCATGCCACTTAATCTGGCCAATGAACCCCATTACTTCCTTGACATTTGTGGGTGCTTTTGTTGTCCTAATGGATTCACTCTTTTTCACATCAATAGCCATCCCTTTTTGAGAAATGATATGTCCCAATAAAATGCCACTTTTGACCACAATGACGCTCTTAAATGGATTGAGCACCATCCTGAATTTCTTGCATCTATCAAAACAAGATTTTAGATGCAGCAAGTGTTGTACCTTTTTTCCAAACATTGAAAAGTCATCCATAAAAACTTGCATGAAATCCTGCAAATAAGGTTCAAACACTTTATGCGCCACATAATTAAACGATGGCGGTCCATTTTTCAATCCAAAAATCATAACTATAAAGACAAACACCAGATTCCATAATGAATGTAGTTTTGTGTTGATCCTCCTCAGCAACACGAATTTTATTGTAACCTGAGAATCCATCCAAAAAACTATACATTTCATGACCAGCTACTGCATCCAATATGGCATCAGAAAATGGCATAGGGAAGGGATCCGTAATTGTTGCTGCATTTAACTTTCTATAATCAACACGAATTCTGAGCTTCCCATTCTTTTTAGGGACCACTATAATAGACAACCATGTGACTTGATTAACCGGTTTAATGAATCCAACTGCTAACAGTTTATCAATTTCCTCCTTAATCTGCTTCGCAAAATTAGGATTCATCCGATACATTTGCTGCACAATCGAAACTGCATCCTTCTTTAAATTTATGCGATGTTGATGTAGATCAGGGTATATACCTTTCACCTGTGCGTAATCCCAAGAAAAAACATCCACATATTCCTTTGATAAGCAAATCATGTCTTCCATGAATTGACCCTCTTGTTCCTTACTTACTCTCACCATTTTTGGTACAATCTCTGTCCCCAAATTAATTTCTTGAAGCTCATCCTCTTTTACTGTTCTAGAACTTGCATATTTATGCTCATAAATCTTTTCAGCCAAATTAATTACCTCTTTCTCTTGCTGCTCCAGCTTTTGCTATGTAAGAATTTCCAGACTTTGTTCAAACATCCGTCGCACTTGTGCTCCTTCCAATGCATCTCTTGGAACTGGCTCACTTGACTTCTGGACTACTACGTCATCCTTTGCTAACACACCTTCCACATCTACTTCTAAAACTGGTACAACAATTGGGTTTGCTTTCAGAAATTCTTCCTGCTCATCATCTTCTATCTCATCCGCCAAACTAATAGTCTGAGCCATCAATGATTTCTCCTGTATCGACATGTTTCTTATACCTTTGATGGGAATTTTTTGTTGCTTTTTTCCTTTTGAAATCATCACCACATTCAATCCCCAGTTCTGCTTAACCTTAGCCAACCTGAACCGAGGTCTTCCTAACAACATTTCATATGGATATGTAGACTCCGACATTCGAATCACCACAAAGTTTACCATGAATGACATTGCTGAACTTATGATTTGTTGCTGCTTTAGAATGCCCAATGGCTAAACTCTAGTTTGTTCTGCCATTTTTACTTGAAAAGGTGCTAGAGCCAACGTCCCTTTCCCCATCTCTTTAAAAAATATACTTAGGTAATATATTCACTCTTGAGCCACCATCAAGCAACACTTCATCAAATCCCCTTTGATTATAATGTTCCTGAATTACTTGCACAACATAATCTACATCAGTCCGATCAATATTATTAGCTGATGTTGATGGTACTTGCCTAGCTGCTGGGTCTAATTGTTGTCCAAGAAGCTTCTTTAATAACTTATCTCTAAAAGTTGGTACCAAAGATAATAACTGATTTAAGGACAATTATAAAAGAGAATTAATGACTACCTCAAACCAGTCATTATCTAGATCTTGCTTGGACTGAGTTTTCTCCTCCTTCATTTTCTCTACAAGGACTACATCATTCTCTTCCTGAGATGAACTTGCAAATTGCATCTGTTTTTGCTTATCCTACTGGATCCATTTTTGAACTTGGTCTCTCATATGTCTTTGTTCCTAGAATGCGACCTTTATTTTTGGACCTTATAACTGCCAAGACATCCACTTCTTTAGCCTTTCCACATTGCTTGCAATCACAATTCCATTAATTTTCATGATTCAGATCTAGACTTCTTGATGTACTAGCACCTACATCGTTACGACAATCTTGATCTGATAATTCTATCACTATAGCATTGGCCTGAGTAGCCTGCTGAACCTATTGTTGCTGGTGCCTCTGTTGATTATTTTGATTATATTGAACCACTGGTATACCTCTTTCTTCTCTATGATTTACCCATAAAGGACAATTAGGCCCTATCCAATGATTAGGTGCTGAACAATCTCCACAAGGCAGCACCCTAGGTGGTCTACCTTGCTGATTTCCTTGTTGGTTTGCTTGATCTCTCCATGGCAGTTGTACTTGCTGCTACCTCTGAAAATTACCTCGACCCTAAACTGGAATAGCCTAATTGGTAGCCACTTCATTATTATTTCTATTATCCTGCCTTGAACTTTGCCCTCTATGCTTGGGGTTATACCAACACTGATTTGTTGTGTGTCCATCTTTATCAGAAATCTCACAAGATCTTTTCTCTTTTGGAGCTATTATAGAATATATGTGTTTCTTTAACTTAGTAATCAAAGCTTCTTCTTTACTTTGTTTACCTTTATGTTTTTGGTGCTTTCTCACCACCACTTCTTCATCTTGTGTATCCGAATTAGAATCATTTGTCTCTTTTTGTGATTCCATTTATGAATTTGATTCAGCCTCTGAACTTGAATCACTATGTCTCTTTTCTGATCTTCCAAATCTTCTTTCCACTCGTACATCTACTAACACTAATACACCAAAACCATTAGCAATATCCACACTTGCAACTGCATGTCTGATGCTACTCCTTAATCCTTTTAGAAAGTAACCCGCCAACATCTCATCGGTAGGTCTCTCATTGCCCTATAATCTTTCCATTAAGGTTCTAAATTTCTGAGCATAGTCTTCTACTAACATGGTTCTTTGTCTAATTGCTCTCAACTTCCTCAAAACATCAGAGGGAGTTTTTTCTTTCCTAAATCTTTGTTAAAAACATTATTTTTAATCCATCATATGTAGCGAAATGAACAATACCGTATTGACTGAACCAGCTCATCGCTCTTCCTTCCAATGTAGCGGCAAATTGCTGGAGTTTGATGTCATCACCATATATAGCTGGACAAGATAATCAACATCTTCTTTAGAGCCTCCTCTAAAATGGGTTGCTTTAACCTTCGGATTTGGAGGTGGTTGCACCATTGGCTGTGGCTGAGATGTATGCCTAGTTCTTTGATCGTTGGTCCCTGCAAGTGGGTCAAACTGGAGTCGTCTTCTAACTCCTATAGTTGCTTCTATTAGGAATAGCGCTCCTAGTATACCGCCCACTAGCCTTGCCTCTGCTGCACCTATTCCTCCTTCGTCCTCTTCAGTTTCCAAATTAGATTCCTCCTGTGCTTCGTACCAATCATATGTGAAGAGATGGATAGGTATGTGCTTGAAGATGAAGAGGTGTTGCAAAATCCTTGATCTACACCAGCCAAATGAACTCCAAGAGTATATGGTGGGCCCTTTTAGCTTGCCAATGCATGTATTAGACACCCTATGTACCTTGGAAGATCACTCTCAAAAAGATAGATCAAAACAGATAAGTTGGAGTTAGCTCAGAGGTGAAAACTTACTATTCTTGGTTCATACACCTATCCAGTGTTTTACATAATTCTCTGATCACAGCAGCAATTAGCTCAATTCCTCTTGGGGAAGTCTAGGCAACTTAAAGAGCTAACTTTCAAGAGTAATCTCATCAAAAATAATGAACCACACATTGAGAATGAGTTTTAACAAGTGATGACATCATCCCGATTTTCACGGGCTGCTACAGAAATAGACTAGTGAGCAGAAAAAGCAACATAACTCAAAATAAAGGAATTCAATGATTATGCAAATTTGTATGGTTATACTAGACAGTAAGCTGAATCCAACAAGCTTTAAATCACTGAATTTGGATAAGTAAACACTGAGCAATGGCTCTGACAAGATGAGTGAAAAAGTCGGGTACCTGACAGAGAGGTGAAGATGAACAAACCCTGTTGACTTCAAATGAACATAACTGAAGATTGCAACATCCAAATGACATGAAAATTTATGAGCATATAGTAGACTTATAGAGCTAACGTTACCAAGTTAAATCACTGAAAATGATGCACCAAGCTCAGAGAAAACATCTCTGCAAGCTGACTAAGAAAAACTCAGAGTAATGGCAGTGAGTAGTACACTTCACAAGAACATGGAAAGATGAACTCAAATAATCATGAAAATGAAAGTATATTGCTTGTACAATACAATCACTTAATGATACATATGTGTGCCTTGTAATCACACCTTGATATGGCATAAAGCTCAGCTCTTGGAGGTCTTCACATAGGTCTCTCTAACCACGACTAAAACTGCCATCTATTTATAGTTGAGTTTGGGAGGCTAACTTCCCTCAATCACTCTCCAATCAATCAATGATTGATTTGATTCTCTACCTACCACAAATCACGAATTCGTGGCTCCTCTTTCCATTCTTGATCATGTGGACTCAACCACTTAAGATTCTCTTACTTTTACATTAAGTAAACTCTTCAAAAGTTACAAGAGGTAGTTCACAAGTGAACTTTACATAGTCTTCATTTTAAGGCTTTTTCTATGACTTTGTGGGACTCAAGCCAATACTTAGGCTTGTCATAGACTTGCTCCAACAGCTCCCCCTCAAGCCAAGTATGCTTGAGGTCTTCAATCTTCCAAGATTACCTGCAAACCAATCATAGCCTTGAATTTGAAAGCTTTGTACCATCCAATGCTTTGGTTAGAATATCTGCACATTGTTGATGAGTGGACACATATGATATTTGAATCTCTTTGCTTAGAACCTTCTCTCGTACATAGTGATAATGAACTTCAATATGTTTAGTCCTTGCATGAAAAATAGGATTAGCAGCCAAGTGAATAGAACTCATATTGTCACCGAAAATAGTTGGAGTTCCAAACTCCAATCCAAGATCTTTGAATAATGTCTTCATCCACATAGCTTCTTGTGTAGCTATAGCAAGACCTCTATATTCAGCTTCAGTAGAAGAGAGAGCAACTATGGGTTGCTTCTTGGATGACCATGAAATAAGCTTTGAAGCTGCAAAGGTAAGATAACCTGAAGTGCTCCTTCTATCTTCCTTGGAGCCAGCCCAATCTGCATCAGAAAATAGCTTAAAACCTAAATCAGATACATAAGGATAATAAAGTCCTTCATTTATGGTTCCTTTGAGATACTTGAGAATCCTTTTGGCAGCATCCATATGTGGTTTCCTTGGTGTGTGCATAAATTGGCTTAGCACACTCACACTGTAACATATATCTACTCTTGTCAATGTGGCATAGTTGAGACTACCCACTAGACTTTGATATGATGTGATGTCCTCTATGAGTTCACCTTCATGTGAGCTCAATTTGTGATTGACCTCCATTGGAGTACGTGCAATCTTACAATCTTGCATCTTGAATTTTGCCAACATGTCCTTAATGTACTTTCTTTGAGTGAGAAACAAACCATGATCTTTGTAGACAACTTCCAAACCTAGGAAGTAGGTAAGTGAACCCAAATCACTTATCTTGAACTCTTCTCTCATCTGATCTTTGATCTTCTTCATACCATCTGCATCATTTCCTGTCAATATAATATCATCTACATATACACATAGGTAGATGACCTCGGAATTACTCTTCTTAATAAAGAGTGAAGGATCTGCCTTGCTTGGTTGAAAGCCTTTGTCCTGCAAGAATGAAACAAGCCTGAAATTCCAAACTCTTGGAGCTTGCTTGAGACCATACAATGCTTTGTTAAGTTTACACACATAATCAGGATAAACTTGATTCTCAAAACCAGGTGGTTGTGCCATATATACCTCTTCTGTTATCCAACCATTCAAGAATGCATTCTTTACATCTAGTTGAAGTATCTTCCAATTCTTGGAAGAGGCAATACTAAGCAAAACCCTAATAGTAGGCATCTTTGCCACAGGAGAGAAAGTCTCCTCATAATCAATTCCTTGAGTTTGTGCAAAGCCTTTTGCCACAAGCCTTGCCTTATACCTGTTAATTGAACCATCAGAATTCTTCTTGAGTTTATAGACCCATCTTGAGCCTATTACCTTCATGGATGAAGTCTTGGGCACCAAATCCCAAGTGTTGTTTTCCTCAAGTGCTTCAATCTCTTCCTTCATTGCATGCTTCCATTCTGTTTTTGCTTTGGCCTCTTCAAATGATGATGGTTCCTCTTGGTTTATGTCCTGTGCTATGTAGATAGAATGTTTAGTTACTAATGAGGTGTCAAACCCATACCTTTCTAGTTTTTTCTTTTCCCTCATAGATCTTCTTAGGCCATGATGTGATGATTCTGCCTCATGTCCAAGTTCCTACGATTTTGCTTTACCTTTAGACTTCCATGCTTTGACCTTTTCCATGTGAGATTCTTCATCATCCTCTGAGGTGTCTTGTTCTTCAATCTTTGGTTGTTCTCTACCAAGCTTTGGAAAATCTTCTTCAAGATTATATGGTAAATTGACCTTCCTGCATGAATCTTCATACCATGAATTGTTCTCATCAAAAACTACATCTCTGCTTACCAAGAATCCTTTGTTGGTAGGGTTGTATAACCTGTAGCCCTTTTGATTGTTGTCATATCCAATAAATACACACTTTTCTGCCTTTGGATCCATCTTGCCTCTAACCTGTGAAGGAACATGAGCAAAAGCAATACATCCAAAAATTTTACAATGATCTAAGCTTGGTCTTCTTCCATTCCAAGCCTCATATGGAGTCATCCCATCAAGGGATTTTGAAGGCAACCTGTTAATCAAGTAAGTGGCTGTAGATACAGCCTCGGCCCATAAGTAATTAGGTAAATGCTTTTCATTTAACATAGACCTTGCAGCTTCAACAATTGTCCTATTCCTCCTTTCTGCCACTCCATTTTGCTCAGGAGTGTACCTTGTAGTTACCTCTCTTTTGATTCCTCTTTCTTGAAGAAAAGAATCAAAATCATGGGAGAAGTATTCTCCCCCTCCATCTGACCTTAGCCTTTTTAGTGATTTACCTGTTTGATTCTCCACAAGAGCCAAATATCTTTTGAAACATGAAAAAACTTCATCTTTGTGTTTCATAAAGAATAGGATAGTCCATCTGCTGCAATCATCAATAAAGGAAACATAATACCTTGATCCGGATATTGAAGCTTCCTTGCTAGGTCCCCATACATCTGTATGAACCAACTCCAAGAGATCTCCATGCATATAACCTTTCTTCATGAATGGTAACCTGTGAGACTTTCCAAATTGACATGCACTGCACTTATAAATCATATGTTGTTTTGACAAATTAGGAAGTCCAAGTACACTTTGGTCCCTGCAGATTTGCTTTAATGACCTTTCACCAATATGTGCTAACCTTTTGTGCCATACTTCCAATTCTGTGAGTGTCTGACTACCATAATTAAAGAGAGCAATGTTTCTAGTGTCCTGTAATTCAAATGTGAACAATCTACCTGTCTTTTCACCTTTTGCAATTCTTCTGAATCCTTGACTTGGATCTTCAACAAATGCTCCTGCTTTTGTGGACCTGACTTGCAACCCTTTCTCTACTATCTGCCCAACACTTATCAAATTCTTTGTAATGGTAGGGACATAGAGTACCTTACTGAGTAGGTTGATGTTTCCATCAGGTGCTTTGACATTGCCTATTTTCTCCACAGGATGTTTTGTATCATCTCCTGTTTGTACCTCATGCTTATTCCTTGGATCTTCTAAATTTGATAGGAGTGCCACATTTCCTGCCACATGATTTGAACAACCTGAATCTATGTAGAAAACATGCTCATCAGATTTACCTTGTGGCATAGCCATGTTCATGATCAATAATGTATCCTCTTTGTTTGAGTCTTCTGTGTAGTTATTGTAGTCTCTCCTTCCTTTGTAGCCTCCTTGATAGTTTGAATGATTGTAGTTGTTGTAGTTGCCATGGTAGTTGTTGAACCTTCCTCTTGAGTAGCCATAACTTCCTCTATTGTATCCTCTGCCTCTTTGATTCCTGGAATTCCTAAAGCAATTTTCAGTTGTATGATTAGTTAATCCACAAATAGAACATGAGTTGGAGTCTTGGGATCTCCCCCTGCCTTGTCTACCTCCTCTTCCTCTACCTCTACCATGTCTTCCTCTACCTGCATAGTTAGCTTGATATGTACCTGCTTCATCATCCACTTTCTTTGCCTTTCCTTTGTTATCTTTAGACTTGCTTTTATCCGTGTATAAAGCTGAAGATTGATTACCTTTAGAGCTTTCTCCATTTTTGATAAGCTTTGCCTCTTGAGTAAGTAGTTGTCCAATGAGTGTGTTGAAATCAGGTACATGCATGTCCATGTACAAATCCATAGCTGTGGTGAATGCTTCCCACTTATCATCTGCCTTCAAGCCATTGATGACCTGCCTTACAATTTGCTCTTCATCTATTACCTCTCCAATGCTTCCCAACTGATCCGCTATGTCCTTGAGCTTTGTGACAAAATCAGTCACATTTTGTTTGGGAGCCTTCTTGAGAGTTGTGAACTCCAGCCATAGTTGATGCTTCCTAGCTTTGGTACTTGAAGAAAAGAAAGCTTCAAGTGCATCCCACACTTCCTGAGATGTCTTACAACTTCTAATGTGAGGCAACAAAAAATCTGAGATAGAGTTGAGGAGATAAGGCCTTGCAAGTGCATCCTTGGAGCACCATGTGCTTAATCTTTCTTGCTCTTCTTGTGTTGGTTGACTTTTGTTCCTGAAACTTGGCATAACTTCATCTCCAGCCACATAACCATATAAACTTCTACCTTGGAGATAGGCTTCCATTCTTAATGACCAAGCTGAGTAGTTACCTCTGTCTAATTTGTCAATTGATGAAGGAAATCCATCTGCCATGTTGTCCAACCTTGCTCTGATACCACTGTGAAGAGATGGATAGGTATGTGCTTGAAGATGAAGAGGTGTTGCAAAATCCTTGATCTACACCAGCCAAATGAACTCCAGGAGTATATGGTGGGCCCTTTTAGCTTGCCAATGCATGTATTAGACACCCTATGTACCTTGGAAGATCACTCTCAAAAAGATAGATCAAAACAGATAAGTTGGAGTTAGCTCAGAGGTGAAAACTTACTATTCTTGGTTCATACACCTGTCCAGTGTTTTACATAATTCTCTGATCACAACAGCAATTAGCTCAATTCCTCTTGGGGACGTCTAGGCAACTTAAAGAGCTAACTTTCAAGAGTAATCTCATCAAAAATAATGAACCACACATTGAGAATGACTTTTAACAAGTGATGACATCATCCCGATTTTCACGGGCTGCTACAGAAATAGACCAGTGAGCAGAAAAAGCAACATAACTCAAAATAAAGGAATCCAATGATTATGCAAATTTGTAAGCTGAATCCAACAAGCTTAAAATCACTGAATTTGGATAAGTAAACACTGAGCAATGGCTCTGACAAGATGAGTGAAAAAGTCGGGTACCTGACAGAGAGGTGAAGATGAACAGACCCTGTTGACTTCAAATGAACATAACTGAAGATTGCAACATTCAAATGACATGAAAATTTATGAGCATATAGTAGACTTGTAGAGCTAACTTTACCAAGTTAAATCACTGAAAATGATGCACCAAGCTCAGAGAAAACATCTCTGCAAGCTGACTGAGAAAAACTGAGAGTAATGGTAGTGAGTAGTACACTTCACAAGAACATGGAAAGATGAACTCAAATAATCATGAAAATGAAAGTATATTGCTTGTACAATACAATCACTTACTGATACATATGTGTGCCTTGTAATCACACCTTGATATGGCATAAAGCTCAGCTCTTGGAGGTCTTCACATAGGTCTCTCTAACCACGACTAAAACTGCCATCTATTTATAGTTGAGTTTGGGAGGCTAACTTCCCTCAATCACTCTCCAATCAATCAATGATTGATTTGATTCTCTACCTACCACAAATCATGAATTCGTGGCTCCTCTTTCCATTCTTGATCATGTGGACTCAACCACTTAAGATTCTCTTACTTTTACATTAAGTAAACTCTTCAAAAGTTACAAGAGGTAGTTCACAAGTGAACTTTACATAGTCTTCATTTTAAGGCTTTTTCTATGACTTTGTGGGACTCAAGCCAATACTTAGGCTTGTCATAGACTTGCTCCAACATCATATAATTCTGAAGATGACTCCATCTTAGCTTCTTTTGCCTATGATCTTGTAAAATACACTTGACCAAATCTTCCTCTTCATCTTCTCATGCATTTCTTGCTTCATTAGCAACACAATAAGATTGTGGGTCCTCTCTTTCGTGGGTCCTTGAAACCACTTACAAAGGAAATACTAGTTTTCCCATCACATTTTGGTTGTTTTGACTAGCTCAAACCAAGGGAAACCTAGGCCTAGCCTACTTGATTGAGTCTCTAGACTGTGGCTACTACCCTCCTCTCATTGTTCCATCACTAATCACCTCTTAATCTAAAAGGCCCATGCAGGGTTCACTTTTTTCCCTAATGATCATCAGATTTCTTACCTTTACTTATACTATCATTACTCTTGTTCTTATCAGTGTATGGGACAGAGTATTGATTACCTTTTGATTTATCATTGTTCTTCACAAGCTTGGCTTCATGAGTGAATAGTTGCCCCATTAGAGTATTGAGAGCAGGTACTTGGATGTCCATGTATAGATCCATTGTTGTGGTGAAGGCTTCCCATTTATCATCTACCTTGATCCCATTGATCACTTGTCTCACAATTTTTGTTGGTGCAAACAAGCCTTAAACACTTGGCTTTGTTTTGTGCCTTGAAGACTCAACATGAAGATTGCACAAGGATCACTTAGCTTTGGATATCAACATTGAAGTTTATTGCAAAAGTTTGGATTACTTCATTTCAAGGAAGAGCATAGGAACACATGCCTATGCTTAGTTACTTATTACTTTATGTAAAGGTCAAAGTGACTTCTTGTAATTGTACCTACCTTCAAAAGTCGTGGAATTTGAAAGGTATGAATGGAGAGAATATCTCCATGAGATTAGTTGAGAGATTTGAGGGAGCCTACATTTGAATTTTGAAATTCAAATTCCTTCAAAACATCTATAAAAGTCAATGTAAAAGTCGCGGGTTTGATTACACTCTTCCCGAGGCTAATCCAAGCATATTTTGTGAGTGTGTGAAAGCTACTACCTAGCCTACACCTCTGAGTACCATTGGGCATCATTCTACATGCCAATGGGAATGTACATTTGATAGTATCAATACATATACTCATAGTTTTTTACTCTGTGTTTTCTCTGAGTGACTACCTCTAAGTCTGTCAACTTCAACAGAACATATCTCAAGATCTACTGAACCAAAATTGATGATCAAGGGCTCATTGGAACCAGCTCAAAGCATTCTACAACACTACAAAGTTTCAAGTCAATCTATTCAGCCAATTGGGAGAAATCGCTGTCGAAGTGATCACTGGTATATTTCTGTGTGATTCCTAAAAAGTCGGGGGTGTCCCTGATTTTGCTAAACATCATGCTCAGTGTATAGTTTGTCATTTGGAGTGATTTAACTTGCTAATGATAGCTTGTTAAGTTAATTTAATACTCCCAGAAGGAATTAGATCAATTGTAAGTGTGCTGGACACACTGAGCTTAGGACTGAGCAGGTGTCATTACAGGAATAGCAAGTTTTTGGACTTATGAAGGTTCAAACTTACCTGTTTTGATTTGATCATTACTCAATCACTTTGTAAAGCACATATATAGTTTCTTGGTGTCATTTGGAAGCTCAAGGAGTCTCCTAACCATATCTGAAGAAAAGAAAGGGCAGGTGTGAAGCAGGTCTAGCAGCACCACCTTGATCTTCTGATTGTACCCAGCCATCACATCCAACAGTGGTATCAGAGCAAAACAAGGTAATCATGGGTGATGGTTTCCCTTCCTTTATTGACAAATTGGATAGGAATAACTACCAGGCATGGTCATTAAGAATGAAGACTTATCTACAAGGGAGAAGCTTGTATGGATACATATCAGGAGATGAGGAGTTGCCCTCATTCAAAACCAGAGGCCTACCTACAAAGGATGAGCATGAGAGACTTAATCAATGGTGTGCTAAAGATGCTTTGGCAAGGTCATATCTTCTAAACTCTATCTCTGATTTTCTTCTACCTCATGTTAGGAACTGTAAGACTTCCCAAGAGACTTGGGAGACCTTGTCAACATACTTCTCATCAAGCACAAGGGCCAGAAAGAATTAGCTATGGATTGAGTTTACAACTCTTAGGAAACAATCAAAACAATGTGTTTCAGATTTTGTCACCAAAGTCAAAGATATAGCAGATCAACTTGCAAGTGTTGGAGAAGAGATTGAAGAAGAGCAAATAGTCAGACAAGTGATCAATGGACTCAAAGCAGATGACAAGTGGGAGAGCTTTACCACTGCAATGGACTTGTACATGGACATTCAAGCACCTGATCTAACAACTCTGATTGGACAACTCTTTACACATGAAGCCAAGATCACAAAGAATGGAGAGCAATCAAAAGGTAACAATCCCTCTGCCCTATATACAGATAAGAAGTCTAAAGATAAGGGTAAAAGCAAGAAGGTTGATGATGAAGGATCCACCTCCCAAGCAAACTATGCAGGGAGAGGTAGATCATCTAGAGGTAGGGGCAGAGGAGGTAAGTCAGGTAGGGGGAGACCCTATAATCAATCTCCATGCAATATTTGTGGCTTGTCTAATCATACTACAGATGAATGCTACAAAAACTACAAGAACCAAAGAGGAAGAGGTCACCAAAGAGGAGGATACTCCCAAGGCAGAGGCAGATTCAATCAATCTCAAGGCTACCATGGCTACAACAATAATTACAACAACAACTACAACAATAGCTACAATCACAATGGCAATTATCAAGGAGGATACAGGAACAGAAAGGATTACAACAATTATGCAGAGGATCAAGATGATTCCTTGTTGATTATGAACATGACATCTAAATCAGGTATCAATGATGATCATTTGTTCTATATTGACTCAGGTTGCTCTAACCATGTAGCTGGGAATGTTGCCTTACTCTCTGATTTGGAAGAACCTAAAGGCAAGCACCAAGTGCAGACAGGTGATGACACTAAACACTCAGTGGTTAAAGTAGGTAATGTCAAAACAAGTGATGGTAATCAGAATTTGCTAAGCAGAGTATTGTATGTCCCAACAATCACCAAGAATCTGATGAGTGTAGGTCAGATTGTTGAAAAAGGTCTACAGGTCAGGTTTACTCAACATGGTGCATATGTGGAGGATCCAAGACATGGATTCAGAAGGATAGCCAAGGGAGAGAAGTCAGGTAGATTGTTTACCTTTGAACTTGAAGATACTAAAAATATTGCCTTGTACAACTATAGGGACCAAACCCTATCAGAATTGGAGATGTGGCACAAGAGATTGGGTCACATTGGAGAGAGAACCATAAAGCAAATGAGCAGAGATCAATGTGTGCTTGGGATACCTAATGTATCCAAGCAACACATGATATACAAGTGTGGGGCTTGTCAATTTGGTAAGTCACACAGGTTGCCATATACCAAGAAAGGATTTATGCATGAAGATTACTTGGAATTGGTGCATACAGATGTTTGGGGACCAAGCAAGGAGCCATCCATATCTGGATCAAGGTACTATGTATCTTTTATAGATGATTATAGCAGATGGACTGTCTTGTACTTCATGAAACATAAAGATGAAGTATTTAATTGCTTCAAAAGGTATCTTGCATTAGTAGAGAATCAAACAGGTAGACATTTGAAGAGATTAAGGTCTGATGGTGGTGGAGAATACTTCTCCAATGATTTTGAAGAGTTCTTGCAGGAAAGAGGCATCAAGAGGGAGATTACCACAAGGTACTCACCTGAACAAAATGGGGTAGCTGAAAGAAGAAATAGACTCATTGTGGAGACAGCTAGGTCTATGCTTAATGAAAAGAGACTACCAAATTATCTTTGGGCAGAGAGTGTATCTACTGCCACATACTTGATCAACAGGTTGCCATCAAAGACACTTGATGGAATGACACCCTATGAGGCTTGGCATGGTAAGAGACCATCTCTGGATCATTGCAAGATCTTTGGGTGTGTTGCATATGTGCATATTCCCTCACAGGTAAGGGGAAAGCTAGACCCAAAGGCTGAAAAGTGTATCTTTATTGGTTATGATTTGAATCAGAAAGGATACAGGTTCTATAACCCCTCAAACAAAGGCTTCAAGGTAAGCAGAGATGTCATCTTTGATGAAAATGATTCATGGTATGATAATGAGTGCAGGAAAGTTAGTTTACCTTATGATATGGAAGAAGACTTTCCAAAGCTTGTCAGACAAGAATCAACTCAGAATGAGGATACAAGTTCAGATGATGAAGACACCATCAACATTGAAGAATTCAAAGCTTGGAAATCCAAAGGGAAGATGAAGATGAAGCAACTTGAAGACAATCCAGAATCCTCAACTCAAGCTATGAGGAGATCTTCAAGGGAAAAGAAGAAACCTATTAGGTATGGATATGATACTTCACTTGTAACCAAGCACTCTGTATATCTTGCAAAGGATATCTTAAGTGAAGAACCAGGTACATTTGAGGAAGCTATTACTAAACCAGAATGGAAGGAAGCAATGGATGAAGAAATGGAGGCTCTCAAGGAGAGTGATACTTGGGACTTGGTACCCAAGAAGGACTCCATGAAGGTCATAGGATCCAGATGGATCTACAAACTCAAAAGGAACTCAGATGGTTCAATAAGCAGGTACAAAGCTAGGTTGGTGGCCAAGGGTTTTGCACAAACCCAAGGCATTGATTATGAGGAGACATTTTCTCCTGTGGCAAAGATGCCAACTATCAGAATTATGGTGAGTGTAGCTGCATCCAAGAATTGGAACATGTACCAATTGGATGTGAAGAATGCATTCTTGAATGGATGGATATCTGAAGAGGTCTACATGTCACAACCACCTGGCTATGAGGATCCCAATAAGGTAAATCATGTTTGCAAATTGAAGAAAGCTCTGTATGGATTGAAGCAGGCACCTAGAGCATGGAACTATAGGTTGACAACCTATCTCTTGGATCAAGGATTTGTGATGAGTAAAGCAGATACTTCATTGTTTATAAAGAAGAACAATTCAGAGGTAATATACTTGTGTGTCTATGTTGATGACATCATTATTACAGGAAATGATGTTCAAGGAATTAGACATATCAAAGGTCAAATGATGAAGGAATTCAAGATCAATGATCTTGGATTATTGAAGTACTTCCTAGGACTTGAATTGGTATACACAAATTCAGGTATATACATTACTCAGAAGAAGTACATTCAGGACATGGTCAAGAAGTTTAACTTGCAGGAAGCTAAAGTCTCAAACATTCCTATGGAGGTCAACCACAAACTCAGTGCACATGAAGGAGAAGAACTCAAGGATATTACAGGTTACCAAAGTTTGGTAGGTAGTCTTAATTATGCTACCTTAACTAGGATTGATATCTCATATGGTGTTAGTGTACTTAGCCAATTTATGCATAAGCCAAGAGTACCACATTTGGAGGCAGCCAAGAAGATAGTAAAGTACCTAAAGGGAACACAAAATCATGGTTTGTATTATCCATATTCATCAGATATTGATATCAAGGTATACTCAGATGCAGATTGGGCAGGTTGCAAGGATGACAGGAGGAGTACATCTGGTTACATATGCTTTGCAGGTGATAAACCTATTTCTTGGTCATCCAAGAAACAACCCACAGTGGCTCTATCATCTACTGAGGCAGAGTACAGAGGGCTAGCCAATGCCACTCAAGAATCAATATGGTTGAAGCTACTATACTCAGAATTGGGCCTATATACAAGGCCACCTATCATATTTGGTGATAACACAAGTTCACTTCATTTAGCTGCTAATCCTGTGTATCATGCTAGAACAAAACACATAGAGGTTCATTACCACTATGTGAGGGAGAAACTACTTAGCAAAGAAATCCAATTATCATATGTGTCCACTAATATTCAATGTGCAGATTTGCTTACAAAAGCCTTGGATGGGAGCAAGCTATGCAGGTTTAAATCCATGATTGGATTGCAGGATATTATTGAAGACTAAAGATGAAGACTCAAGCAAGTGTTTGGCTTGAGGGGGAGCTGTTGGTGCAAACAAGCCTTAAACACTTGGCTTTGTTTTGTGCCTTGAAGACTCAACATGAAGATTGCACAAAGATCACTTAGCTTTGGATATCAACATTGAAGTTTATTGCAAAAGTTTGGATTACTTCATTTCAAGGAAGAGCATAGGAACACATGCCTATGCTTAGTTACTTATTACTTTATGTAAAGGTCAAAGTGACTTCTTGTAATTGTACCTACCTTCAAAAGTCGTGGAATTTGAAAGGTATGAATGGAGAGAATATCTCCATGAGATTAGTTGAGAGATTTGAGGGAGCCTACATTTGAATTTTGAAATTCAAATTCCTTCAAAACATCTATAAAAGTCAATGTAAAAGTCGCGGGTTTGATTACACTCTTCCCGAGGCTAATCCAAGCATATTTTGTGAGTGTGTGAAAGCTACTACCTAGCCTACACCTCTGAGTACCATTGGGCATCATTCTACATGCCAATGGGAATGTACATTTGATAGTATCAATACATATACTCATAGTTTTTTACTCTGTGTTTTCTCTGAGTGACTACCTCTAAGTCTGTCAACTTCAACAGAACATATCTCAAGATCTACTGAACCAAAATTGATGATCAAGGGCTCATTGGAACCAGCTCAAAGCATTCTACAACACTACAAAGTTTCAAGTCAATCTATTCAGCCAATTGGGAGAAATCGCTGTCGAAGTGATCACTGGTATATTTCTGTGTGATTCCTAAAAAGTCGGGGGTGTCCCTGATTTTGCTAAACATCATGCTCAGTGTATAGTTTGTCATTTGGAGTGATTTAACTTGCTAATGATAGCTTGTTAAGTTAATTTAATACTCCCAGAAGGAATTAGATCAATTGTAAGTGTGCTGGACACACTGAGCTTAGGACTGAGCAGGTGTCATTACAGGAATAGCAAGTTTTTGGACTTATGAAGGTTCAAACTTACCTGTTTTGATTTGATCATTACTCAATCACTTTGTAAAGCACATATATAGTTTCTTGGTGTCATTTGGAAGCTCAAGGAGTCTCCTAACCATATCTGAAGAAAAGAAAGGGCAGGTGTGAAGCAGGTCTAGCAGCACCACCTTGATCTTCTGATTGTACCCAGCCATCACATCCAACAATTTTCACCTCATCAATGACTTCTCCAATGCTTCCAAGTTGAGCAGCTAGGGCCTTCATTTTAGTGACATAATCAGTTACATTTTGCTTGGGCATCTTTTTGAGTGTTGTGAACTCCATCCACAGTTGGTTCTTTCTTGCTCTAGTGCTTGAAGATAAGAATGCTTCAAGTGCATTCCAGGTTTCTTCTGATGTCTTACAGTTCTTAATGTGTGGAAGCAAGAACTCAGAAATTGAGTCGAGAAGATATGACTTGGCCAAAGCATCCTTTGAGCACCACGTTGATAACCATTCCTGTTCTTCTTGAGTTGGTTGCACTTTGCTTCTGAGTATTGGCATTAACTCATCTCCAGATATGTAACCATAGAGATTTGTACCTTGTAGATATGCTTCCATTCTAATAGACCAAGCAGAGTAATTACCTTGATCCAATTTTTCCATTGATGATGGGAATCCATCTGCCATGTTGAGTTGATGATTGCTTTGATACCACTGTGAGGAGATGGTTGGATACACTCTAGAGATGAGGTGGTGCTGCACAAATCCTGCCCTACACCTGCCAATTTAGCTTTAGAGTACCTTAGTAGACACCCTCAGCTTCCCAAATATGCATTTGGATCCATAATGTACCTTGGAGCATCACCCTCAAATAGTTATGTCAAAACAGATAACTTTCAAGACTCTGGGGACTTCAAAAACTTACTATTTTGGGACTTGGTCCTACTCAATAATTCACTCAGTGCTCTCTCACGGATTGCAATTGACCTGAGAGCTTTTAGAAATAGCTTATTAGAGTCCTAGGCTTGCTATATGAAGTTATTTCACTAATTTAGGATGAGTATATGATGAGAAATCACATTAAGAAGTTAGGGGTATAATCTCGACTTTTTAGGAAGATGACTGTGAGCAGACATAGGTGACTTGGAGAACATATCCCATAGAGTACTAAAGAAAATGATATGAAAATTGATACTGAGAACTAAAAGATCTAAGCTACATATCACAAGTTGAATCACATCGATTGGATAGGGATTCACAAAGAACTTCTCAAAACAATCTCACTGAAATGAGTACTTAGCAACAAACAATAGTAGATACCAAATGACTTGCATAAACTGAGTCAAATGTATAATATTATGAATACATGATACAAAGAAGATGATGTAGGCTTACTTATGCATGTGTGGGCTTAGTGTACTTACAAGCTTGAAGTTCAAGGTGTCCTTCTTATTGCTCTACTCCTCATGACTAAAAGTCAGGATCTTTTATAGATGTGTCTTCAATTTGAATTTTGAATCTGCCACCTAAAAGGCGATCCTACCTTTTAGGATTCTAATTGATTTGATTCTAACTACTTGCTTGGTATGAAGTGCAACTCGTAAAGTCATGATATTCTCTCTATTATTCTCTTTTACAATTATCTTGAGTTAAACTCATGAATTTTACAAGAGGTGTTCACATATGACTTATGGATAGTCACACCCAAGTTGTGAAGTAGATCTTTGACATTTGGTCAAGCATCAAGGCTTGCCAAGTGTACCAACAATGTGGATGATGCATGACTGGTCCAGTTATGGTGAATGTTCAAGTTTATCGATTTCAGGTTACAATGCTTGTTCCCTATGAAGATCACAACTCGAAGCATGCTACTCCAAAGCACTTTAGAAAACTATCCACGGACATCATAGATATCTACCCAATGGACATGTCTTACATGAAGGGAAAATTGGCCAAAAAGCACAACGACAAATGAAAGCAGGTGATTGGAAGCAACTATGGGATGCATGAACACCACTTGCTGGCATGAAATTACTATCAATCTTTCACAATCTCCCTTATTCAAGTGAGTTATTGATCAATTATTTGATGGACCCAATGCATATTTTCAAAAATGTGGGAGAGATGCTCCGAAAGAAATTGATCAGAAAGAAGGAAAGCAAAGCACAAAAGGAGGACTTGGAAGAGAGAGGTTATATGCAAGAGCTATGGGCAATTACCAAGCCGAATGGAATAGTGTCACTACTAAGAGATCAAAGTTTTAGATACCTATCGAGTGCATGAGGTGTCTAAAGATTGACTTCACATGGAACGACAATCTTGGAGGGCTCAAGTCTCATGATTGGCACATGTTTTTATAGTTTGTGCTCCCTATAGCTGTGAAAGATTACCTTTTGAAGGATGTGCAGACAACCATTTATAAAATCAGTTCCTTGGTACGGTGGTTCTCTTCTAAAGAGATAAGGAGAGATAGCATAGAGGGTGCCAAATTCAATGCTATAGAGGTTGTATGGTTGAAAAGTACTTTTCCACAAGTATTCCCATAATTCAGCTTCATTTATTGGTTCATGTGATTGATGACGTTCCAAGAGAAAGAACTATCCAAAGTCAATGGATGTTCTTTTTAGAGCGGCTTATGAAGATGTTTAAACGATTTATTCGTCAAAGAGCATGTCTAGAGGGTAGCAAGGCAGAGGGATGGCTCGTATAAGAGTCTCTGGTATTCATAATAGAGTTTTTATGCATGTTGGACCTAGAAAATGCCTTGCTTATGGAGTGATGATGAAGATATTTGTGTTGTAGGTGATGCGCCTAAAGGTAAAGGGATGCAAAGTAAAATAGATGCAATTTTCAGAGAGAACTTCCAAGAGCAAGAAGTGGTTGATGAAGTTCCAAGAGCGGAAACTATCCACAATCAATGGATGTTCTTCTTAGAGCGGTTTATGAAGGCATTAAAAGGATTTTTTCGTCAAAGCGCACGTCCAGAGGGTAGCATGGCAGAGGGATGGCTTGTACAAGAGTCTCTAGTATTCATAATAGAGTTTCTATGCATATTGGACCCAGAAATGCCTCACTTATTGAGTGATGATGAAGATATTGGTGTCATAGGCGATGCGCCTCAAGGTAAAGGGATGCAAAGAAAAATGGATGCAGTTTTCAGAGAGAGGGAAATGAAGTTTTGCATCATTAACTCAGAGCCCATGCGGATGTGGTTGGGGAGGCATGGGCTTGCTAATGAGGAAAATGTTGGAAAACAATGTCCCAATAGTCCACATAGCTGGCAGTATATAGATAGTATAGCTATTCAGTTTACTATTTGTACAAGTAAAGCCAGTAGGCGACGTGGCTAAGCCATGTGACTCCTAATGTGCCCACGCGAGTTTGATCCCCGCTGCCAGCATCGCGTAGAAGAATAGAAGCTTTTGTTTTTTATAAAACAATGGACCAAAAGCGACGAACAACGAACGCGTATGTTTTTCCAAAAATGCAATGGATGGCGGAGAGATTTTCGTATGCGATCGTAGAAGTTTTTATGCTTTATTATTGCTTTTCAAGGGAACAAAAATACTATATAAACAAGTGCTTGGCTCACTTGTATGTATCCTTCACCTACTATTCAACACAAACTTGGAGATTGGATCTCAATAGAGGTGGTGTTTCTTCTAGCACATGGGGCAGCCATGATGCTAACTTGAAGCATGTTGAGGAGCAGCTATGGAGTTCTTCTTAATGATTCTTCTTGGAGAAGATGAAGGGTGTGCTCACATTCTAGCTCATGGAGATGAGGTTATCTCTTGTTCATGACAAGAAGACTTGGTCATTAGCAGCTTGATGGTGAGGATCGGCCATCTACATGGTGTATTTGAAGATTATCTTCTACAAGAAGATATCAGGTTGAAGATTGTCTTCTACAAGAAGATGTCGGGCTACTTCAAAGACATTGGATGGTGGTTAACATAAGATTTACATCTTATGTTAAGTATTCAGGTACATATTCTCTTTATGCACACAGGTACTACTTGAAGTTTATGGAGGGTGTGGCGTTCATATCAGGAGGAGTCCTATTCGGCATAGGTACAAGAGAAACAGTACGTATATGCTTTATGCATATTTCAATGAGGTGTTTGAGAAGGTGTGTTCACATGAGTTTGAGGATTTCTAGCAGCAAACTTGTTAGCATTCTATGCTACTTTATAAGTATGTGATCTTTTCACACACGTAGCTGACTTAGGGTCTTCCATAGCCTAAGTTTAGATGAGGGTTTGTTGACTATCAGTTTCACACTGATCCTTTCCTCTTTCAGTCACTCATATTCACTCTTCTATAACCTATAAGGTTACACATCTCATGTATATTCAGATTACTGCCCATACATCTGAATATGTTTGTTACATTTGTACATTCACTCATTCATCTATTTCTCATCACATAGAGTGGTTGAGAGTTTTGCTCCCACATTGTACATTGAACATTGGTATATATGATACTATGAGTAAGCGATGGCTTACATAACACCTTACACATGTCGTCTATTCTTTCTCTATCTTTGTCTCATCATATGTATGTTTAAGTTGTGGTATGTTCATGTTTTGTCAATATGGAAGATTGTTGGAATTAATGTTGTACATGATTGGAACTATGGAACCATGGACCTGTGACATGAGCCAAGGGCCTACCTCACTTCCAACATTTGGTATCAGAGCACTAAGGTTTTGGTTACAGAACTTTAGATCTTTGGCATCAATGCATTAAGGCTCATTCATATCTTAGGTTCCCGAAATTCCAGATTTACAACATATGATTTGAAAGCATCTTCTAATATTTGACATTTGACATACACACTTAATCTAGATGAGTAGAGATTTGAGAATTAGACAATTCAGTTACATGTGTATTCATCAGTGTGGAGTATGAAGTTGATGATCTTGTAGCAGCCGAATATTTTTGGAAGAGTATGCAAATACTTTACAAAAGTATTGTTTGAAGACCCACACTTGATGAATAGAAGACTACTTCAAATTCAAGAAAGAACAATGGTTTAGAGAATATGAAGGAATCAGATCAACATTAAATCATAGGTATCAATTTCTACTATCAGATTATCATTTGCACGTCATATCTTAGAAGAGCAGTTATGAAGAGATTTTGAAGAAATTCAAGGAGTGCTTTTATACACTTTCATCTTTTGAAAGTTAAAGGCTACATCAAAACAGGTATCTAGAGGTTTTTCTAGAGAGTTTTGAGAGATCTCTTTCATGGCAAGAAAGTTCATCTAAGAAGGCAAGTGCAGAGATGAGATGAGTTTTGTTTTCAGCCAATTTTCTGCTGTAAGTTGGTTGGATATCAAGGTACAAATGTATCTAGAGAAGGTAACTCTAGAAGGGTAATTCATCATTCAGACAACGATTAGTGAATTTAGTCGTTTCAGACATCTGAAGCAGAATTTTGATTCAGAGATATGAGGAGATGATAAAACATGTTTCTATATTCACTTCCATTTATATACCATGTTTGTTTTATCTCTTACTCTTAGTACTAGAGGAAGAGAGAAGTTCATTTGAAGAGGTCAAGAGTGTTTGCTACTTCAAGATGAAGAGAACAAAAGGTATGGAAGAGAAGTTTGAAGATGTTGACATCATCAGGTGGAAGAAAGATGCAGAAGAAGAAAGTCCATCATTTCCAAAAGAAAAGTAAGACTTCCTTTTCTCATATATTTTCCATATGCTTTTCCTATTTATCCTCTACATCCAAAGGCAAGTCTACGAGAACATCTTGTTTAAAGAAGAAGCAGTTTCTTGTTTTGCATTACACTTGGTCATGATTTAGTAGATTTGAACAAAGAATTTCATTGAGAGAAACAAAAGCACTCATATGTGTATGAATTATGTTGAAGCTTTTAAGCAGGCAGCTTATATGTTCCCTCAAAGAATTCTTGGAGTGTCAATACAGAGCTACTTGGTATATAGTATATTTCTTCTTTATCTAACTCTCTTAAAGTAAAAGAGTTTTTTGTAGCAGATGTTGAAGACTTGGGTTGAGGTTTTATGTTTGGAAAAGGTTACCTCATATTCAGTATTTTCAGAAACTTTAGAAAATTCAAAATCTTGTTGATGTACCAGTCAGTTGAAGAATCTACTTTTTATGATTGTCTAGATTTTTTTTGGATACATGTTTGTATTCAAAAATGTGTTCCATCATATCCTATCACTTGATTAAGAAGTGGAGTTAGCCAAAAGAAAATCAAGCAGGTACTATCACATTTCACCCGGGTAAAATATGAAAGTTATGAAGTATCAACTTGCAGCTTTTGGAGTTCTCAAGGTGAGAAGTTTGTCCACTTATATTTCAAGTAGGAATTGCATATTCCTTGAAGGATTTGTTTGAAGAAAAGTTTTACAACTTTTTAAGCATGGACACTTGGAGACATTCAGGTAATAAATCAAACATTCAGTCATGAAGGTTTGATAATAGCAGATTCTACACAAGAGAGATCATTGATCTTGTATGATCTTGTATGATCTTGAGTATTTATGATTCAATTGTCTATCCTTTGTTTGTGAAGATTCTTAGCATTGGAAGAAGTAAGTCAAAGATTCAGATTCTATCAAATTTGTGTTGCAGAGAGATAGAAATACTTGTTATGTTACAAAAGGTTATGAATCCTAAAATGCTTTCAGCAAGGTTTTGTTATGTTAGGATCAGATAACCTTATTCTACAATTTGGAAAGCTGAGGAATGACATGGAAAGCTATTGGCATGTGTACAATGCTAATAAAAAGGGTCCAGAGATTTTGTTTCAGATACAGGTATTGATCCCTGAAGATCAGATTTATTGAAAGAAGGAAGACATTCCAAATTTCATAAAGTCTGATATACTTTGAAGAATTTTGGATATTAGTGTTAAGTCATCCAAGGGGGTGTTGAAACATGAAGACTTATTTTCAGCCATATGTAAAAGAATGCAGAGTCATACCTACAGGTATTCCTATTTCAGGTATTCCTATATTTCCTTTGTCGGGTTCTCTTTATGTTCCAGCTTTGAAAGAAGAAGGAAGAAGAAGAATATTTGGAGAAAGTTCTTGTTAGGATGTTCCTGTTCAGGAGAAGGTTCCAGAATTCTATTTAAAGAGAAGCTTGATATTTCAGAAAGGTATATTTCAAAAGTGCGCACATATATGTTTATACCAAGTTCTGAAGGAAAGAGGTATGAAGGATTTAAAGGATGAAGACATGATGACATCATAGATTTTTTGACTCATATTTCCATTGATTTCAATTGAGATGAGTTGACATGACTTGAGTACAGTCAGAGATGAACCAGCAGTGTTCATAATACACTAAGTTGTGAGTTGAAAATCACAGGTTCCAGGATTCAGTTCCTGATTTTGTTTAGTGTATTTACATGACGCAGCAGAAGTACGTTGAGAAACCTTTTTAAGGTAAATGCAAATATGTGGATCCTAGTGTATGTTTTTAGGCTTTTGAAGACAAGAGATAGCAGGTTCAGAGATAGTTCATGCTATATTTATTGTCAAGCAATGATTACTTGATGTGTACACTATTGGATATCTAGTTTGCATATTTTATCAAGTATTATGGTTCATATTCAGCAAGTTCAAGTTTCTTGAAGGAAAGTCAAATTCAGTTTTAAAGAAGACTTTTTCTGAAATGCGGGAGTACAAGCTTGAAGCTTGTGGTAATTTGCAGATTATAAAGTTTGCAGATACAATTCAGGTTGTACCATTGTGACATTGAAGGGGGGATTGTTGGAAAACAATGTCCAAATAGTCCACATAGCTGGCAGTATACAGATAGTATAGCTATTCAGTTTACTCTTTGTAAAAGTAAAGCCAGTAGGTGACGTGGCTAAGCCATGTGACTCCTAATGCACCCACGTGAGTTCGATCCCCGCTGGCAGCATCGCGTAGAAGAAAAGAAGCTTTTGTTTTTTATAAAACAATGCACCAAAAGCGACGAACAACAAACGCGTATGTTTTTCCAAAAACGCAATGGATGGCAGAGAGATTTTCGTATGCGATCGTAGAAGTTTTTATGCTTTATTATTGCTTTTCAAGGGAACAAAAATACTATATAAACAAGTGCTTGGCTCACTTGTATGTACCCTTCACCTAGTATTCAACACAAGCTTGGAGATTGGACCTCAATAGAGGTGGTGTTTCTTCTAGCACATGGGGCAGCCATGATGCTAACTTGAAGCATGTTGAGGAGCAGCTAAGAAGTTCTTCTTAATGATTCTTCTTGGAGAAGATGAAGGGTGTGCTCACACTCTAGCTCATGGAGAGGAGGTTATCTCTTGTTCATGGCAAGAAGACTTGGTCATTATCAGCTTGATGGTGAGGATCGGCCATCTACATGGTGTATTTGAAGATTAGCTTCTACAAGAAGATATCAGGTTGAAGATTGTCTTCTACAAGAAGATGTTGGGCTACTTCAAAGACATTGGATGGTGGTTAACATAAGATTTACATCTTATGTTAAGTATTCAGGTACATATTCTCTTTATGCACACAAGTACTACTTGAAGTTTATGGAGGCTGTGGCGTTCATATCAGGAGGAGTCCTATTCGGCATAGGTACAAGAGAAACAGTACGTATATGCTTTATGCATATTTCAATGAGGTGTTTGAGAAGGTGTGTTCACATGAGTTTGAGGATTCTAGCAGCAAAATTGTTAGCATTCTATGCTACTTTATAAGTATGTGATCTTTTCACACACGTATCTGACTTAGGGTCTTCCATAGCCTAAGTTTAGATGAGGGCTTGTTGACTATCAGTTTCACACTGATCCTTTCCTCTTTCAGTCACTCATATTCACTCTTCTATAACCTATAAGGTTACACATCTCATGTATATTCAGATTACTGCCCATACATCTGAATATGTTTGTTACATTTGTACATTCACTCATTCATCTATTTCTCATCACATACAGTGGTTGAGAGTTTTGCTCCCACATTGTACATTGAACATTGGTATATATGATACTATGAGTAAGCAATGGCTTACGTAACACCTTACACATGTCGTCTATTTTTTCTCTATCTTTGTCTCATCATATGTATGTTTAAGTTGTGGTATGTTCATGTTTTGTCAATATGGAAGATTGTTGGAATTAATGTTGTACATGATTGGAACTATGGAACCATGGACCTGTGACATGAGCCAAGGGCCTACCTCACTTCCAACAGAAAAATGCAAAGGAAAGATCCCACTTTTGAAAGAATCCTTCCACTCGCTTTTTGCCTCTTCGAGAAAGTCATCGATGTCTTCCACCCTTTCCAAGAAGCATATGGCTAGATATAGTAGTTTCCCAAGCAAATGTAGTGGGTGAGAATATTTTAGAAGAAGAGGACGAACTCATAAAGGGGTATGATTGGGAGTATATAAATACAGTGCACTATGGTCTCATGGATGACATTTTCGAATCGCACACATTGACAAAAATAGGTCTACTTGTGATAATGGGGTGATGATGAACTTTCTCAAAAAAAGTAGAGTTAGTGCAAGAGATAACAATGCTCAAGAAGGCCAGCTCGAGTAATGTGGAGTGTTCTTACTTCTCATGGAGTTTGAATTTGAAATAGTAGTAAGACAAGGAAAAACCCATTTGAGAGCAAATCATTTATCAAGAATTCTCATTGGAGAAAAATCACATTTAATTGATGATGAGCTACCTGATGCATATCTATTTAATGTAGAAAGCCTACTAGGATGGGCAAGTTCCTTGGTACCAATTTTGTCAGTTGGACCAATAACATTAAAATGGATGAATACACATTTGATTTTACAAAGGAAAAACTTAAATCCTTTATCAAGACATTTGTATCATGTGAATAACATTGGTGTACTAGAATAAAGAATCTTGGGAAAAAATCGACAGAGTATCCCCTATAAATTGAGCAATCATACAAGATAACCAATAGCAAAAGAACAATGAATAACCTACCACCACCTATCACGGATCCAATAAAAGATTATGGCAAATATATATGCCAATAAACACATAGCAATACTTGCCAATACAATGGTGATACACCTCCCATGAGAGAATGAACCTACAAGATGGTCCAACCTGTCACGAGCAACTTGTGACCAAGTCCAAGTGAATAGAGATAAGCAACAATCCAAAGCTATCACATAAGCATAAGGGATCTAGTAGAGTACTCTTCTAGTATAAAAGCTGATAAAATTTTGGTAGCATCTCCTCTCTAAAATGGATTCTAAACCAAAATAACCATGTGGCAATCACCATCCACATATGCCAAGAATTACACTCACAAATAGATATCAAATCAATGATCATATGCTAAAATAATAGCCAATCAAGGTGACAAATGGATGTACAACTAAGGCTCCAATCTGGATCATGTACCTGGATTAAAAAAAGGATATAAGTACCAATGAAGATCCAAAATCAACTTTCATAAAACTATGTGCAATTAGCAAGTAAATCCATAACCAAGTGGCAAAAGAAAGATATAGAACACAATGCCACTATACATCCACTAATAATAGTATGATCAAACTCATGATGCTATAAACCTCGAAAAAAGTATACCACAATGTCATCTCACATGCCAAACACGTGACACGTTCATGCTCTACTCTCATATGGAGGAGCTACCATAGTGATCATATATGGACAATGCCTTCAAGCTCTGAAAATAAGAGCTTGCACACCAAAAAATCTCTCTCGGAGAAGTTCCATAACAAAATGAACCTTCAAAAGCAATTAGGATTCTTGTAGTGAAAATATGTTGCTCTGTGTTATTCTATTTTAGAGATGATAACCTCTAAATTTGAATTTTTTTGCAACTTCAAGAAATCTCTCTTCGCTACATAAAAACATTTAGAACACCTCAATCGGAGGTGTGTAGCTCAAGATATACACAAAACAAGTATTTGCTGTGAATTTCACTTTCACCTGCAACACTATTGCTATGTATTTTGCACTTTCGATGACCTAAAACTCCAAATCTGGATTTGCGTTCTTTTATAAATTGTAATGTATCTTTCAAGCTATGGACAACAAGTTGGATCGCTTTAATCCGACTTGTAAATCTCAAGTTATGGCCCAAAAACTGAACTGTTATCCAAGTGATTATAGATTCATCTACTACACTAGTCTATGTTTTTTGAATTTTTGGCGTTCTAGAACTCTGAATCTAGTTTTGCACGCTTCTGCAAAATTATAGTTCTTTGTCTAAGCTACGTACCAAAATTTCAAACGCATCAACCCGAGCTTCCTAACTCGAGTTGTGTCCAAAATGTTGAACAACTATTGAGAGATGCCGACTTGCACTTTCACCTCTTGTGACCTAAGCTTCCATTGAAGCTTCTTGCACACTAGTCTTAAACAAGCTCTCATACCAATGTAGGGCTTTGGTGTGCAGAACAAGAGGAGCAAGGAGAAGATGGAGGGAGAGAGAGGAGAGGAGAGATGCGCACATATGTGTGGGAGCTCGAAACCCACATAATGATCTCTATTGAATCAATGCTCTATAATATATATATATATATATATATATATATATATATATATATATATATATATATATATATATATATATATATATATATATATATATATATATATATATATATATATATATGTGTGTATATGTATATATAGGGTAAGGTCACATGATCCTTACATCTCCAATATCAGACCCTTAGACCATAGACTTACTTTTTTACATTGTTCCCCCCTTGGAAAAGATTTTTGTCCTAAAAAATAAAGCTATATAAAATAACCGTAGGCAACCCTTGCGCCTCATGTTCTTAAACTGAAAGAACATGGTCATGTTCTAAAACTAGAAGAATATGTCTCATCTCTATGGTGGGATCCCTACCCAAATGATTTCAAACATTGTCTGGTTGTGCATTTTAATAAATTTTTCAAAGTAGAAAGTAGTGAATGAATTATAGGGGTGGATCTAAAAACATCCCTAGCCATGTCACTATTTCTTGATGTGTGATCTAGGCACAAACATATTGAATTTGATTTGGAAAACTTGAAGTTTAATTGATCCAAACATCTAACTTGGATGTTTGTATAATGGTTTACTCCCATCCAACAATTTCTTGATTTTTTTCACCCGACTAGAGGACTACTCTATCCTAATAGGCTTGAAAATCCTATGTAAACTATAGGAGAAAGTTTTCCATTTACTTTGGTTCAACCTTACTATATCTTGACCAAATCAAATTCAAAATGAAAATCATCCAAGTTAGGACACTTTTCTCAAGGACTTTAGCTAAAAATTCTTGGAAATTCTCAATCTTATAAGCAATTCCTAATTTCACTTTTCTAGAGTGTACTGAACTCTAGGTCATGAGAGTTATGTTGTTGGTGCAATTAAGCCAAAGCCTACACACTTGATCACTTGACATAAGCTTGATGTATTAGCATATCATTTGGAAGGATTCATATGTACAACCTCTTGTAACTTTGAGTTATAATTACTCATCATAAAAGTGGAACAAACCCACAAGGAATTAGGAAGCATATAATCTCGTATCTTTTGGTGGTTGAGTCAAGAGAGAATCAATCCTATACTTTAAGATTACTTTTAGGTGGAGATTTGAATTCAAATTCAAATCCTTGGCTCCAACAAAAGTTATAAAAGAGGACATGAAAAGCCCACGTGTATCGAGGTTCAGAGTTCATTTCCATGTACCTTCATTGAGACGAGGATCTCATCTCATAGATCACTCATTCCTATCTCATTGATCAATGACTTATTTTCAATGACATTGTAATTTTACATGATTTAATCCATACATGTTCATTACTTCCTACTCTCATATCTCTGTCACACCTCATCACAACAATGAATTTATTTGAGCTAGTTCTCACTATATAGTGCATCATTTTGTGTGATTTAAAGCATGACATCTTCAACATACTGTCTACTTTAATCCTACAAAGTTTCATTTATATTGGTTTAGATATTAATCAAACATTACTCACCGGTTTGTGACTATCAAGGCTCGTAAAAGTCGGGATGCAAGCTTGACTTGCTAAACATATTTCTCTAGATATTGTTTATCATTTTAAATTATTTCACTCATGATTGGTAGCTTGTTAAGCTAATCAAAGTTCCCCAAAAGGAATTTTATTATTTGCTGTTGTACTCAGAGAATGATGCAAAACCCTGAGTAGATGTCTCAACCAAAATACCAAGTTCTAGACCTTGGATCATATGCCTACCTATCTTTTTTGATCCTATCATTTGTGCATCACCTTCCAAGCAACATATGTGATTATTTATGCTTATTAGCTAGCTAAAGAGGCCCGCAACACTCTCCATTCATCACTTATAACAGGTGTGAGGCAGGTTTTAGCTACACCAACACATCTCTTGTGATTATCCACTATCTCCTCCAATGATTTCCCGACTATCAAGCTAGAGGATAAATATCACCTTTAGGATATGGTTTCCCATTACACTATGAAAGTTTGACTTGAACTTTCATTTATGTGATATTGTTTCCTGTTGTTGAGTTTGATACAAGATTTATTATTATTGGTCAATCTCTAGATGTTATTAGAGTACTTTAAACATATTTCAACAATCAAAATTATGCTTAAAGTCCAAGCATCTTTTGAGGATTGATCCAATAATAATACTACTATGAACACATAAGTTTTAACTTTATAGCTTGTTTAGGAAAAGTTCATGGATTGGAGATCCATTTCTTGGAACTTTTGTATTCCTAAATGAAAAGTTCACAGTTCCATTCATGTCTTTAGGAATGTATCTCATTTCCTAAAGATATTTTGCTTTGGTTTCCTCTTGAAGCTTTAATTAGCTTAACTGAAACAAAAAATTAACTCTCTAATTCTTCTAAAAGGAAGAGTTCTTTCAAATTTCCATGCTTGCTTAGTAAGTTGCATCATTACCATATATGCAATCATGGAACCTAATATCCACCTTGTAGCTCAGTGATGAGTAGCACCTCCTTTAATGTCAATCCGGGAAGACGTGAGGATGGTATGAAGACCTCGAGCAAGTGGAGGCACAAGTGCGTGAGTGAGAAGCACACAAGCATGCACACACATACACACACACGCGCACACACGGCAAGACAAAGAGTGAGAAGCAATGGAGTTCTTAGATTACTTTCAAAAAGCTCTTACAAGTTCATTTCAATTACAATCTAACCCCAAAAATGAGCTCTCTAGCTCCTTTTATAGTTTTTGACTAGCTTTGGCCCTGTCCAGACCTAGTGTCCAGCCTAGTTAAAAATTAGGTTCCAGGGCTTATTTGAGGGCTCAAATGAGATCTAAAAAATACGAAAATTGGTAAGCAACTACTTCTAAGGCTCCTCAAGCTCGAGGACTCCTCGGCTTGCACAAAATGGAGCCACAAAAAGGTGAACATGGTATTTACAGGGGTTGTTAGTGATGAGAATCACTTTTAATTGGTGTAAGGGTTTTGAAAAATTAAAGGTTGCCTTAGTGCTAGATCTGCGTGAATGCTCGTACTTGCTTCTTCATGAAGAAAATTATTGGCCTACTTGCTAGATCGTCGTTGACTCCCTTGTCTGTTTGTGCCTTCTCTTCTCTCTGACTCCCTTCTTAAGCTTCCTTGCCTAGTGAGTCCTTCAGTTCCAACACCCCCCCCCTCTCTCGCGTCTGTCGTCCCTGACAGACCCGTGTTGTGTGGGTTTTTGGATGTAGTACTCAACGACATCTTGTGCTAAGTGATGTTCTGCAATCCGCAACCCCTTTGCCAAGTCCGTGAGTAAAGCATCCCAATCTACTGGCCCGGGAACCTCTAGATGTGGCATTCGTAACTTTTCTGAATGGAGAGCTTGTTCTACTGCAAACAATTGTAATAAATGTGAGGGCCTGGGAATGAAGATCTCTGAGTGATATTCCCAGAACCCTGTGACAAACATCTCTTCAAATGTCTGTTTGAAGCAGGCCGGTAGGTATTTGATGCGGGCATGCCATGCATAAACAACATTAATAGAGGGCGTTGTGCTCATGTCATAAACAAGATCCTGATTGCCTTCATTGAATCCGAGCGCAGAGAGGTGAGGTTCCTTAACATTCTTGAAGGTCCGGAAGGTGACTATCATGAGTTCAAAAATTTTAAGGCACATCTGTGTCATGACATCTGGTACATTTTTGAACCTGACAGCCCAATGCCGAATCGTCGATATCATATACCCTACGGTAGGTTGACCTTTAGGTGGTGCTAAGTAGACATAGTTGAGCCATTTCTCACATCCTTTGGTTGTCAGCACCATCTTTGTGTATTCCGGCCACGACCTTCTTCGGAAAACAGGACAGTAGCAGGGATTGTACTTGATATACAGGGGCATGTTATTCCATGTGCGATTCATTTTCGGGTAGGTTTCAAGCAGCCGAATTCTCCAAGTCGGTTGGCGAATATTTCCCTGCTTGGCACTTTATGGGATGTCGTCTGGTGCAAACTGTGTGGTAGAGGTTGGTTCCCGTGAGGTGTGGTGCTTGATTTCAGCATTATAATCCGCCATTAAGACACAAAAAGGAACATACAAGTCGTCGGAGGTGCCGATCCACCTGTGATGTGAGAGGTTTCTAAAGTACTCGGATTTTATGATTACCTCTTCCAATCGTGACATGGATGCTATTTGAACTGCTACCCTGTCATCATGGGTTGTGGCCACTTTCTCTAATCTCTACATCCATTCAGGGGCCTCTATCTCAATGGTGTCCATGCCCTCTGCTGTCTGCTTGCCTCCAGGTGCTGGCATCGGAACGTACGGGTCCTCAAAAGTTTCCTCTACTTCGATTGGTACTAGGTCTTCAGGTTCTGGTTCTACCAAGGGGGAGGGTTGGCGTTCATACTCAAGCACTTTCTTTTGTAATTCTTCGAGTTGTGCTTTGAGCGCTGCTACTTCGTCAATTGTGTCAGCTGGTGTTGGGACTTCTTTGGGTGGTTCTGGTTGAGCTGCCAATTGCCTTAGTAGTTCGTCTCTTTCCTTTTCTAAGGCGGCATGGGCTTCGAGGAGATCAGCATGGGTTTCCAATATGATTTGCATATTGTCCGAGGGAATGGCCTTAAACTTCTCCGGGTCAATTTCTTGTGGGGAACCTTCCATGGCTACTTCCAAGTTCTCTTCGTTTTGTGTCTGAAGCCGTCTATTTTCTTCCAGGGCTGCAGACATATGCTTCCGTAATAGAGCCATGTTGCGGCGGAGCTTGAGGTTCTCTGTGATTTGGGAGTGTAGCAGATCATCCATTTGTTGTCTTTCTTCTGCATCTGGCTGTGGTGGATTTGCCACTAATTGCTCATGTTGTTCTTGCAATGCACTAAACTGTTGTTGTAATTGTTTCTTCTCTTTCTCTAAGTCAATGAATCTTCCTTGTAATGCTTCATGACTCCTGAACAAACTTGTATGCTGAGCATCGAGGTGCTGATAGTGTTGTTGTAACTGAGACATGCAGTGATACATGTTATTAAATACATTATTAATGGGGGTGGATGCAGGAAGGGTGTTAAGTGCAGAGGGAAAGGGAGAGGGGAAGGGAAGTGTGAATGCGGTGCTGGAAAATGGTGAAGTGGGTGGTGGGGGAATGGGAGATTGTGGCCGTATGGGGGGAGGGAGAGGTGCAGTGGAGGGTGATATGTCCATCAAATCCACGGTGGACGCAGTAGTGGGAGTGATTGTGAATAGTGGAATTGTGGGTGCAGTGATTGTGGTGAATGTGTACAGTGGTGTGTGCAGTTGTGAATATGAACTGCCCGGAAGTGTGAGAGGGGGAATGGGGATGTCAGTAGCTTCCGTTAGGATTACAGTGTTAGTGGAGGTGTTGAGAGGGTGTGTGGGTTGATTGGCGGTTTGTGCTTCAGTCATGGCAGTTGACTCGGAGGCGGTAACGGTGGTTGTTACATTGGTAATGGGAGGTGAATGTGGTGGAGTGGGAGGCGGGGGTGGCAAGGGGGGTGATGGGGGTGCACTGGACACATGGGTCTCTTCAGTATCGTGCACAGTGTGTGCTGTGCCCGTGGTCGTGGCTGTCCCTTGTGTTTCAGATACTAAGACATTCATCTGTTTCCCTGCTCGTGGAGGACGTCTTCCGTATCTTCTTTCCGTTCTGCGTGATTGTGCCAGGGCAGTATGCACTGTCTCAGGTACTCCTAAAGCATCAGAGATCATATCCAGTGTGGCACGATATTGTTCGTCGACTCCTTCCTCCTCAAGGATTTGGTGCATGATAGCCTTTCCTGCTGCAAGGGATAACTTATGTTGTTGTTGGACCCTGTTGATGGTATCGTAGAGCTTTTTCAACTCCTTTGTATATGCTGGGGCACCCTCTAGCTCCTGTATAACTTCTTGCTCATAGTCATGCGCCTCCTCATCAGAAAATCCTTCCTGTTCATCCTCTTGTTCTTCTTCTTCTTCATCCTCCACTTCCACCACTTCTGGTTGTCTTGGCTGGGGTTGTTCTGTAGCCGTTTGTTTTCCACTACCCTGCTCTGCTTCGACTTCCGCATTAACAGCTTCAATGATTCTGGCAACTTCTTCATCCATTAGATCTTCCAAAGTGAATCCGTGAGGAAATTCCAGATCAGTAGGTACTGGTGGAAACACAAGGTTAGGGCCATCTGTGCTGTGCCTGGGTAACCTGATAGTAAATGGTTGCACTCGTCTGGGAAGCCTTGGAGTTGTTTCAGGTGTTAGGGTTGCACCGCGGGCTTGTGCACAAGGCATCTGGACGGCGCCTCTCATCTTCTTTGAGGGAGGCCCTGCGGCTGCCAGTCTGCGTTGAAACTCCTGTGCTCTGGTCCAAATGAGAGCCCTTTGCACCGGTACATCATATGCGAGACATCTATACACAATTCTGGTAAGCGCACAACATCCATACAGTACAGATTTTTGTTTCTTATACCACCTTTGATGAGCCAAATGGATCTGGTCGATAATCCAGTGGGGCATATTAATTGTCAAATCAAAGGCATCTGCTAAGTAGAGGCTAAACCAGATCTTTTTGGGAGGCATTGTGAACCTTTCCTGCGCGGGGAATGCGAAATGTTGCATGACCATGCGTAAATGAATGGCGATCGTAGGTGTCATCGCGACCATGTCCTTTAATTTCGTCAAATTTCTGTTCTTCATATTGTTTGGAACCATAGTCTCTTTCTCTGTAGGAATGTGCATACCTTTCATGTCCAAAGCTTCCCTTACCAAGTTGATAGTTAATCTGAAGCGCTTGAGCTCATTGCCCCTTGTGAGAGATGGGAGGACAAAGGAGCTGTATCCCTTTTTGTCTTTGCTCGGAGTAAGGGTGCTAATCAGATACGAGCACCTTAGAAAATCCGGCTTTGGCAATTGGAATTTGAAATACTCGTAGAGTCCTGCCTTCTTCCATATGGGTTTCAATCCTTCATTATTCTGCAATCTCTCAAATTCCCTGGTAAAAAAGTGATACCTGCCCCAACGCCCATTGAATTCTATCTCTGCCTCCCACATATAAGTGCCTTCACCTAGGGGTCCTGCCACATCAGTGAACCAATGAGAGTTTTTGCTGATTGGCATTGTGTGCCCCTGTGGAGGGTTCTGAACCGGTATGGCATGTAATGCCCTCAATGCCGCTGGTTGTTCCTTTAATTCCTCCTCAACCGGAAGGCTTTCAATGTCCACAACTTGGGGGCTAGTGCCTGCGTGGGAGCTAGTTCCTACCGTATCTGCCATGTTACTTCTTGCTTCCTGTCTCTGTGAGAATATAGAAACATGTGTTAACATTGTACAGGACAAGAGAGAACCGTTGTTGTTCCCATTACAACATTAACATGAGGGTCGGGAGAGATTAATGGGTTAGTAAGTGCTCGGTGCGAGTGTGTGTGTGGTTAGGAGTTCGGTAGACCTAAGAGCTAAGTGGAATGATGTAGTGTGATAGTGATGTGGTTAGTAGGTTGTCATGGATTTACAAATGGGGTCCGGGGGTTTGTTACAAGTCTTAGGCTGCCAAATGTAGTGGATGGGTTTTGCTCTTGGTTTCGTAGAGACTCTCGAGAGCTTTATAGGTGTGTCGGCTTGAAAATGAGGCCTTTTAGGAACCCATTTACAAGTGATTCTATTCGTGCTCATGGGCCTTGGTGTGTTCCTGAGTGTTGAAAACGAGTGGATGCCGGCTGTGCGAGTGAATGGATCATGCTGTATAGGGTGTGGTCTTGGTGTAGCTATTTGAGCCTGCAAACAAGCCTTAGGCACCCAAATTTGTCTTGATTGTGGGCTAGCCTTCATCGACTTCTTGGGCACCCAAATAGACTTCACGTTAGCAGAAGAACTTCTGAAAGACTTCTTATTAGTGTCGTGTTGTTGGTTACTAATAAGAGGCTTTGCCCGTGTGGTTGGCTTGAGTGCAACCGGGTGTTCGCCTTTCCGCACCCACACTTGTTTCACTAGCTGAGACATTTTGCTGCGCAGGTACTTTTGATCTCCGACATAGGTAGTACTCTGCTTCTTCTACCTTTGATCCACCTTTGGTTGCTGCCTCCCTCTGGCCTTTGGAGAACAAGGGAGTTCCGTTGCATCCCTGACTCCTTTTTTGCGAACATCATTCCTCTGCAACACATAGTTTTGGACAAGAACGGCATGGTCATCTTCATGTGTACTCCTGGAAGGACCAGGAGTGTGTGCCTTTCCTAGTTCCTTGAGTGCTCCATTATCTAACTCTACTGTAATTCGACTATGATTGACCCATACCTGACGAAGTCCACTTCTTAGGTTTAGGTTGACTGCATGATCATAGATCCAGTCCTGACCCAAGACAAGAGGCTTCGTGAGGTCTTCGTCTTGGCACACTAGTACCTTAACTGTCATTAACATGTCCTGAATGTAGAGGGGAAGCTCCACCTCGCCCATGCAAGGGGTTTCCACACCTCCTAATCCTATGAGATAAGCTTCTATAGGATTGACCTTTAATTTCAATTCTTGACAGTAAGAGAGTCTCACCGCACTAGTGGCTGCACCTGAGTCAATCAATGCTCGCACGGACTGTGCACTAGTTCCTTGTCCTACCTCTATGGTCACAAAAGGTCGTCGATCAATTATTCTATGGGAACTTGTTCCTGCGACTTCACACATTGCCATATGATATCCTTGATCTGCATAGTCATTTGTTCTAGGCTGATCTCTACCTTGTCTTCGCAACTTCATCCTTCTGATGCGTTCTAAAGCTTCTGCTTGAGCTTCTTCTCGAATCCGCTTTTCTTCTTCCTTGCGTTTCTTGGCGATATTGAGTCGACTTAGCATTTCCTCTATGAGAGGTTCCTGATATAACTTGACTCTGCATCCGCTTATATAGCTTGGGAGAACGTCAATTTCCAATGTGGCTAGTTGCACTACTCCACTTGTGGAGATCCTATTTATGATCATAGGTCCATAGCCACGCTTCTCTAATTTTCTCGCATGTTGTTTCAAAGTGTATACTAGTACTAGGTCGCCTGCCTTCAAACCTTTATCCTTAACGTGGGCATCAAAATATGCCTTCTATCATTTCTTAGCTGCATATGTCCCTGCAGCTGCCCTTAGTCTTGTTTCTCCTAATCGTTCAAGGTCAAAAAGTCTAGAGGAGAGTTCATGACCCGTCCATTCGTGCTCTTGTGCTACCTTCAATGTAGGTATCAAGAAGTCCAATGGTAGCACTGCATTTTGACCAAATACCATCTGAAAGGGGGTGGCTTGGAGTACCGTTTTGTAGGCGACTCGGTATGCCCAAACAGCATGGTGTAGCTGTTTGTCCCAATCAGAGCGTTTATTATTCACGAGCTTGGTCAACACATTGCACAGAATCTTGTTTGTGCTTTCGGCTTGCCCATTAGCTTGTGGGTGGTAGGGGGCAGACTTCTTATGAACTACCAAGAATTCTTGGAGCAGATTTTCAATTACTTCATTCAAGAAGTGAGTGCCTCTATCACTTACTAACTCTATAGGTAGCCCGTATCTTGTGAATACATTCTCAAACAAGAATTTAGCAGTTGTTTGAGCATCGTTCTTCATTGTGGCTTTTACCTCTACCCACTTTGTTAGATAGTCTGTGGCAACAATGATATATTCCGCATGGGAACCCTTAGCTGGGGGATTAATAGGACCTACGAAGTCTATTCCCCACTTAGAGAATGCACGTCCACCCATCATAGGTTTTAGTGGCATCTCATCTTTACGTATAGGATACTGAGTTCTCTGGCAAACATCACACCGTTTCACATAGGTATGTGCATCCATGTGAAGGGTCGGCCACCAGAAGCCCGCAAATAGTATTGCCTTGATCACCCGATCTGGTCCAAAGTGTCCTCCTGCTACACCTTGGTGAGCAGTTTCCAAGATCTTGAGATATTCACTTTCATGGACACATAGCCTCAGGTAACCATCTTTACCACGCTTATATAGATTATCACCAATGAGTGAGTAATCCTGGGCTTCTTGTTCTAAACTCCTTTTCCTAGCCAAGGTCATATCCAGAGGGAAAGTTTTGGTCCTCAGGAAGGAAACTAGTGGTTCACTCCAGTCTGGCACTATGGACACTTGATAAAGAGTGGCATGTTCCACAGGTGGTTTAGTGCAACAGATTGGGCATTCCTTGCACAACTTTTGGACATCAGCTTCCATAGTCGGCCAATGCACTCCGAGTCTCCGTAGTGTTTGTAGGGTTCGTTGCCTTGAATAGTGTTGCTCTAATGCACCTACATGTGCTAATTGCAACCATTTAGCGTACTCATCTTCTTCCACACAACAGGCCAAGATTCCTTGATCTGTGTGCTTGTACATGCTTCTTGCCATGATGTGGTACTTTTGGGCTTTCACAACCTCTCTATTTTGTGTGTTTACTACTGGATGGTTAGGCCCGTATGTCAATACTGGCACTAGTGACTTAGCCCACTGTGGCACCACTTCCAAATTAAACAAGTAAGCATCAGGAAGGTCATCCGACACCCCTTGTGGGGCTTCTCCAGATGTGAGTCTAGAGAGATGGTCTGCTCTCAAGTGGGTCCTACCTTTCCTTACCACAACCTCGAAGTCATATTCCATTAGTAAGAGAAACCATCTTACTAATCTACCTGTATTACATGGCTTGTTCACAAGATATAGCAGTGCCTGATGGTCAGTAAAAAATTTAAACTTATTTGCAAGCAAGTAATGTCTAAACTTTTTAACCGCATATACCATGCCTAATCCTTCTCTCTCTGTAGTGGTATAATTTCATTCAGCTGCATTCAATTGTCTACTAGCATAGGCAATTGGAAGATCCATATTACCTTCACCAGTAGGTTGCGCGAGTACACACCCAATAGCATAATTGGATGCATCCACATGAACATGAAATGCTTGTTCCAATCTGGTGTGGTCAAGATTGGTGATGAACATAATCTTCGTTTAAGCTCCTGGAAGGAGTTCTCACATTCATCAGTCCACTCAAAGTTAGTCAGAAGTCCGTACAGAGGCTTTGCAATGATGGCATACATGTGTATAAATCGTCGGTAATAACCACAATGCCCCATGAAAGCTTGTACTTCCTTGACATTCTTTGGCCTAGGTAATTCGGCTATAGCTCTTACTTTCTCTTCATCCGTAGATATGCCATTCTTTGACACTATGTGTCCTAGAATTTTGCCTTGCCTGACCATAAAAACACATTTTTCTGGGTTCAAGCAGACTTGATATTCTCTACATTTGTCAAAGATTTGTCTGAGTTCAGGAATATGGGTTTGCCTAATGTTGGAATGGGCACAAAGATCATCAACATAGACTTCTAAGTTCTTCCTCAGGAACTCTTTAAATACATGGCACATCAGCCTCTGGAAGGTAGCTGGTGCATTGGTAAGCCCAAATGGCATTAGGTTTGTTGAGGCCTAGCATATTGCTGTGGTGGGTACTGATTCTGGTATCTTCCCTGCTGAGGGTAGGGTTGCCTAACCGCCTGCTTGTTGTATGGGCAATCTTGCGCGGTGTGATTGGTGTACCTTCGTTCTATGGTGCAGTACTGGCTACTAGGATTCACTTGGGGTTGAGCCATGATGGGACACACGTTCGCCATATGGTCACCCCCACAAGTATAGCATCTTTTCATAGGGACAAACCTTGGGATTCGTTTGCTAGAGACACCTAATTTCTGAGCCACTTTCTCTGCAAGTTCCTCAATTGATGTGGATTGCGTGGAAGAGAGGCTAGAGGCACTATCTGAATCTTTGTATATCTTAGAAAGCTCTAACTCCTCCCCTAGGTTATCCTCGATGTCAATGCACATGCGTACACACTCTTCTATGGTCCTAGGGTCCTTCAAGTACACATAGGATCTCAATTTTGTTGGTGCATATCAAGCCTTCACACATTGGCTTGGAACATTGGAACCTTGAAGATGGAGTTGGAACCCTTGAAGGATATCTCTACATGAAGGATAAGGCATAGGAACTTATACTTATGAGTTATTATCTTTTACTCATTGTAAAAAGGTCTATATGACTTGGCATTCATTTACATCACACCTAATTGATTAGTCGTGGATTTTTTGGTGGAATGATTGGAGAGAATATCTCCTTAATTCTAGAGTAGAGAATATAGGGGATTTGAATTTGAATTCAAATTCAAATCTCAACTCCTTCCCTATAAAAGATACAATCGAAAAGTCGCGAGAAGTCACTCATTCTAGCTCACTCCCCGAGGCATATCTTCATTGTAACTGAGTGTGTGTTAGTGCTAATTCATAGCCTACACCACCACACCTCAATTAGCTATGCTTGTCATGCTATTGAGCTTGTACAAACTTATCAATCAATAGATATACACACATTTATCATTTTGGTTCTCTGTGTTATCTTCTCCAAGTCTATCAACTTCAAAGGAGCATAACTCAAGATCTACTGAACCAAATCAAGAGATCTATAGCTCATTGGAACCAGCTCAAAGTCTACTACAAGAATACAAAATCTCAGAGGATTTCATTCAGCCATTTGGGAGAAATCCGCTTCGAAGTGCACACTGGTCTGTGTCTGCAGAGTTCCTAAAAAGTCGGGGGTAATTAGAATTTTGCTAAACTTATTTCTCAGTGCATAGTTTATCAATTGAAGTGATTCCACTTGTGATTGGTAGCTTACTAAGGTACTTTAATACTCCCAAAAGGAATTGTTCCAATTTTAAGTGTGCTGGTCACACTGAGTAAAAGTCTGAGCAGGTATCACTACAGGAATAGAAAGTTTTTCTTGATTTTTGAAGGACCAAGTTATCTGTTTTGGTTTGATCCTTAACCAAACCATTTCCAAAGTACATATATGGTTTCTTTGTGTCATTTGAAAGCTCAAGGAGTCTAATAAGCATATCTGAAGAGAAAAGAGGGCAGGTGTGAAGCAGGTTTTGCAGCACCAACTGATCTTCTGAGTGCATCCAGCCATCACTTCCAACAGTGGTATCAGAGCAAAGAAGGTAAACATGGGTGATGGTTTCCCTTCCTTCATTGACAAATTGGATAGAAACAATCATCAGGCTTGGTCATTGAGAATGAAGACCTATCTACAAGGGAGAAGTCTATTTGGATACATATCAGGAGATGAGGAGTTACCCTCATTCAAGACTAGAGGACTACCTACAAAGGATGAACATGAAAGGCTCAACCAATGGTGTGCAAAGGATGCTTTGGCAAGGTCTTATCTCTTAAACTCTATATCTGACTTTCTTTTACCTCATGTAAGGAACTGTAAGACTTCCCAAGAGACTTGGGAAACCTTGTCAAATTATTTTTCTTCCAACACAAGGGCTAGGAAGAATCAATTATGGATTGAGTTCACAACCCTTAGGAAGCAGCCCAAGCAATCAGTCTCAGAGTATGTGACAAAGATTAAAGATGTGGCAGACCAACTAGCAAGCATTGGAGAGGAAATTGAAGAGGAGCAAATAGTCAGGCAAGTGACAAATGGACTCAAGGCAGATGATAAGTGGGAAAGTTTCACCACTGCAATGGACCTCTATATGGACATGCATACCCCTGATCTCACAACACTCATGGGCCAACTATTTACACATGAAGCAAAGTTTACAAAGGCTGGAGATCAATCAAAAGGTAATAATCCCTCTGCTCTCTATACTGAAAAAAAGGTTAAAGATAAAGGTAAGAAGAAACAGGATGAAGAAGGCTCTATCTCTCAAGCTAATTATGCAGGGAGAGGTAGGTCATCTAGAGGGAGAGGCAGAGGAGGTAAGTCAGGTAGGGGGAGACCCTACAACTCATCACCATGCAACATTTGTGGATTGTCCAATCATACCACAGATGAATGCTACAAGAACTACAAGAATCAGAGAGGAAGAGGCTACTCAAGAGGTGGATACTCTCAAGGGAGAGGCAGATTCAATCAACACCAAAGCTACAATGGATACAACAATTCATACAACAACAACTACAACAACAATCACAATGGTAACTACCAAGGTGGATTCAGAAATAGAAGAGACTACAACAACTACACAGAGGAGCAAGATGACTCCCTATTGATCATGAATATGACCTCCAAGATAGGTACAAATGATGATCATTTATTTTACATTGACTCAGGATGTTCTAACCATGTAGCTGGCAATGTGGCACTACTTTCTGATTTGGAAGAGCCCAAGGGCAAACATCAGGTACAAACAGGTGATGACACTAAACACTCTGTTGTCAAAATTGGGAATGTGAAGACATGTGATGGTAATCAGAACCTATTAAGCAGGGTACTCTATGTACCAACAATAACTAAGAATTTAATGAGTGTTGGTCAGATTGTGGAGAAAGGTTTGCAGGTCAGATTCACACAACATGGAGCATATGTGGAGGATCCAAAACAAGGATTCAGAAGGATAGCCAAAGGGGAGAAATCAGGTAGATTATTTACATTTGAGCTAGAAGATACAAAAAACATTGCTTTATATAATTACAAGGATCAGACACTTTCAGAGTTAGAGATATGGCATAAGAGATTAGGGCACATAGGTGAAAGGACTCTTAAGCAAATGTGCAGGGATCAATGTGTGCTTGGGATACCTAATGTATCCAAGCAACACATGATTTACAAATATGGATCATGTCAATTTGGTAAGTCTCACAGATTACCCTACTCAAGGAAAGGTTTCATGCATGAAGACTACCTAGACTTGGTACACACAGATGTTTGGGGACCTAGCAAGGACCCTTCCATTTCTGGTTCAAGGTATTATGTGTCCTTCATTGATGACTATAGCAGGTGGACCATTTTATACTTTATGAAGCACAAAGATGAAGTGTTTAATTGTTTCAAGAGGTATCTTGCACTTATTGAAAATCAAACAGGTAGAAGCTTGAAGAGGCTAAGGTCAGATGGTGGAGGAGAGTACTTCTCCAATGAGTTTGAAGATTTCTTGCAGGAAAGAGGCATCAAAAGGGAGATCACTACAAGGTATTCACCTGAACAAAATGGGGTAGCAGAAAGAAGGAATAGACTTATAGTAGAAACAGCTAGGTCTATGCTTAATGAGAAAAAATTGCCAAATTACCTATGGGCAGAGAGTGTATCCACTGCCACTTACCTCATCAATAGGTTGCCATCCAAATCACTTGATGGCATGACACCATATGAAGCTTGGCATGGTAAGAGACCCTCTCTGGATCATTGCAAAATCTTTGGTTGTGTAGCATATGTGCATATTCCCTCACAGGTAAGAGGAAAGCTAGACCCTAAGGCTGAAAAATGTATCTTCATTGGTTATGATTTGAACCAAAAGGGATACAGATTCTACAACCCTACAAACAAAGGGTTCAAGGTAAGCAGAGATGTCATCTTTGATGAGAATGACTCTTGGTATGAAAATGAATGCAGGAAGATAAGTCTACCCTATGACATAGATGAAGATTTTCCAAAGCTTACTAAGGAAGAACCAACTCAGCAAGAAGATTCAAGCTCAGATGATGATACAATAAACCTTGAAGAGTTCAAGGCTTGGAAGTCCAAAGGGAAGATGAAGATGAAGCAATTAGAAGATAAACCAGAAACTTCAACCCAAGCAATGAGGAGATCTCAGAGAGAAAAGAAGAAGCCTATCAGATTTGGGTATGACACATCACTTGTAACTAAACATTCTGTATATCTTGCAAAAGACTTGTTGAATGAAGAACCAGGTACCTATGAAGAAGCAATTACTAAACCAGAATGGAGAGAAGCCATGGATGAAGAGATAGAAGCTCTCAAGGAAAGTGACACTTGGGACTTGGTACCCAAGAAGGACTCTATGAAGGTGATAGGATCCAGATGGATCTATAAACTAAGGAAGAATTCAGATGGAACAATAAACAGGTACAAAGCTAGGTTGGTAGCCAAGGGTTTTGCACAAACCCAAGGCATTGATTATGAGGAGACATTTTCTCCTGTGGCCAAGATGCCAACTATCAGAGTTATGGTGAGTGTAGTTGCATCAAAAAATTGGAACATGTACCAATTGGATGTGAAGAATGCATTCTTGAATGGATGGATATCTGAAGAAGTCTACATGTCACAACCACCTGGCTATGAAGATCCAAAAAAGGTACATTATGTTTGTAAATTGAAGAAGGCTCTGTATGGTTTGAAGCAGGCACCTAGAGCATGGAATTACAGATTGACCACCTACCTCCTAGACCAAGGATTTGTGATGAGCAAAGCAGACACTTCTCTATTCATAAAAAGAAGTAGTACAGAGGTAATCTACTTATGTGTTTATGTTGATGACATCATCATTACAGGCAATGATGTCAATGGGATTAGACACATCAAAGGACAGATGATGAAAGAATTCAAGATCAGTGATCTTGGACTATTAAAGTATTTCTTAGGTCTTGAATTGGTCTACACAAATTCAGGTATCTACATCACTCAAAAGAAGTATGTACAGGATATGGTCAAACAGTTTGGTTTGCAGGATGCTAAGGTATCTACTACTCCAATGGAGGTTAACCAAAAGCTAAGTGCTCATGAAGGAGAAGAAATCAAAGACATTACAGGATACCAAAGTATGGTAGGTAGTTTGAACTATGCTACCTTGACAAGAATTGACATAGCATATGGAGTAAGTGTGCTTAGTCAATTCATGCACAAACCTCGGGTACCTCACCTAGAGGCAGCCAAGAAGGTCTTGAAGTATTTGAAGGGAACACAAAGTCATGGTTTGTACTTTCCTTATACATCAGATATTGACATAAAAGTTTACTCAGATGCAGATTGGGCAGGATGCAAGGATGATAGGAGAAGCACCTCAGGATATATTTGTTTTGCAGGAGATAAGCCTATCTCTTGGTCAGCTAAGAAGCAACCTACAGTGGCATTGTCATCTACTGAAGCAGAGTATAGAGGGCTTGCCAATGCTACTCAAGAAGCTATCTGGTTGAAGCTTCTATATACAGAGTTAGGTCTACACACAAGACCACCTATTATCTTTAGAGACAACACTATTCTCTTCACCTTGCAGCAAATCCAATTTATCATGCCAGAACCAAACACATAGAGGTTCATTACCACTATGTGAGGGAGAAATTACTTAGCAAAGAGATTCAATTGACATATGTGTCTACTAATATGCAATGTGCAGATTTACTTACAAAGGCATTGGATGGAAACAAGTTATGCAGATTCAAATCCATGATTGGATTGCAGGAAGTGATTGAAGAATGAAAGAGAAGACTTAAGCCAAAGTGTTTGGCTTGAGGGGGAGTTGTTGGTGCATATCAAGCCTTCACACATTGGCTTGGAACATTGGAACCTTGAAGGTGGAGTTGGAACCCTTGAAGGATATCTCTACATGAAGGATAAGGCATAGGAACTTATACTTATGAGTTATTATCTTTTACTCATTGTAAAAAGGTCTATATGACTTGGCATTCATTTACATCACACCTAATTGATTAGTCGTGGATTTTTTGGTGGAATGATTGGAGAGAATATCTCCTTAATTCTAGAGTAGAGAATATAGGGGATTTGAATTTGAATTCAAATTCAAATCTCAACTCCTTCCCTATAAAAGATACAATCGAAAAGTCGCGAGAAGTCACTCATTCTAGCTCACTCCCCGAGGCATATCTTCATTGTAACTGAGTGTGTGTTAGTGCTAATCCATAGCCTACACCACCACACCACAATTAGCTATGCTTGTCATGCTATTGAGCTTGTACAAACTTATCAATCAATAGATATACACACATTTATCATTTCTGGTTCTCTGTGTTATCTTCTCCAAGTCTGTCAACTTCAAAGGAGCATAACTCAAGATCTACTGAACCAAATCAAGGGATCTATAGCTCATTGGAACCAGCTCAAAGTCTACTACAAGAATACAAAATCTCAGAGGATTTCATTCAGCCATTTGGGAGAAATCCGCTTCGAAGTGCACACTGGTATGTGTCTGCAGAGTTCCTAAAAAGTCGGGGGTAATTAGAATTTTGCTAAACTTATTTCTCAGTGCATAGTTTATCAATTGAAGTGATTCCACTTGTGATTGGTAGCTTACTAAGATACTTTAATACTCCCAAAAGGAATTGTTCCAATTTTAAGTGTGCTGGTCACACTGAGTAAAAGTCTGAGCAGGTATCACTACAGGAATAGAAAGTTTTTCTTGATTTTTGAAGGACCAAGTTATCTGTTTTGGTTTGATCCTTAACCAAACCATTTCCAAAGTACATATATGGTTTCTTTGTGTCATTTGAAAGCTCAAGGAGTCTACTAAGCATATCTGAAGAGAAAAGAGGGCAGGTGTGAAGCAGGTTTTGCAGCACCAACTGATCTTCTGAGTGCATCCAGCCATCACTTCCAACAAATTTGGTACCTTAGCAATCCATCCAGGAATAAAGCCACTTGCTTAGCTGGCATGGGTAACTCAGGGGTAGGGCATCTCTCTAAGTATTGCCTGAATCTTCTTCTTGCAAGTCTCACGGTCTATTGAGGGGTTTGCTTGAAGCTGTGAATCAATGAGGAGGTATTATGCCTTATGCCACTCTTAGAGAATTCAATAATGAAAGCCTCTAGGATTTGGTCTATGCTCCTGAACTGTCTCTCATTCAATGGTTGAAACCACGTAAGGGTTGTGTTCCTAAGGGTTAGACCAAAGGCATTATACTGCGTGAATAAATCCTCCACTTGTTCAGCTCTCAAGACTTGCCTAAACTCAGCCACATGATCGTATGGATCTCCCGTGCCATCGAAGTAGTTCTTCATGGACTTAACTAGCTAGGTTGGTCTCAAAGTCCTTGTGTGCTCTCTAGGTCGTGGTAGAGGGAACTCATCGGCATTTCTTCGATGTCCTGGGGCTCTAAGTACCTCAGGCTCTACTCTATTTGTTTCCGTCCTCGTTCTTTCTCTGCCCCCTGAGTTGGCAAAGCTTACCTCAGGTCTATCTCTATGTCTGTCTCTTTGGGCTCCATGAGCTTGGGATGTTCCAACACCAGGGTGACCATAGGAAACATTCGATCTTGGTTGGGGGAAAATAAATTCACCCTTCCAAGTGTAAGCGTGCCTATCATTTTCTGTAACCACAAAGATCCTTTCCGAAGAACGATCTAAGTAGGTCACTCTACCTGGGCTATCTGGATCTTTAAACTCATAGATCATGATTGTCCCTATATCAATTGGCTTGTCTGATTTATACCTCCAAAAGGCTTCATCGGTTTCTCGGTTTAGCAGCAGATCTATACTCTTATTGTCCTGTGGGATCCACTCGGGAGTGATGATCCTTGTTAGCACTGACTTTCCACGAGGGGTCCTAGGTTCTACACCCATGTTTCCTTGCTCCAAGTCACCTAAATCCGCTTCTGAGATCACATTTCCGAATTCGTCTGTCCTATCTGGGTGACTGGTGACTACGTATATAGTTCCTTCTTTGTCAAAGTATGCTCCGTTTTCAAACTCGACAGCGGGGTGCTCTAGTCCAATGGATTGGTCAGGGTTTTTAATCTGGACCACCGATCTTCCTAGACCGTCCTCATAGATGCTAGCACCTAATCGGTTGGTCCTAAGGTATTCCAACTGTGTTTTGTAAGGGCCTTCTACTCTGTGCAAGTATGGCACTCCTGAACTTCCCGTAGGTCTGTCCATGCCTTGAGACATCTCTGATTCACTGGTATCAGAGCTAGGGTAATGCGAGTGGTGAATCAACTGCTGGGCCCAAGACCTCGCAGTATGATTGACGCTAGCTTCTGAAGACCTAAGGCTTTGTCTATCCCTTACTAGATGCCGTCGTGATCTAAGGTTCATATGCCTAGTTAAGTAGCCCGATTTTTGCCCAGAGTACAACCTCGTTGCCGATCAATTGGTATTAGTCACTTGATTCGTTTTTAGTGTGTTATCATGTTTATGATCTTGTCTGATATTGCGTCGTCAGGAATACTTGAGTATTTTTCGTACTTTAAGTTGATCGTTCCACATTAAATTCTTTTCCTTTAGGATTCTCAATCGTACAAAGATTATATAGTTATCTTGAACTTTGAGTATTTAGGTAGTCTTCAACTTGATAGATGCCTATCGCCGCCCTGGCTTACTCCTATCACTAGTCGTTCTTAGCCTAAGCTAGGAATTGACAAAGGGAGTTGAGAATTTCCAACCTTTTGTTTCCTTCTTGGTTGCCCTTGAGTGCCCAGGAAGCGTGTTCCCAAGCTTGCACTTACTCTTGCTTAGAATGCCCTTCGATGCTCTCAATAGATCTATAAGAGTTCCAAAGTTAGCTCAAGACCAATTTGCACTGTGATTTTTTGGAAAATAATTCTAGAGATCCCTAAATTTTGTTCCCCCTAGGTATGGTCAACTTCAAAATACCCTATCTAATAATCCTAATCTTAATTTAACTATAACCAGTCGATGTTTTGGTTGTGCTCCCCACGAGCTTTCCAACAAAACAAGAATCACAGCAAACGGATTTCGTATGAGAGAGTTATGTCAGTTCAGGGTTCTGGTGCTAAAACAGGGTTCAAACAGGCTAACAGATCACAGGATTTTTCTCAAAAGCACATGTGTAGGGACCTCACAACTCACTAATTGCTAGACCAATATGCCCAAAAACTATCCCCAAAGCTTAGAATAAAAAACCCTAATTTTTTGGCCGAAAAGCCTGTCAATCGCGATCGACAGGTCTGTCAATCGCGATTGACAGAGGTGTCCGTCGGGGCCTGTCGGTCGCGATCGACACGTCAGTCGCGATTGACAGTGTCAATCGCGATCGACAGAGTCGGCCGTGAGTCCTGTCAATCGCGATCGACACTTTTTCCGGGTTTTTCGCCGTGAATTCAGTCGATCGGGGCTATGTCCGTCGCGATGGACACGTGGCTATGCGAAAAAGTCAATCAATCGTTGAAATTCAGTCGGTCGCGATCGACAGTGTCAATCGCGATTGACAGGGTCCTACGTGGCAGTCAATCGGTCGTGGGGTCTGTCGGTCGCGATCGACAGGCCTGTCGGTCGCGATTGACAGGGTCTGTCGATCGCGATTGACAGGGTCTGTCGGTCGCGATTGACAGGGTCTGTCGGTCGCGATTGACAGAGTCTGTCGGTCGCGATTGACAGGGTCTGTCGGTCGCGATTGACAGAAAAACACGGAATTTTTCAACTGTTTTTAGTGATTTAGAATGTGCTCTTTGTGCTGGTCTTAGTGGTGCACTTTGTTTTACCAAATGGGCGTTTTTTCTGTCGATCGCGATCGACAGAGGCCGGCGACACAGAGACAGTTTCGACGAGTTTCGTACCTGCGCAGAGTGCTGGGGATGATGATTGAGCAAGAACCTGCAAAATGCTCAAGAAACATGCAAAAACAGTGCAAGCAATATCGCTCTCTCGCTCTCTCTCACAAGTAGAATGAAGGAAATGAGGTGGAGATGGTGATATGATCAAAACTGAAAATTTTCGCGATGATGGAGATGGAGGTGGGAGATGGTGATGGTGATGATGGTGATGAAGATGGTGAAGAAAAAACAAGAAAATAGATGAAAGTGAAGAAAATACCTACAACTCCAACGCGTCAACTCTACGTCTTACCATCACACGCTCGTCCTCAAGGCTCGATCCCCGGCAACGGCGCCAAAATTTGGTGTAGCTCAGTGATGAGTAGCACCTCCTTTAATGTCAATCCGGGAAGACGTGAGGATGGTATGAAGACCTCGAGCAAGTGGAGGCACAAGTGCGTGAGTGAGAAGCACACAAGCATGCACACACATACACACACACGCGCACACACGGCAAGACAAAGAGTGAGAAGCAATGGAGTTCTTAGATTACTTTCAAAAAGCTCTTACAAGTTCATTTCAATTACAATCTAACCCCAAAAATGAGCTCTCTAGCTCCTTTTATAGTTTTTGACTAGCTTTGGCCCTGTCCAGACCTAGTGTCCGGCCTAGTTAAAAATTAGGTTCCAGGGCTTATTTGAGGGCTCAAATGAGATCTAAAAAATACGAAAATTGGTAAGCAACTACTTCTAAGGCTCCTCAAGCTCGAGGACTCCTCGGCTTGCACAAAATGGAGCCACAAAAAGGTGAACATGGTATTTACAGGGGTTGTTAGTGATGAGAATCACTTTTAATTGGTGTAAGGGTTTTGAAAAATTAAAGGTTGCCTTAGTGCTAGATCTGCGTGAATGCTCGTACTTGCTTCTTCATGAAGAAAATTATTGGCCTACTTGCCAGATCGTCGTTGACTCCCTTGTCTGCTTGTGCCTTCTCTTCTCTCTGACTCCCTTCTTAAGCTTCCTTGCCTAGTGAGTCCTTCAGTTCCAACACACCTATTGAATACCAAAGTTCAATTGATGCTAAGGTTCAATCATTGATTTCCATCACTTCTTGGGTTGGAATCAAGTGAGAACTTACAAAAATTGCATAGTTTTTCTTGGCGCTTTGCATCTGTTGGCATACAAAGCAACAAAGGAGTCATGCACAATACGGCAACAAGGCCAGATCATTTTTTCCCATAGATTATGTACAACCCAAGTGATTTTAATCACTACACAAACATTGTAAATCCTGTTTTTGGTAGATTAGACTCCATTTTGTGCAAGCCGAGGAGTCCTCGAGCTTGAGGAGTATTAGAAGTACCATCGTACCAAATTTCATAATTTTTAGACTTCGTTTGAGCCCTCAAATAAGCCCTGGAACCTAATTTTTAACTAGGCCGGACACTAGGTCTGGACAGGGCCAAAAGCTAGTCAAAAACTATAAAAAGAGCTAGAGAGCTCATTTTTGAGCTAGATTGTAATTGAAACGAACTTGTAAGAGCTTGTGAAAGTAATCTAAAAGCTCCATTGATTCTCACTCTTTGTCTTGCCGCGTGTGCGCGTGTGTGTGTATGTGTGTGCATGCTAGCGTGCTTCTCACTCACGCACTTGTGCCGCCACTTGCTCGAGGTCTTCATACCATCCTCACGTCTTCCCGGATTGACATTAAAGGAGGTGCTACTCATCACTGAGCTACACCAAATTTTGGCGCCGTTGCCGGGGATCGAGCTTTGAGGACGAGCGTGTGATGGTAAGACGTAGAGTTGACGCGTTGGAGTTATAGGTATTTTCTTCACTCTCATCGATTTTCTTTTACTTTCTTCACCACCTTCATCACCATCATCATCATCACCATCTCCCACCTCCATCTCCATCATCGCGAAAATTTTCAGTTTTGATCATATCACCATCTCCACCTCATTTCCTCCATTCCACTTGTGAGAGAGAGCGAGAGAGCGAATTTGCATGTGCTGTTTTTGCTTGTTTCTTGAGTTATTTTGCAGGTTTTTGTTGTACCATCATCCCCAGCAGTGTGCGCAGGTACGACAGGCTCTGCACAGGTCCCGGGACGACAGCCTCTGTCTATCGCGACAGACAGAAAATCTTAACATTTTGAGAATGCATGTTTATCACTGTAACCTACACCTTGAGGGCACTCAAGAACACTAGAAGTTTTCCAAAAATTTGCATTTTTTCTGTCTATCGCGACAGACACCGCCTATCGCGACAGACAGAATTTCACGACAGATACCGTCTATCGCGACAGACACCGTCTATCGCGACAGACAGAATTTCACGACAGATACCGTCTATCGCGACAGACACCGTCTATCGCGACAGACAGAAATCCGCGACAGATAGCGTCTATCGCGACAGACACCGTCTATCGCGACAGACAGAATTTCACGACAGATACCGTCTATCGCGACAGACACCGTCTATCGCGACAGACAGAATTTCACGACGGATACCGTCTATCGCGACAGACACCGTCTATCGCGACAGACAGAATTTCACGACAGATACCGTCTATCGCGACAGACACCGTCTATCGCGACAGACAGAAATCCGCGACAGATAGCGGCTATCGCGACAGACACCGTCTATCGCGATAGACAGAAATCCGCGACAGACACTGTCTATCGCGACAGACACCGTCTATCGCGACAGACAGAAATCCACGATAGACACTGTCTATCGCGACAGACACCGTCTATCGCGACAGACAGCCCCACGATAGATTGAGTCTATCGCGACAGACACCGTCTATCGCGATAGACAGGCATTTTCGGCAAAAAAAATTAAGGAGTGAATTTTTGGAAATTTAGGCTAAATTTTGGGCATATTTGCACTTTCATGTACTCATATACTTACAAGGGCCTTAGAAAATGCATTAAAACCCCCGAAAGGATCTGTCTGTCTAGTAACCCCTAAACCCTGAACGGTCATAACTTTTTCATACGGAATCCATTTTCTGAGCTCTAGGGCTTGTCGGAAAGCTCGTGGCATATACTACACGCCTTCAACTGTTTTTCATAAGAATAACGCGTTGATTTTCAGATAGGATATTTGGAAGTTGACACACAGAAGGGTAGAAACACCAAGGGAGCTCTAAGAGGAAATTTTTAGCAATAAAAAGGGGGGAACAAGGGTCATTAAAAAAGTGTCTGAAATAATTTGTCTGTCAAGTGAAAGGTCTACTTAAAGCTAATCTTGGGATTTATGCAGGCCTATTGAGCAGCAATTGAGAGCATCCAAGCAAGGGTGTTGCGCACGCTTGAGAATCAACTTCTCGAGCACTAAAGAGCAAGGTTCGGCAAGAAAGGTAAGAATAGTCTCAACTCCTCTTCGTCAATTCCTAGCTTAGGCTAAGAACGATTAGAAGTAGGAGTAAGTCAGGGCGACGATAGGTCACTATCAAGTTGAAGACTACCTAAAAAACTCAAGTTCAAGCTAAAAACTTAATCTCTGTACTGTCGACAACATAAAGGAAAGAACCTAACGTGGAACGATCAACCTGAAAGTACGGAGAACATTCAAGTATTCCTGACGACGTAATAACAGATAAGACTTTAAACACGAGGAATAACTAAAAAGAATCAAGTGACTGGTACCAATTGATCGGCAACGAGGTTGTACTCTGGGCAAAGAATTGGGCTAATCAGTTAGGCATATGAACCTTAGATCAGGACGACACCTAGTAAGAGAGAGACAAAGCCTTAGGTCTTCAGAGGCTAGTGTCAACCACACTGCAAGGTCTTGGGCCCAGCAGTTGAGTCGCCACTCTCATTACCCTAGCTCTGATACCAGTGAGTCAGAGATGTCTCAAGGTATGGACAGACCTACGGGAAGTTCAGGAGTGCCTTACTTATACAGGGTGGAAGGTCCTTACAAAACGCAGTTGGAATACCTTAGGACCAACCGATTAGGTGCTAGCATCTATGAGGACGGCCTAGGAAGATCTGTGGTCCAGATTAAAAACCCTGACCAATCCATAGGACTAGAGCACCCAGCTGTCAAGTTTGAAAACGGGGCATATCTGGACAAGGAAGGAACCATATACGTAGTCACCGGTCATCCAGATAGGACAGATGAATTTGGAAATGTAATTTCAGAAGCGGACTTAGGTGACTTGGAACAAGGAAACATGGGAGTGGAACCTAGAACCCCTCGAGGTAAATCAGTTCTCACTAGGATTATCACGCCTGAGTGGGTCCCCCAAGATAACAAGTGCATAGATTTGCTTCTCAATCGAGAAACGGACGAAGCCTTTTGGAGGTATAAACCAGATCACCCAATTGATATAGGAACAATCATGATCTATGAGTTTAAGGATCCGGATAGCCCAGGCAGAGTGACCTACCTAGATCATGCTTCAGAACGGATCTTTGTGGTTACGGAAAGTGATAGGCATGCGTACACTTGGAAGGGTGAATTTATTTTCCCCCAACCAAGATCAAATGTATCCTATGGTCACCCTGGGGCTGGAACTTCCCAAGCTCATGGTACGCAAAGAGACAGAAGTAAAGATAGACCAGAAGTAAGTTTTGCCAACCCAGTGGGTAGAGAAAGAACGAGAACAGAGACGAATAGGGTAGAACCCGAGATGCATAGAGCCCACAGGAACCAAAGAAATGTAGATGGATTCCCTCTGCCGAGGCCTAGAGAGCACACAAGAACTTTGAGACCCACCCAGCTAGTTAAGTCCATGAAGAACTACTTTGACGGCACAGGAGATCCCTATGATCATGTGGCGGAGTTCAAGCAAGTCTTGAGAGCTGAACAAGTGGAGGATCTATTCACGCAGTACAATGCCTTCGGTCTAACCCTTAGGAACACCGCACTTACATGGTTTCAGCCATTGGATGAGCGCCAGTTCAGGAGCATAGACCAACTCCTAGAGGCATTCATTGTAGAGTTCTCTAAGAGCGGCATAAGACACAATACCTCTTCATTGATTCACAGCTTCAAACAGACCCCCCAAGAGACTGTCAGATTGGCCGGAAGAAGATTTAGACAATACCTTGAAAGGTGCCCTATTTCGGAGCTACCCACATCTGCTAAACAAGTAGCCTTATTCCTTGACGGATTGCTGAGTCCAAAATTGAGATCCTACGTGTATCTGAAAGACCCTAGGACTATAGAAGAGTGCGTATGTATGTGCATTGACATTGAAGATAACCTAGGAGAAGAGCTAGAGCTGTCCAAAATTTACAAAGATTTAGATAGTGCATCTAGTCAATCTTCCACACAAGCCACATCAATTGAGGAACTTGCCGAAAAAGTAGCTCAGAAATTAGGTGTAACTAGCAAACAAATCCCAAGGTTTGCCCCGGTGAAAAGATGCTATACATGCGGTGGTGACCACATGGCGAATGTCTGCCCTATTATGGCTCAACCCCAAGTAAACTCTAGTAGCCAGTACTGCACCATAGAACGGAGATACACCAACCACACCGCACAAGATTGCCCATACAACAAGCAGGCGGTTAGGCAAACCTACCCTCAGCCCTACCAACAAGGCAGATACCAGAACCAGTACCCTCCACAACCATATGGCAGGCCACAACAAAATTTCCAACCTCAATATCAAAACCAACAAAGGCCTCAGCCTGTGCTAGCACAACAACCCCCAGCCCCAGCTAATGTGATTCCGGTAAAGTATACTGCTGCAGAAGAGAACCTGAATAGAGCTATAGTCCCAGTAACACCCTTGATCTCTGAAAATGACCCGAGTGACCATAGCTTTGATTCTACACATGTTGATAGCCCCCAGGCCTACTACATGCAGTCTCCTGAGCATGGTGAGTCCTATTATAGCGAAGAGACAAACGAACCGAGTTGGGAATCAGATTACACGAACGTCATGTATGCAAACCCCAACCCTAGGCCTCAATCTAGGCAGGTAAGACCTCCATTCCCAAGAGGACCGTGCTACAGATGCCAAGGAGATCACCTCATTCGTGATTGTCCCTTGCCGCCACCTACACAACCCCAGTCAGTGACGATCCAAGGCTTCTACCAAGATTGTGGAAAAGAGCATCTCTTACGAGATTGCCCAAAGAACCCCAATAGCATGCCAAAAATCACCCCTATCAACGTTGTTGGGTTAGTGGTAGACTCCTCAGGAAGTGTCACTTCCACTGCACCAATACAGGTAGTCACTAGGGCTCAGGCATTGCAACAAAACCAAGGGGTAGGCAAGGAAAAGAGCCCAGATGCTAGCGATACGGAGAGCCAAAATAAAAAGAGAACGAGAGCTTGGAAAGATAGCCGCGAACGCATGAAAAGGCAATGGGCAAAGAAGATGAGTGAACTTGAGGAAAGTCTACGAGAAACCAAGGCTAAAATCATAGAGATCACATCTCAACCGCACTCTCACACATTCCCACCACTACCATCCCCATCACCTTCCATCCCTCCACCCTCTAAGACACCCCACGTAACCCACCCACCACCCCAAACAGGATCGGTATTAGCTGATCCCACTCCCGAAGACATAGACATGATGCTTAAAGCATATCAGGCCAGAATCCAAGAAGGGCCGAACGTCATGGATCATGAAAAGTGCTATCCTAGAGCTGACCTAGAGATAGAAAGAACCAAACTGTGCGCGAAAATGGTCGCACTGGCTCAGACTATGTTTGAAGCCAGTCGCCTTTTCAATTACTCAGGCTCAGCCAAAACGCAATTACACTTGGATGGATTCCTAGAAAAGTTAGAGAGGATAATTGCAAGATCTGCCAAGGAAGAAAACAATCAAGAAAAAGATAAAGCAAGCAAAAACATGAACCATCCCCCATCGGAAGTTTATGTGGCCAATTCCACTAAACCAGACAACTTCCCCTCCTTAGAAAGAACAGAGACGCTAATCGCACAGTCAGAAAAGGAAACTGCCCCCCAAAGAAAGAATAGGGCAAGGGAACGCACTAGCCAGCCTCTTCAGGAAGCCCATGTGCCTCCCCAAGAAGCTTATTTTCCTCCCCAAAAGGTACATGAGCCTCCCTCGGAAGCTCACGTACCTCCACAGACGGCCTACAGTCCTTCTCAGGGAATGTATGGGCCTGTTCGGAAAAGTAATAGAATAAGTAACCCTCCCCAAGAAGCTTGTGCTCCAGCCATTTGCGAGAACGAGGAGAGAGTCAACAACAAAATAAGCCCTCCTTCCCAGGTGGCTCATGCGCCCAACTCTACGGAGCCAGACACTTCTTCTTCTATGAATCGGTTTGCACCAGACTTCCTACGAGAGATTCAAGAAGACAAATGGGATAACGAAAGCGAGGTCGCCCCTCCTTTTGAACTTGTGGATGATGCACACGACCAGTTCCCACAAGACATCCCATCTATTTACGGGGAACATGAGAGTACTCAGTCTCATGAGAGATTGGATTTTGAGTCTAATTCCATACAGGAGCTACCCCACTTCACAGGCCCATGGGAGGCAAAGTCCACATGTATGAGAGCACCCACAGTCATGGTCAGGAACGACGATTCAGTCATACCTAGGAACACAGAGGTAGTGAAGAACACTAAAGTGCAGTGTAATCTCAAGTTAGAAGAGCTACTCAAGGTTAGACCTGAGTTATGGAAACATGTAGCCAAACAAGTTCCAGAGATAGCAAAACCTTGTTCCCAGGTAGGATCCCATAGGACAGTGCCAGAAATTCCCTTGGATAAGATAGGAGATATGTGTGAAGGTGAAGAAGGGAACACCTATCTTCCCATTACCTACCAGGACTACACCACTAAGGCAATTTTGGACTCAGGTGCAGGAGTTGCAATTGCCACTACTTCCCTATGGAAGCGTTGGGGCAAGCCGGCACTCAGACCAACGAGAATGAAATTGCAAATGGCTGATGGTCACATAGAGAGACCCCTAGGATTGCTAGAAGGAATAACTCTCACCACTTGTGGTGTCGAGTTTGAGCATAGTTTTGCTATATGTGACTTCAGCAAAAATCATGCCTATGAGATGATTTTGGGAAGACCATTTATGCGACAGTTGCAAGTGGTACAGGATTGGGGAACCAATTCTTTGTATGTGCAACACTTGGGTGTTACAACCAAAGTCAATCTCAAGGATTTTTCTCACAGAGACGTCCCTCCTATCCAATGGAATCCCATCCATAGAGCCAAAGATGACACAGAATCGGTGCATTCCATAGGGTCTGGATCCTCATGGATGCATGAAGACACTCACTTATGGATGTGCAAGGTAGCAGTAGAAGAAGAGAAGAGAAAGAAAGCCAGAGAGGTAGGTGCGAAAGAAACCCATAGATCAATCCAAGACCCAGCCTATGCACCTATAGTTTTTCCAGACGAAGAATTTGAACCTCACGGTTGGGCAGAAATCTTAGCAACAATGGACGTAGCCATCAACGAAGAACAATGGACACCTCACTGTGATGAGGATGGCTATGATATTTCAGTCTTCTCCATAGAGCCAATCATGGGAGAGGCAGTTCTAGAAGAATGCGAACCTAGCCCTGATGCATTTGGGGATGCAAGTGACTCCGATCTAGAGTCAATCATTATGGACCCACCATTTGCATCAGATGAAGAATACTTCCATGAAGTAGAATTTCAACCCCAGAGGCATGGAGAGGTTACAAATGATGTACGATTAACGACGCATATGACCCCTAAGGAAGAAGGAAAGAAACGAAAGAAGAGAGAAGCCTTACCAGAAGAGGAAGAATCTTTGTTTGAGGTCCCAGAAAATTTTAAGAAGTATGAGATAGATGATAGGAGAGTCATGATAAGAATGCCTAAACGAGAGGCACAATCAGGAGAGGCCTATGATAACAAAGAGACCACCAAGAAAATAGTAGTGGCCACAGAAGAAGGAGAGGAGAGATGCACGTATATAGGTCATGACCTAACAGCGGAAGAAGAGCACGAATTGATTGCCTTGCTAAGAGAATACAGAGATGTATTCGCTTGGAGTTACAAGGATTTGAAAGGGGTTGACCCAGACATATGCTCACACACTATTCCCATGACCTCAGATGCTAAACCCTCGAAGCAAAAGCCTTATACATATAACGATAATTACGCTGCTAAGATCAAAGAAGAGATAGACAGGCTGGTTGAAGCTGGATTTATCTATGAAATTGAGCACACTGAATGGGTATCCCCCATCGTAGTGGTGCCCAAGAAGAATGGCAAGCTGCGTGTGTGCATTAACTTGAAAAAGGTTAATGCCGCCACGATTCGAGATAACTATCCGCTTCCCATCACAGAGCATCTCTTAGAAAGAGTGGCAGGCAAGGAAGTGTACAGCTTCCTTGATGGATTTTCGGGCTACAATCAAGTAGCCATAGCTCCAGAGGATCAGCATAAGACAGCCTTTGCCACAGAATGGGGCATTTTTGCTTTTAGAGTAATGCCATTTGGGCTTACCAATGCACCAGCCACCTTCCAGAGGCTGATGTGCCACGTGTTTAAGGAGTTTTTGAGGAAGAGTTTAGAAGTCTATGTTGATGATCTTTGTGCTCATTCCAACGTTAGACAAACCCATATTCCTGAACTCAGACAAATCTTTGACAAATGTAGAGAATATCAAGTCTGCCTAAACCCAGAAAAGTGCGTTTTTATGGTCAGGCAAGGCAAGATTCTAGGACACATAGTGTCAAAGAATGGCATATCTACCGATGAAGAAAAAGTGAGAGCCATAGCAGAGCTACCTAGGCCAAAGAATGTCAAGGAAGTACAAGCTTTCATGGGGCATTGTGGTTATTATCGACGATTTATACACATGTATGCTATCATTGCAAAGCCCATGTACGGACTTCTGACAAACTTTGAGTGGACGGATGAATGCGAAAATTCCTTCCAAGAGCTTAAACGAAGATTATGTTCAGCACCAATCTTGACCACACCAGATTGGAATAAGCCATTCCATGTTCATGTGGATGCATCCAATTATGCCATTGGATGTGTACTTGCACAACCTACTGGTGAAGGTAATATGGATCTTCCAATTGCCTATGCCAGTAGACAGTTGAATGCGGCTGAACGAAATTACACTACTACGGAGAGAGAAGGTTTAGGCATGGTATATGCAGTTAAGAAATTTAGACACTATTTGCTTGCAAACAAGTTTAAATTTTTTACTGATCATCAGGCATTGTTATATCTCGTAAACAAGCCATGCAATATAGGAAGATTAGTAAGATGGTTTCTCTTGCTAATGGAATATGATTTTGAGGTTGTGGTAAGAAAGGGTAGGACTCACTTGAGAGCAGATCACCTCTCTAGGCTCACATCAGGAGAAGCCCCACAAGGAGTGTCAGATGACCTTCCTGATGCTTACTTGTTTAATTTGGAAGTTGTACCGTAGTGGGCCAAGCCATTGGTACCAGTATTGACATACGGGCCTAATCATCCTGTGATAAACACTCGGAATAGAGAAGTTGTAAAAGCCCAAAAGTACCACATCATGGCAGGCAGCATGTACAAGCACACAGATCAAGGGATCTTGGCTTGTTGCGTAGAAGAGGATGAGTACACTAAATGGTTGGAATTAGCACATGTAGGTGCATTGGAGCAACACCATTCAAAACAACGAACTTTACAGACTCTAAAGAGATTCGGAGTGCACTGGCCAACTATGGAAGCGGACGTCCAAAAGTTGTGCAAGGAATGCCCAATCTGTTGCACTAAACCACTTGTGGAACATGCCACTCTCTATCAAGTATCCATTGTGCCAGATTGGAGCGAACCACTAGTATCATTCCTGAGGACAAACACATTCCCTCCAGACATGACTCTGGCTCGGAAAAGGAGTTTAGAACAAGAAGCCTTGGATTACTCACTCATTGGTGATAATCTATACAAGCGCGGTAAAGATGGTTACCTGAGATTGTGTGTCCATGAAAGTGAGTATCTGAAGATCTTAGAAACTGCTCACCAAGGTGTAGCAGGAGGACATTTTGGACCGGATCGGGTGATCAAGGCAATTCTATTTGCGGGCTTCTGGTGGCCGACCCTTCACATGGATGCACATACCTATGTGAAACGGTGCGATGTATGTCAGAGGACTCAGTATCCTATACGCAAAGATGAGATGCCACTGAAACCTATGATGGGTGGACGTGCATTCTCTAAGTGGGGAATAGACTTCGTAGGTCCTATTAATCCCCCAGCTAAGGGTTCTCATGCGGAATACATCATTGTGGCAACAGATTATCTCACCAAGTGGGTAGAGGTAAAAGCTACAACCAAGAACGATGCTCAAACAACTACCAAATTCTTGTTTGAGAATGTATTCACGAGATATGGACTACCTATAGAGCTTGTAAGTGATAGAGGCACTCATTTCTTGAATGAAGTTATTGAAAATCTACTCCAGGAATTCTTGGTAATACACAAGAAGTCTGCCCCCTATCACCCTCAAGCTAATGGTCAAGCTGAGAGCACTAATAAGATTTTATGCAATGTACTGACGAAATTAGTGAACACTAAGCGCTCTGATTGGGACAAACAGCTACACCATGCTGTTTGGGCATACCGAGTTGCCTACAAAACGGTACTCCAAGCCACCCCCTTTCAGATGGTATTTGGCCAAAACGCTGTGTTACCCTTGGACTTCTTGATCCCTACATTGAAAGTAGCACAAGAGCACGAATGGACAGGTCATGAGCTCTCCTCTAGGATCTTTGACCTTGAACGATTAGGGGAAACAACACTGAGAGCCGCTGCAGGAATATATGCAGCCAAGAAGAGACAGAAGGCATATTTCGATGCCCATGTGAAGGATAAAGGCTTGAAAGCAGGAGATCTAGTCTTAGTTTATACACTAAAACAACACGCGAGGAAGCTAGAAAAGAGAGGCTACGGACCTATGATCATCAATAGGATCTCCACGAGCGGAGCAGTACAACTAGCCACGTTAGAGGGTGATGTTCTCCCAAATTATATTAGCGGTTGCAGAGTCAAGTTGTATCAGGAACCCCTCACGGAGGAAATGCTGAGCCGACTCAACACTGCGAAGAAACGCAAAGAGGAAGAAAAGAGAATTAGAGAAGAAGCTCAAGCAGAGGCTTTAGAACGCATCAGAAGGATGAAATTACGAAGGCAAGGTAGAGATCAGCCTGGAGCGAATGACTATGCAGACCAAGGATTTCCCATAGCCATGTGTGAAGTTGCAGGAACAAGCTCGAATAGAATAATTGATAGACGTCCTTTCATAACCATAGACATAGGACAAGGAAAGAGTACAAGGACCGTAAGAGCCTTGATTGACTCAGGTGCTGCCACTAGCGCTGTTAAGTTGTCTTACTGTCAAGAGTTACAGTTAACTGTCCATCCTGTGGAAGCCTACCTCATAGGATTGGGAGGCGTGGAAACCCCTTGCATGGGCGAGGTGGAACTTCCCCTCTACATTCATGATGAAGCAATGACAGTTAAAGTACTAGTGTGTCAGGATGAGGATCTCACTGAACCTCTTGTCTTGGGTCAAGACTGGATTTATGACCAAGCAGTCAACTTAAACCTAAGAAGTGGACTTCTCCAGGTTTGGGTCAATCATAGTCGAGTTACAGTAGAATTAGACAATGGAGCACTCAAGGAACTAGGAAAGGCACAGACTCCTGGTCCTTCCAGGGGTACACATGAAGATGACCATGCTGTTCTTGTCCAAAACTATGTGTTGCAGAGGAATGATAATTGCAAAAAAGGAGTCAAGGATGCGACGGAACTCCCTTCATTTCCAAAGGCCAGAAGGAGGCAGCAACCAAAGGCGGATCACAGGCAGAAGAAGCAGAGTACTACCTATGTCCGAGATCAAAAGTACCTGCGCAGCAGAATGCCCCTGAAAATCAACCAGGTGTGGGTGCGGAAAGGCGAACGACCGGCGGCACCACCGTCAACTACACGGACAAGGCCTCTTATTAGTAACCAACAACACAACGCTAATAAGAAGTCTTTCAGAAATTCTTCTGCTAAAGTAAAATCTATTTGGGTGCCCAAGAAGTCGATGAAGGCAAGCCCACAATCTAGACAAATTTGGGTGCCTAAGGCTTGCTTGATGGCACAAGTAGTTAAGCCAAGGCCGCAACCTATGCAGCATAACCCATCTACGAGTACCACCAGAATTCCCTCGTGCTCAACCCTTAGGAACACACAAAGACCCATGAGTATGCATGTAATCACTTATAAGTGGGTCCCTAAAAGGCCCCATTCCCAAACAGCGACACCGACACAGCTCTCTGGAGTCTCTACGAAACCGAAAGCAAAGCCCATCCACTGCATTTGGCAGTCTAAGATCTGTAATAAACCCCCCGACCCCGATTTGTAAATTCACCCCACTTACTAACGGCATTAGTCTCCTAGGAATACACAAACGTTAACTACACTCACTGTCTTCGTGCACTTACTAACCACTAACTCACCATCTACCTCATGTTAATGTTGTAACGGGGATAACAACGGATTTATTCCGTCCATTACAATGTTAACACATGATTCTATATTCTCACAGAATCAGAAGGCAAGAAGAAAAATGGCCGAAGCGACAGGTTCGGGCTCACAAGTAGGGATACTTACTGCAGGAATTGATGTGGATAGCCTACCCGTGGAGGTGCCCCCGACTGAACGACCAGTGGAGATGCAACACCTCCAACAACTCCCGGTGCCAGATCCACCTACAAGAATCACGGAAAGAGTTCATGCGAATTCTCATTGGTTCAATGGCATGCCCGGTCCATTAGGTGAGGCCAAGTATATCTGGGAGTCTAAATGCGAGTATGACAGATCATGGGTGCGATTCCAATTTTTCTCCAAGGAGTTCGAGACTTTACAGAACACAGAAGATCTACAGATCATATGGCAACGAGCAGGATTGGCGGAATATTTTGAAGCCCCACTACCTAAACCCGATCTCCTCCGATGTTATTATCTGGTCTCCACATTACAAGCTCATGAAGATAAGGACCAACCCGGATCATTTGTTCTCCCCTCACTGCTGGGCAACAACGAGTTGAAGAGGTTTGAACTTACTGTGGAGCTGGTGAGTGATGCTTTAAATATGCATGGCACGCATGTACCCTCAGAAAAGGATGCTCTCGTTCCCAACAACATGAAGGACAGGAAAGTGGTGAAGCTGAAAGACATGGCAGCCCTCACCCCAAATGTGTCCATCCCTCTCCGCATGTGCATGCAACATTTCGCCTTCCCCGGTCAAGACCGATTCACGCAACCACACAAGAAGATCTGGTTTGCTCTCTACTTGGCGGAAGCAGGTGCGCTACCTATTAAGCTACCAGTGTGGATTATAGATCAGTTGTATGAAGCGAACAAACGGGCTTCTAGGAAATTAGTGGTGAACGGATGCTGTGCACTCACACGCATCATTTACCGATGCTTGGCATATGATGTCCCCATTGAGCGTGCCTTAACTTGGGCACAATTACAAATGTTTAAAAGGCTCAAGACATCCACACATCAGTCCAAGCGCATGAGGGGCGCGATTCCGTGTGTCCAGACAAGGGAAGTCCTGACTACTCCTGAGGCATCACCATTAAGAGAGGGCACTGTACCTCCCTTTACCATTAGGATACCCAGGTCGGAATCCGACACTACGACACAACCTACCCCATCGGCTCCTCCTGTCACACCTGAATTCGAATTTGCTGCCACTGGAGAGGCTGAAGGACTGGACCCCCAGGATTTCGAAGCATTCCTACAAAGCACACAATTCTCTGATGTGGAGTTTTATTCAGAGGCAGAGGAGCAGGGCACATCCTCACGAAGAAGAAGAAAGTCTACAGACGGTAGACATGTCCATTGGAGTGACACTCAGGAAAGTCAACAACACGGACACCCGGAAGAAGAAGAAGCGTATGAAGAAGAGACCACTGAAGCCCCAGCATATACAGCCGAACTCCGAAGGCTGTATCAGATTATGGAAAGAGTACGATCGCAGCAATTACTCACTGAACAGAGCAGCAGAGTACTTATGACTCAGTTGTTGGAAGAAGCGGGAGTTGACTCAGAGTACAGGGAAGGTCTCTTATTGATGGCAGAAACATATGGAGTTGTAGAAGCTGTGCGCACTGCCATTCAGAGGCCTTCAGTTCAATATGACCCACGAAGGTTCCAGACACGACCTCGCTCAGGTAAAAATATACAAATTCCCGTTACAGTTGCAGAAGAGCCGACTACTACACCTGAAACTATCAGAACAACCTCCCAGACAGCTAGCCAACAGCACCCAGCCACCCATGAGGAGTCCACCGGACCACTACCACCTACTCCCCCACCATCACCTCCTAGAAGAGAAACAGTAGAAACCACATCGACTACTCAACCCACCGACCCCACCTTCATCTTCCGTACTCCGATCTCCAGTGCCACCCTATTCTCTACCACTGATAATCCTATCTTCGAAGACAACCCCAACACTACACAATCCGCCGAACCCCTCCTACACCCTGTCCTAGGGCAACCATCCCCAACGCCCTCAGCCACGGGTCATCCTGACCCTAGATCCACATTCATGGGCTTCCCTGCTACCACGCAACCCTTTCAGCCCTCCTCAAATTTACGACCCCAACCCCCGATATCCCTCTCTCCATTTCTACAATCCCTCCAGGACATCTTTGCTAGGGCTTTTCAACCAGGCCCTCAACCATTCCCTGTCTTTTCAGCTCCCCACCCCACTTCACATCTATTCACCACTTCCACACACACACCACCTACCATACCAGTGTATATGGCAGGCCCCACACTAACACCCACTCCTGAAGGGATGGACATTTCACCACCCACGGCACCTCCACCCACGGTTTCACCTCCTCCCATTCCCCCTCCACCAATTTCACCCACACACACAACTTTCGTAGACACATCATTCACTGTCTCCCTTCCCCAATTCCCTTCCCATGCATCTTCCACGGTAAACACCCCCCACTCATCTATAGGTAATGCATTGGACACCATGTTGGCTTGTATATCAAATTTAAGAACAGATTACATTCAGCTCCAGCAACAAAACGCACGCCTGCAAGAGCACTCAGCGACACTACAGCTCCGCCTTGCAGTACTAGAAGAGGAGAACGCTCGCCTCCACACACAGTTCCAAACCCTCCAAGACGCCCATAATATATTGGAGGTACAGCTACAGAACGTAGATCAGGAAGCAGTGCAGGTGGTAGAAGGTCACCTACGAACACAGCTGGAACGCAACTCAAAACTTCAGCGAAATATGGCGCTACTTAAACGCCATCTTGCGGCTGCTCAGGAAGAGAACAGACGTCTGCAAATACAAAATCAAGAGAACCTGGAGGCAGCTATTGAGAGCACACCGGGGGCACCCATCAGCCCATCCAAGTTTCAAGCAGTGACCCCCGATAATATCAAGATTATATTGGAAGATTATGCCATGCTGCTCGAAGCACATGATAAGCTATCGGAGGAGCTAGGACAACTGAAGCAGGAACACCAACAAGGACCAACAGCTGCCCCTCCAACCACCCCCTCTGCGGCTTCGCTTCCCACAGACGCAGAGGCCATAAAAGCTCTCCAAGAACAGGTCACTGAATTGCAAACACGCCTACTACAATATGAGAGACCATCTTCCCCTCCGGAGGCTCCCACGGACGAAGAAGTTGTGCAAATTCCTGTGGAACAAACGTTTGATGAAGAATATGATCCGCAACCATTCCCAGGAGGCCAACAAACAGAAGAAGCGCAGGACACGTTCGAGGCGCCACGGCCGCCATGGTTACGACAAGTGGAGGAAATAGGGACTTCGCATGAAGAGCGCACCGTAGTGCAAAATCAGGCCATGAGGGTCATAGAGGAGACTGTGTTACAATCAGCTTACTTTAAGAACCTGTCATCGAGACGCCTGATTCTCTCATCGGAACTCCAATACAGGCCGTATTATATTATCTTGGCTGATTATAATGCAGAAATACAAAGAGTCACGGGTCAGATTCCTACTTTTGCGACCCAATTTCAACCCGAAGACCTTCCTCCAGAGGTGCAAAAAGGCAAAATTCGTCAACCAACATGGCGGCAGAAACTTTTAGAGACATATCCAGAAATGCTACGGACATGGAACAACGCGCCTTTGCACCTCCTGTACAACCCATGCTACGGTCCAGTCCCCCGCCGCAGGTCGTGGAAGGCATTTAATATCAAGGTACAGAACAATGCGCAATGCAAGGAATGGCTGAACTACCCGTACATAGCGCCACCACAAGGACCACCATCGGTAGCATATATGATGGGGACCATTCGCCACTGGATGCTGCGCTTGAAGCCCATGCAAGATGTAGCAGCGCAAATGATGCTTAAAATCTTAGATATGATGCAAGTAGTGCTGAAGACCTTTAGAAATGCAGCCGCACCACAGGTACGTCTTCCGGGGTTTTGCAATGGAAATTACGACTTGGTGTATGACATGAGCACCACCCCCAGTATCCGTGTGGCTTACGCTTGGCATGCACGCATCAAGTACCTCCCCGCCTGCTACAAACAGACCTTCGAAGAAATGTTCAGATCAGGTTTCTGGGAGTACCACTCGGAGATTTTCGCACCAAAGCCGACACATCTGCTTCAACTGTTTGCTTGTGAACAAGCAATGTATTCAGAGTACTACACCACCCCGCAACCAGAAACCCCCGGTGCCATAAATTGGGAGGCATTGGAAGCCGATCTAGCAAGAGGCTTAAGGATAGGAGAACATGAACTGGCCACCAATGTCATCCAATATTACATCGACCACCCGCGCGAACAAAGGTCTGTCAGGGGCGACAGACGCTAGGAAGGGGGGAGTGTTGGCATACAAAGCAACAAAGGAGTCATGCACAATACGGCAACAAGGCCAGATCATTTTTTCCCATAGATTATGTACAACCCAAGTGATTTTAATCACTACACAAACATTGTAAATCCCGTTTTTGGTAGATTAGACTCCATTTTGTGCAAGCCGAGGAGTCCTCGAGCTTGAGGAGTATTAGAAGTACTATCGTACCAAATTTCATAATTTTTAGACTTCGTTTGAGCCCTCAAATAAGCCCTGGAACCTAATTTTTAACTAGGCCGGACACTAGGTCTGGACAGGGCCAAAAGCTAGTCAAAAACTATAAAAAGAGCTAGAGAGCTCATTTTTGAGCTAGATTGTAATTGAAACGAACTTGTAAGAGCTTGTGAAAGTAATCTAAAAGCTCCATTGATTCTCACTCTTTGTCTTGCCGCGTGTGCGCGTGTGTGTGTATGTGTGTGCATGCTAGCGTGCTTCTCACTCACGCACTTGTGCCGCCACTTGCTCGAGGTCTTCATACCATCCTCACGTCTTCCCGGATTGACATTAAAGGAGGTGCTACTCATCACTGAGCTACAGCATCCTTACTAGGGATGTAACTTATGGAATAGAACAACTTTCTTTTGAACTTTAAAAGTTCAATTATTTTAAGTTCCATTTGATTTTATTTGATTCCTATCACGTCTTAGGATAGTATCAAAATAAAAACATTCCAAATCATCCTACTTGGATGCATGGATTTTTTACATCCAAGCTTGTTTTTAGGATTCTCTAAGTTTTTTCCTAGATTTAGAGTCATTAAGGAAACTTTCAAGTAGCCCTATTTTTTTGCCATTCAAATTAGCAAGAAAATTGAACGCTTGACTTTTAGTGAGCATAGTTTTCCTAAGAAAGATTCCTAATATGTGATACATAAGCATCCCTTTTAGGGAAAAGTGAACTAGCTACTTGAGTTGCATAGCATCTAAGAGCTTTGCAGCTAACTAGTTTGCCATTTCCCCTAACTGTCTAACTTGAGTTAGAAAAAGTAGGTAATGATTAGGAAAGTACATTTTCTCATCTACTTAGCAAAAATTCAACAAAAAATCATGCTTCATCATATGCCAATGCACATTCTTGCATGCAAATGTATGGGAGTGTATTCATGTGTTTGCATGTTATTTCTTTTTCATGCACCAAATTTAAGTTAAGCAGTTTTGGAGCTTACTATGTATGCACCAAGCATCCATGCAGAAACAATCTACTTGCTACCTTTCAAAATGCATAAACTCGAGTGCATCTTGTACCTTTTTCAAGCAAGAAAGAAGCATAAAACAGACTTTTAAAAGGAGAAATGCACTGACAATCATTTCTTTTTTGGGCATGAACTTTGAGATTCATGCAAGTGCTTGATGTATTTCCCAATACTTCCCAATTAGCTACATCCTTCCATTGATCCTCGAGAAGATCCATTCTCCATCCTTTGGTCCATGAGAAAAATTACATACTCCTCCTTGAAGATCATTGCTTCCTCTTGTCCTTTTCTTTGAAAAAATGAAGCCTTTCTTAGACTATGCTTATCTTAGCCCATCCTCTTCCTTTGAATGATGTGTGCATGATGCTTCACTTGAACTAGTTTGAAATGAAGCAAAGAGCTCAAAAGGCAAAGATCTTAAGAGGTCAAATCAATGAAGAGAAATCAGTTCAACTAGGTTTTATCGAATCGAGTTCACTTTCGGGTATAGCAGAGAAGAACGATGCATGGCAAAAGATTAATCACAATTTATAAAGACCAAAAACATTTGAGCCAAAATGCCTCTTGTTGTACTGGTTGGGGCGATGAGAAGTGATCTAAGAGATCTAGAGTTTGAATCTTGCTTGCTACATCTCTAAGAATAAGATTTCACACATCCTTTTTTATTGATCTCTTCTGAGTCTCTAGGGCCCTATGTTTGGAATAATGTTGCTGAAATGCATCTACATGTGCTAGTTGCAACCATTTTGCATGCTCATCTTCTTCTACACAACAAGCTACTATGCCTTGATTAGTGTGCTTATACATGTTGCCTGCCATTATATGATATTTTTGAGACCTCACTACTTCTTTATCCTTGGCTCTCAATACAAGATGTTTAGGTCCAAAGGTGAGGATAGGCACTATATTTTTAGCCCACTCAGGCACTACTTCTAGGTTGAACAAATAAGCATCAGGAAGGTCATCTGATACTCCTTGGGGGGACTCTCCAAAAGTTAGTCTAGAAAGGTGATCAGCCCTAAGGTGAGTCCGACCTTTCCTAACTAAAACTTCAAAGTCATATTCCATTAGTAAGAGGAACCATCTCACTAATCTGCCTATATTGCAAGGTTTGTTCATTAGATATAGTAATGCTTGGTGGTTTATAAAAAATTCAAACTTATTTGCAAGCAAATAATTTCTAAACCCTAATCCTTCTCTTTTGATAGTGGTATAATTTTGTTCAGCCACATTCAATTGTCTACTCCCATAAGCAATTGGAAGGTCCATGTTACCTTCACGAGTAGGTTGTGCTAATATGCATCCAATTGCATAGTTGGATGCATCCACATGAACATGAAATGGCTTGTTCCAATCTGGTGTAGTCAAGATTGGTGCTGAACATAGTCATCTATTGAGCTCATTAAAGGAGTTTTCACATTCATCAGTCCACTCAAAGTTGGTCAAAAGAGCATAGAGAGGCTAATCGACGACGTACATGTGAATACAAAATCGATAATAACCACAATGCCCCATGAAAGTTTGTACCTCCTTGAAATTATTTGGCATAGGTAGCTTTGCAATAGCTCTAACTTTCTCCTCATCCATGGATATGCCATTCTTTGACACTATGTGTCCTAGAATATTGCCTTGCCTGACCATAAAACACACTTTTTTGGGTTCAAGCAAACCTAATATTCTCTACATTTGTCAAAGATTTGTCTGAGTTCAGGTATATGTGTTTGTATAATGTTGGAATGAGCACAGAGATCATCCACATAGACTTCCAAGTTCTTCCTCAAGAACTCTTTGAAAACATGGCACATCAGCCTCTGGAAGGTAGCTAATGCATTGGTAAGCCCAAATGGCATTACCCAAAAGGTGAATATGCCAAATTAGCAGCAAAGGCCATCTTGTGTTGGTCTTCTGGAGCAATGGCCACTTGATTATAGCCAAATAATCCATCAAGGAAGTTGTATACTTCCTTGCCTGCTACCCTTTCTAAAAGATGCCGTCACTCTAGCACAATGGCAAGTACCAATGTGAGGAGCTTCACCTCATAAATGTCAATTTGTGGAGACATGAGGACTGGTATGAAGACCAAGAGAAAGTGAAGTGCACAAGTGCGTGAGTGAAAGCACACAAGCATGCACACACATACACACACACGCACACAAGGTAAGAGCAAAGAGTGGAACAATGGAAGGACTTTGATTGCAAAAGAAAATCTATTAGAGAAGCTCAAATCTACAACAAGCTAACCGCAAAAATGAGCTCTCCAGGCCTTTTTATAGTTTTTTGAGTGGTTTTGGCCCTGTCCAGACCTAGTGTCTGGCATAGTTAAAAATTAGGTTCCAGGGCTTATTTGGGGGCTCAAACGAAGTCTAAAAATTATGAAGATTGATAGGATGATAGTTCTAATACTCCTCAAGCTTGAGGACTCCTCGGCTTGAACAAAATGGAGTTGCAAAAATGGAAAATGGTATTTACAATGGTTTTTAGTGATAAAAATCACTATTATTATAAGGATTTCTTCTGAAAATTTGACAACTGCTTCTTGGAGCTCCCTACTTGCTCCTTCTCCTTGTGTGTCCACTTCCTTGATGCTCTTCCATGCTTTGTCCTTGACAATGAGCTTCAACACTCCCCTCCCTCTTGAGTTTGTCGTCCCTGACAGACCCTTGTTATGGTGGTTGTTCCATGTAATACGTGGAGAGGTAGTGTCCATGTGTCAACAGGAGCAGTCCATCTTCCCTATGTAGCCTGGTTAGTTGTCGGGTTCTTCATGTCCTCTGCTATTCTTTGCAAGCTTCATTTCTTGTATATGTACTTCTGCCTTGGACTCTCGCATGATGGTGTATTTAGGAGCTTCCCAAAAATTGTTGGTTGCTCAAAAGAGGTTGTCAATGGTGATCTTGAGCAGTTGTTGACTGTGAATTACTCCATAGGTTTTGATGTTGTAGCCTGGATGTCCTCTAGATCTTCCAATCATGGATTTCACAATGTTTATGCCAAGTACTTGTAACCCATAATGGATGATTGGGTAAGTGCATTAGTGCATGGGTTGAACAAAATATGTGCCTTGTGCACGACCTTGCAATGTGGCCCTATATATGCGTACTTGGGGAATGCATTGGAAGAAGTATGGTGCTGCTACTGGGTGCTCAAGGGCATGATGACGAAGAGGTTTCCTAATCTATCATGGTGATATTTTTGGAGCGGACAATTCTTACCATGGTGAAAGTTCCACCAATCTTCAACTCTTCGTGTTGTACTTCCATCATGGTGATTGACCCTCAGCTTGTCTTTGTTGATGGATGTCCTTGGTGATGGTTCGCATTGGGGATTCTTCAAACACACAACCCCGTTCTTTCTCTTGTCTTCTTCCTCTCCCTTTTTCTTTTTTTTCTTGGAACAATGGAGTAAAACAAGAAAAAAAGGTGTTAGCATCAATAAAATATTTTACATATGTTAGGTGTGTTGCATGTGCCTGGGATTCTCAATTGTGTCGATGCACGGCCGTGTAATGTGGCCCTATATTAATGCATACTTTGGAAATGCATGACCTGAATGGTGCAAAAGACAAGCTTATGCCAAAGGCACATGGTTGTTGCATGTCGAGGCTAATGTTGTTGGTGGATGTTCATGCAGTCTTTTTTGGAGGTAGCTAGTGGATCTTGAAATGATGTAATCCTTCTTATAGGGATCCATTTCAGAATAGTATTTGGCCCTATAGACATAAGCTTTGTCCTCTATATCTTTGGGTGGTTTTTGAATTTTGGTATCCAGCGTGGTTGGCTCTTTGGCTCTATGGAAGCTACTGGTACTTTTGGCTTCCACCCATACCCTTTTTGGTTGTCTTTTTATTACCAGTGAGGAGATGAATTTATCTTATTTTGGTCTCGTTCCATGGTTTCGGCTCTTGCTTCTCCGTGGTTTCTTTGCTGAGATTTTTCTCCTGAAGGAAATCATGTTGTTTTGTGCATGTAATAGTGCCTTGGGTACCCACATTTGCAATCACCCTTGTTGAGCTGTAGCTTATTTCTTTGGCACCCAAATCTGTATGTTATTATGGTCGGCCTTCATCGATTGCTTTGGTACCCAAACCTGTCGAAGACCTTGGGATTGAGCTTGTCCTCATTTTTGGGTGCTTCTTTTAGCATGGTAGGTTTGCCTCAATAGAAGTGTTGGTGGCAAAGCTAGTAGTTGCTCTCCTTTTCGTACCCAAATCTTCTTCCTACCCTGAGCTTCTTTCTTCTCGAATTCTGTCTGTCTAGTCGATATAACAGATGTCTTTCTTTGCTTGCCTCTTTGGTCAAGTTATGCTTGCATTAGTCTGTGAAGGAGAAGAGAGGTTTGCTGGCCTCTGAGCATGTGTTTCCATGATTGATTCCTTTTGCTTCGTAGGGCTATTGACACACACAACATTTTCTTTGCGAAGATTAGTTTTGGAAGAACTAAGGGAATGTGTGACCTCTGGATTTGTGAGCATGCAGTTGTCTAATTCTAATGTAATGCATTGTACCTGTACCCAAACTTGAAGAAGTTGACTTCTTAGGTTCAAGTTGATTGCATGGTCGTAAATCCAATCTTGACCCAAGACAAGTGGCTCTGTAAGGTCATCATCTTGACACACTAGCATTTTGACTTTTATTAGAACATCTTGAAGGTAGATGGGAAGTTCCACCTCGCCCAAACAAGGGGTTTCCACACCTCCCAAGCCTATGAGATAGGCCTCTATGGGCTTGATGTTCAATTGCAGGTCTTGGAAGTATGAAAGTCTAACTGCACTAGTTGTTGCACCTGAGTCAATCAATGCTTTCACAATCCTTGCATTCTTCCCTTTCCTTACCGCTATGGTCACAAAAGAACGTCGCTCAATTATTCGAGAAGCAATTGCACTTGATGTTTGACACATGGCCATGTGGTATCTTGGGGCCTCAAGATTGACATCTAGGCCGAGGCATCTTAACTTATTTCTCCTAATGCGTTCTCTAGCCTCTGCCTATGCTTCTTGTCTAACCCTTAACTCTTCTTCTTTTCGCTTCTTAGTAGTATTGAATCTCATTAGCATATCCTCTGTAAGATGTTCTTGATATAGCTTGACTCAAAAACCACTGATATAGTTTGGCAAGATATCACCTTCTACTGTGGCCAATTGAACTGCACCACTAGTGGAAATTTTGTTAATGATCAAGGGTCCATATCCTCTTTTTTCCAATTTGTGGGCATGTTGCTTTAGTGTATAAACCAACACTAGGTCTCCCTCTTTCAATACTTTATCTTTGATATGTGCATCTAAGTATGCCTTTTGCCTTTTCTTTGCAGCATAGATGCTTGCCGCCGCTCGTAGCCTTGTCTCACCTAAACGTTCTAGATCAAAGATCCTAGAGGATAACTCGTGTCCATTCCACTCATGCTCTTGTGCTACTTTTAAGGTTGGGATTAGGAAGTCCAAAGGTAGCACCGCATTTTTTCCAAAGACCATCTGAAATGGGGTGGCATTGAGTACCGTTTTGTAGGCAGCTCGATAAGCCCAAACAACATGATGAAGTTGTTTGTCCGAATCTGAGCGTTTATTATTTACCAATTTTGTCAATACATTACATAGGATCTTATTTGTGCTCTCACCTTGTCTGTTAGCCTGTGGATGATAGGGGGCAGACTTCTTATGTATCACCAAGAATTCTTGGAGGAGATTTTCAACGACTTTATTCAAGAAGTGTGTTCCTCTATCACTTACTAACTCTATTGGAAGTCCATATCTGGTGAACACGTTCTCCAATAAAAATTTAGCCATTGTTTGAGCATAATTCTTTGTTGTGGCTTTCACTTCTACCCACTTGGTAAGGTAATCAGTGGCTACAATAATGTACTCTGCATGGGAGTTTCTAGTTGGAGGGTTGATAGGACCTACAAAGTCTATACCCCATTTTGAAAATGCATGTCCTCCCATCATTGGCCTCAAAGGCATCTCATCTTTTCTAATTGGGTACTGGGCTTGTTGGCATGCGTCACATTTCTTCACATAGGTATGTGCATCCATATGAAGAGTGGGCCACCAAAGTCCTGAGAATAGAATAGTCTTAATTAGTCGGTCAGGACCAAAGTGTCCACCTGCAACACTACTATGGGCAGTTTCTAAGATTTTCAAATAGTTTGATTCGTGAATGCACAATCTTAAGTAACCATCTTTGCCTCTTCGGTATAGGTTATCTCCTATGAGGGCATAGTCTTGGGCTTCTTGCTCTATGCTTCGTTTCCTTTCTAGACTAGCCTCATTGGGTAATGTTCCTGATCTCATGAATTCTACCAATGGAGCACTCCAATATGGAATTAATGATACGTGATAAAGAGTCGCATGCTCCACAGGAGGTCTCTTCTGGCACACTCGACAATTCTTGATCCACTCATGTATTTATTTATCCATACTAGGCCAATACACTCCTAAACGTTTTAGATTTTGCAGTGTTACAAGCTGCCCCATCGGCTCCTCCCGTCCCATCTGAATTTGAATTTTCTACTATTGGAGAGGTTGAGGGGATGAGCACCTTTGACTTTGAATCATTCTTGTAGAATACACAACTCTTTGATGTAGAATTCTTTTCAGACACAGAAGAACAGGGCACCTCTTCCCAAAGACAGAGGAAATCCACATAAGTCCACCATGTACACTGGGATGACGATCAACATAGAACTTCATCTCAACAACTGGAACACCAAGAGGCCGAAGAAGGGGATGAAGAAGAAGTAGAAGAAGAAGAAACCACTTGAGCCCCAGCATATACAACAGAACTCCGAAGGCTCTATCAGATCATGGAGCGAGTGCGGGCACAACAATTGTGTTCATGGCTCAACTCTTGGAAGAAGGTAGAGTCGACTCAGAATACAGTGAGGGTCTCTTATTGATGGCAGAAACTTATGGTGTAGTGGAAGCAGTTCGATCAGTGATACAAAGACCTCCCATTCAATATGATCCACGAAAATTCAAAACACGACCACAGTCTAGTAAAAACATCTAGATTCCTATTACTACTGTGGAAGAACCTATCATTATATTTGAACCAATTGAGACAACCTCCCAAGAAGTAAGAACCCCTGACCAAGAACATATAGTCACCACTGAAGAGTATACCGAACCACTAGCACGCACACCCCCACCGTCACCTCCTCAAACCGAAGCTGGAGGTACCACCTCGATTGCCCAACTCACCGAGCAAACCTTCATCTTTCGTACTCCCACCTCCAGTTCAACCTTGTTCTCCACCTTTGAAAACCCAGTCTATCAAGCCACCACCATTACAACCGAATTGCTCATGGAGATAGCCATAGGACAACCACCCTCCACAACCTCTGTCATAGGCCATTCTCACTCTAGCACAATGGCAAGGACCAACGTGAGGAGCTTCACCTCATAAATGTCAATCCGCGGAGACGCGAGGACTGGTATGAAGACCAAGAGCAAGTGAAGTGCACAAGTGAGTGAGTGAAAGCATACAAACATGCACACACATACACACACACGTGCACAAGGTAAGAGCAAAGAGTGGAACAATGGAAGATCTTTGATTACAAAAGAACTCTCTTACAAAGCTGAAATGTACAACGAGCTAACCCCAAAAATGAGCTCTCCAGCCCTTTTTATAGTTTTTTGAGTAGTTTTGGCCCTGTCCAGACCTAGTGTCCGGCCTAGTTAAAAAGTAGGTTCCAAGGCTTATTTGGGGGCTCAAACGGAGTCTAAAAATTATGAAAACTGGTAGGATGATACTTCTAATACTCCTCAAGCTCAAGGACTCCTTGGCTTGAACAAAATGGAGTTAAAAAAATGGAAAATGGTATTTACAATGGTTTTTAGTGATAAAAATCACTATTTTTAGACATGTGCTTCTTGGAGCTCAAGCTCCCTACATGTTCCTTCTTCTTGGGTGTCCTCTTCATTGATGTGCTTCCATGCGTGTGTGTGACCTTGACTGTCAACACTCCCCCCCTCTAGAGTCTGTCGTCCCTGACAGACCCTTGTTGTAGTGGTTGTTCCTTGTAGTGCTTGGAGAGATAGTGTCCATGCTTGGAGAGATAGTGTCCATCATGTATCCACAAGAGCGGTCCATTTTCCAATTGTAGCTTGGGCAGTTATCTGGTTCCTCATTTTCTCACTGCTACCTGTGTATGTATGTCTTCCTTGTATTCCCGCTTGATGGTGTCTTTATGAGCTTTCAAAAATTATGAGCTACTCAAAAGAGGTTGTTAATGTTGGGTATGAGCAACTCTCATGGTGGATTGCTTCCTTGCTCTTGTTGTGGTCCCCTTGATGTCCTCTGGTTCTTCCAAAGATGGCTTTCCTCGTTTTCATGTGAAGTACTTGTAACCCATAATGGATGATGGGTCAATGCATTAGTGCATGGGTTGACAAGATATGTGCCTTGTGCATGGCCTTGTAATATAGCCCTATGCATGCATACTTGGGAAATGCATTGGAAAACTATGGTGCAAGAAGTTGGGTCTTGAGCGAGGTGCTCAAGGGTATGCCGAAGAAGAGGTTTCCTAATCGACCATGGTTATGTTGTTGTTGAAGCATACAATTCATTATGAAAATTCTGTTGATCGTCACTCTTCATGTTGTATGCGCGTCATGATGATTGACCACTAGCTCGTCTCTCGTGTTGATGGATGTCCGTGTTGATGGTTCTCATCAGAGATTGTTCAAGCATGCACTCCTGTCCTATCGCTCTCTTTGTTTCTTTTTCTTTTCTTTTTTCTTTCTTTCTTTTTTTTTGGAACAATGGAATAAAACAAGAAGAAAGGTGTTAGCATCAATAAAATATTTTACATATGTCAGATGTGTATCATGTGCCTGGGATTCTCAATTGTGTCTATGCACGGTCCTGTAAGGAGGCTCTATATTAATGCATACTTTGGAAATGCATGACCTGAATGGTGCAAAAGACAAGGTTATGCCACAGGCACATGGTTGTGGTTGGTTGAGGCTTTTGATGTTACTTGTGGACTTGATGCAATCTTTGTTTGGAGGTGTCGATTGAATCTTGCAATGATGTAATCCTCCCTATAGGGATCCATTTCAGAATAGTGTTTGGCCCTATAGACATAATCTCTATCCTCTGTATCTTTAGGTGGTTGCTGAATTTTGGTATCCAGCGTTGTTGGCTCTTTGGCTCTCTGGAAGCTCGTGGTACTTTGGGCTTCCACACCCATACCCTTTACAGTTGCCTTTTTATGATTGTCGAAGAGGTGGGTTGATCTGCTTTGGTTCTTTGTGCTTGGTGTTGACCCTTGCGTCTCCTTGGTGTCTTTGTGGAAGCTTTGCTTGTGAGGGAGATTTGGGGTGTTTGTGCATGTAAGAGTGTCTTGGGTACCCACATTTGTAATCGCCCTTTTTGAGCTGCAACTAACTTCTTTGGCACCTAAATTTGTACGTTATTATGGTCGGCCTCCCTCAATTGCTTTGGTACCCAAATTTATCGAAGACCGTAGGATTGAGCTGGTCCTCGTTTCTTGGTGCTTCTTTTAGCATGGTTGGCTTGCCTCACTGGGAAGGGTTGTGGCAAAGCTGGTGGTTGTTCTCCTTTTTGTACCCAAATCTGCTTCATGCCCTGAGCTTCTTTCTTCTTGAATTTTGTCTGTCTAGTTGATATAGCAGATGTCTTTTTTGCTTGCCTTTTGGTCGAGTTACACTCGCATTAGTATGTGAAAGAGAAGAGAGGTTTGCTGGCCTTTGAGCTTGTGCTTCCATGAATGAGTCCTTTGACTTTGGAGGGTTATTAACACACACAACATTTTCTTTGCAAAGCGTAGTTTCGGAAGAACTAAGAGAATGTGGGACCTTTGGATTTGTGAGCATGCAATTGCCTAATTCTAATGCAATACATTGTCCATGTACCCAAACTTGAAGGATTTGACTTCTTAGATTCAAGTTGACTGCATGGTCGTAAATCCAATCTTGACCCAAGACAAGTGGCTCTATAAGGTCCTCATCATGACATACTAGCATTTTGACTTTCATGGGCATATCTTGAAGGTAGATGGGAAGTTCCACCTCGCCTAAACAAGGGGTTTCCACACCTCCCAAACCTATGAGATAGGCTTCTATGGGCTTGATGTTCAATTGTAGATCTTGGCAGTATGAAAGTCTAACTGCACTAGTTGCTGCACCTGAGTCAATCAATGCTCTCACAGTCCTTACATCCTTCCCTTGTCCTATTGCTATGTTCACAAATGGATGTCGATCAATTATTTGAGAAGCAAGTGCACTTGATGTTTGACACATGGCCATGTGGTATCTTGGGGCCTCATGATTAATATCTAGGCCTAGGCGCCTTAACTTATTTCTCCTAATGCGTTCTCTAGCCTCTGCCTGTGCTTCTTCTCTAACCCTTAACTCTTCTTCTTTTCGCTTCTTAGTAGTGTTGAGTCTCTTTAGCATATCCTCTCTAAGGGGTTCTTGATATAGCTTGACTCGACAACCACTGATATAGTTTGGCAGGATATCACCTTCTAGTGTGGCCAATTGAACTGCACCGCTAGTGGAAATTCTATTAATGATCATCGGGCCGTATCCTCGTTTTTCCAATTTACTTGCATGTTGCTCTAAGGTATAAACCAACACTATGTCTCCCTCTTTCAAGCCTTTATCTTTGATATGGGCATCGAAGTATGCCTTTTGCCTTTTCTTTGCAGCATAGATTCCTGCCGCTGCACATAGCCTTGTCTCACCTAAGCGTTCTAGGTCAAAGATCAGAGATGACAACTCGTGGCCATTCCACTCATGCTCTTGTGCTACCCTTAAAGTTGGGATTAGGAAGTCCAAAGGTAGCACAACATTTTGTCCGAAGACCATCTAAAATGGGGTGGCATTGAGTACTGTTTTGTAGGCAACTTAGTAAGCCCAACCAGCATGATGAAGTTGTTTGTCCCAATCAGAGCGTTTATTATTTACGAGTTTGGTCAGTACATTACATAGGATCTTGTTTGTGCTCTCAGCTTGTCCATTAGCTTGTGGATGATAGGGGGCAGACTTCTTATGTATCACCAGGAACTCTTGGAGGAGATTTGCAATGACTTCATTCAAGAAGTGTGTGCCTCGATCACTCACTAACTCTATTGGTAGCCGGTATCTAGTGAACACGTTCTCAAATAAAAACTTAGCCGTAGTTTGAGCATCATACTTTGTTGTGGCTTTTACTTCCACCCACTTTGTTAGGTAATATGTGGCTACAATGATGTATTCGGCATAGGAGTTTCTAGCTGGGGGGTTAATAGGACCAACAAAGTCTATACCCCATTTCGAAAATGCACGTCCTCCTATCATTGGCCTCAATGGCATCTCATCTTTTCTAACTGGGTACTGGGCATGTTGGCATGTGTCTCATTTCTTCACATAGGTATGGGCATCCATATGAAGAGTGGGCCACCAAAGTCCTGAGAATAGAATAGTCTTAACTACTCCGTCAGGACCAAAATGTCCACCTGCAACACTACTGTGTGCAGTTTCCAAGACTTTCAAGTAGTCTGATTCATGAACACATAGCCTTAGGTAACCATCTTTGCCTCTCCGATATAGGTTTCCGCCTACTAAGGCATAGTCTTTAGTCTCTTTCTCCATGCTTCGTCTTCTTGCCAGACCAGCCTCGCTAGGTAATGTTCATGATCTCATAAAGTCTACCAATGGAGCACTCCAATCTGGAATTAATGATAGGTGATGAAGAGTCGCGTGCTCCACTGGGGGTCTCTTCTGGCACACTAGACAATTCTTGATCCACTCATGTATTTCTTTATCCATACTAGGCCAATACACTCCTAAACATTTTAGATTTTGCAATGTTCGTTGTTTAGAATAGTGATTCCCTAGAAATCCTTCATGGGCTTGTTGCAACCAACTACTATGTTCATCGTCCTCGACACAACAAGCTAGAACACCTTCCGTATCTTGTTTATACATGCTTCCTGCCAATATTTGATAGCTTTGTGACTCTACAATTTCATCCTTGTTCGTCTTCACCTTCTTATTTGCGGGTCCAAAGGTTAGGACTGGTACCAACTTATTTGCCCATTTCGGAACAACTTCTAGATTGAACAGATAAGCAAGTCATCAGACACTCCTTGCAGTGGCTCTCCTGAAGTGATGTGAGAAAGGTTATCCGCTCTAAGGTGGGTCTTACCTTGCCTAACAACCACTTCAAAGTCATATTCCATTAGTAAGAGGAACCATCTTACTAAGTGTCCTGTATTGCAAGGTTTATTGACCAAGTATAATAAAGCTTGATGATCAGTGAAAAATTTGAACTTGTTGGCCAATAGATAGTGTCTAAACTTCTTTATAGCATATACCATGCCTAAACCTTCTCTTTCAGTTGTGGTGTAGTTTCCTTTAGCTACGTTCAATTGCCTACTAGCATAGGCTATAGGCAAATCTAAATTTCCTTCTCCTGTGGGTTGTGACAACACACATCCTATTGCATAATTGGATGCATCCACATGTACATGGAATGGCTTATTCCAATCAGGAGTGGTCAGTATTGGTGTTGTGCACAAGTGTCTCTTCAGCTCATTGAAGGACTTCTCGCATTCGTTGTTCCACTCAAATTTTGTCAACAAGGCATAAAGAGGCTTAGCTATAATTGCATACATGTGAATAAACCTACGATAATATCCACAATGGCCCATACAAGCTTGTACCTCTTTAACATTCCTTGGCCTCGGCAACTCCACTATGGCTTTTACTTTTTCCTCATTCCGTTCTTAGAAACAATATGACTCAAGATTTTACCTTGATGTACCATGAACACACACTTTTCTGGGTTCAGACACACTCGATATTGTCTATACTTGTTGAAGATCTGTCTGAGCTCAGGAATGTGACATCTCCTTTCTTGGGAATGAGCACATAAATCGTCCACATATACTTCTAAGCTTTTTCGCAAGAACTCTTTGAAGACATGACACATGAGCCTTTGGAAGATTGCACGTGCATTAGTCAGCCCAAATGGCATCACACGAAATGCAAAGACTCCCCACTCTGTGGCAAATGCCGTTTTGTGCTGATCTTCAGTGGCAATGGCTACTTGATTGTAACCTGAAAATCCATCAAGGAAGCTATAAACTTCCTTGCCCACAACACGCTCCAATAAATGATCAGTGATTGGAAGTGGATAGCTATCTGTAATCGTAGCGACATTAACTTTTTTAAGGTTAATACACACATGTAACTTTCCATTCTTCTTGGGCACTACTACAACGGGAGACACCCATTCAGTATGCTCAATTTCATAGATGAATCCGGCTTCAATCAATCTGTCGATTTCCTCTTTTATTTTAGCTCCATAGGTGTCATTATAGGTGTAGGTCTTCTGTTTGGTGGGCTTGGCATCTGCTATCATGGGGATTGTATGAGAACAAACCTTCAGATCTATTCCCTTCAAGTCTCTATAGTGCCATGCAAACACATCCCTATATTCCCTTAACAAAGCTACCAACTCTGCTTCCTCTTCTTTACTTAGGGTATCTCCTATGTATGTACATCTCTCTTCGTTTTCTTCAATGCTGACTACGACTTTTTTGGTCTTTTCTTTGTTATCATACGCTTCTCCTGTGGTGGCCTCTCTCTTAGGCATTCGTACCAAAATTTCTCGGTCCTCAACTTCATGTTTCTTGAAATTCTCTGGTACTTTGAACAATGATTCCTTCTGTTCTTGTTTCACTCCTTGTCGTTTCATTTTCTTTTGACCTCCTTCACTTCCATCCTTTGAATTGACAGTTTTAATGCTTGTGAGAGGTTCTTCTTCCTTTTGGGTAAATACTCCTATGTCTTCTAGATAGTGCTCCTCTGAAAAGCAACTATCCATCACAATGGACTCTAGCTCGTCATCGTTCTCTTCTTTTTCTATGAAGTCACTAGGGTCACATTCTTCGAGCAAGGGCTGACACATGAACACTGAAATATCATATCCCTCCTCATCACAATGAGGTGTCGATTGCTCTTCATTGACTGCAATGTCCATGGTAGCTAAGATTTCTGCCCAGCCATGAGGCTCAAATTCCTCATTTGGAAAGATCATCGGTGTATAGGCTGGGTCACTAATTAGTCTATCTCCTTGAGAAGTTCCTTTTTCTCTCGCTTTTAGGCGTTTCTCCTCTTCCTTTGCGACCTTGCACATCCACAAATGAGTATCTTCATGCATCCAGGATGTCTCAGATGAACTTTTAGAATGCACAGAGATCGAATCTTCTTGCTCCTTGTGGATAGGATTCCACTGTAGGGGTGGTACGTCTCTGATGGTGTAATCCTTCAAATTTACCTTGGTTGTGACCCCTAAGTGTTGCAAGTATAAGGAGTTGGCTCCCCAATCCTGTACAACTTGCAGCTGTCTTAGGAAGGGTCTTCCTACGATCATTTCGTAGGTAGTAGTTTTACCAAAGTCACATATAGCAAAGGTGTGCTCAAACTCTACACCACACGTGGTTAGAGTTATCCCTTCTAGCAATCCTAGAGGTCTTTCAACATGGCCATCAGCCATCTGAAGCTTCATTCTAGTTGGTCTTAATGCGGGTTTACCCCATTGCTTCCACAAGGAAGTGGTCGCAATAGCAACACCAACACCAGAATCTATGATCGCTTTGGTTGTGTAACCTTGGTAGATGATTGGAAGATAAGTATTACCTTCCTCACCTTTGCTCATGTCCCCTATTTTGTCTAGAGGTATCTCTGGAACTTATGCTTAGAATCTGCTGTTGGTATTTTGGAATCAAGTTCTGGGACCTGATTCGCCACATGTTTCCATAACTCAGGTTTTACTTTGAGTAGCTCTTCTACAGTGAGATGACACTGACCTTAGTGTTCTTCACGACATCAGTGTTTCTTGGAACCACTGAGTCTTCGTTTTTGATCAATATTGTGGGAGCTCTCATCTGGAGAGATTCAGATTCCCATGGGCCTGTGAATCGTGGCAACTCTTGTAAAGAATTGGATTCAAATCTTGAACTTTCTTTTTCTTGTTGCTCTACTTGGTCTCCATAAATAGATGGAATGTCTTGTGGGAATTGATCATGAAGGTCATCAATCTCAAGAATAGGAGGGGAAACATCCTTCTCCTTGGCCCATTTCTCTTCTTATATTTCCCATAAGAAATTTTGAGAGTGTTGTTGAATTGAAAGAGGTTCTCCCTCATCTATGGAGTCAGGAACATAGACTTTCTTTGGTGATGAGCTTTCTCCTTCAATAGTTGGTTGAGCATGTGGAGGCAAAGAAATTTGAGGTTTATTTACCAACTGCTCTAATCTGTCTATTAAGCCTTGGGTGCAAACCCAGTGTAATGGCATTTGTCTGATTGAATGATTGATTGGCCTCAAACATAGCTTGAGCTAGTTCCACCATTTTTATGCACATTTTTGTTTGTTCAGTCTCTAAATCTGCTCTAGGGTAGCTCTTCTCTAGGTTTGTAGGTGTTGGCCCTTCTTGAAGTCGAGCCCGGTATGCCTTGAACATCATGTCCAAGTCTTCTTGGGTTGGATCTGCAAGAATAGATCTTGCTTGTGGTGCTCTATTTACAGTGGTTGGTGGGTGGGGATGAGGTGGTGTGGATGGAGTTTTGACATGCGGAGGGGTTTTGAGAGACAATATCTTATATTCTTGTTTTTGCATCTTTTAGGCTTTCTTCTAGTTCGGATAACTTTTTGGTCCACTTACGACTGGCCTTCTCTCTAGTATTCTTCCATGTTCTTGTTTTTCTCTTACTAGGCTCTCTAGACTCACTTGGCTCTGATTGTTCAGCTAGTTTAGCTTTTTGTAATGCTTGTGCCCTAGTAACTGCCTGTATAGGAGGCACATTATTGCTACTAGAACTTGAATCCCCTACTAGGCCTACCACATTAACTGGTGTAACCTTTGGTGCACTAGAGGGATGTCCAAGACAATCTCTCAGGAGCTGTTCTTTGCCACACTCAAGACAAACAACTTGTATTGTGACATTTTGTCCTTGTGTCGAAGCTGGTGGGTAGGATGGTTGTTGTCCTGGTATAGGTTGAGGTTGGCTATATCCTCCATGTTCATACAGTCTAGTGGCTCCTTGTGGTCCAGGACATGGGTTATACCTATGAACTTCTCTTCCTTGTTCTCTTGGAGGGTACTCGTATGGTCTCCATTGGGGTGGTGCAAGTGGTCGTGGTTGTCTATTCACTGGATAGTATTCGATGTTGTGGTTGGGGTATTTCTGCTCACTATAAGAGTACATGTTAGGCTCCTGAGTTGATGGTCTATTATATGGGTAAGGTTGTGATAACCCTAATCCTTCTCTGGTGCAGACATGAGATGGATGATTTCCCATGCAAAGTGTGCAAATTCCTAACATTGGCACTCTCAAGGAGGAGTTCTAGTAGTTCATTTGTCCTTGTACCCCTAATTTCTTGGCCACTAATTCTGTCGCTTCCTCCACATCACTCAAACTAGAAGTCTCATTGCTCCTTGTATCCTCTGATTTGGTAAGATCTTGTGTGATTTTGAGATCCTCAGCTAAGTTGTCTTCCAAATCTATACATTCTTGAAGACACTCACTCAGAGTTTGCAACCATTTTATGTATACTAACATTCTCAATGTTCCATTGGTTAGACCTTCTAAAAATAGGGATATCATTTTCTGTTGAGAAGGTCTCTCTATCATAAGGCATCGGGTCACGTATTGATTAATCTTCGTGCTGCATTTTTTATTGTCTCATTAGGAGCTTGTTTGAAACTATGTAGTAAGGATGACGAATTGTGCTTGATCCCTCGCTTAGTGAATTCCCAAATAAATTCTTGGAAGAATTGTTCGATATTGACAAAGGAATTTGGATCCAAGGATTGAAACCAAGCTAAGGCTATTCCCGTGAGGGTTAGCCCAAAGGATTCATATTGCATAAAAAAGTCATCCACTTGCTCTGCTAGCAGCACCTGCTTGAATTCTGCTATGTGGTCATAGGGCTCTCCTGTGCCATCGTAATGATTTTGCATACATTTGACCAATTGGATTGGTCTCACTTTTTTACTTGGCTCTGAGGATCGAATTATGATGGGAATACCTTGGGGTGGTTCTGCCCTAACTGTAGGTCTATTCATTTTTCCCATTCCCTGGCTAGTTTGGCCATGGGGGTTAATTCCTAGCATGGTGAATTGCTCATGTGGTCTATTCGGTATACTACCTTGGCTCGTTTGCCCTAACATCACATTTTCTGTTCTTTGTTGAGTCTTGAATGGGTTTTGTGAGGTAGTTGCATGATCTTGAGCTAACTCGCCTCTTTCATTAATCTGATCACGGTTTTCAGTTACTACATAGATCTGGCCCATCTTATCCATGTAGACTCCATCTTCATACTTCACAGCTGGTCTTGGAACTATTTCTAATTCAGTAGTGTTTCTCATTCTTGCTACTGACGTGTATAGACTGTCGAGGTAGATGGGTATTCCTTGTAGGTTAGTGGATACGTATTGAAGAGACATCCTATATTCCCCTTCCACTGTAGACATAAGATCTTCCCTAGGTATGGATATATGCATGTCTTCAGAAGCCAAGAGTCTCTCCTAGTTAAATGACATTTTTGACTTACTTGTCTATGAACTCAGCACGTAGTGTTAACCACTAAGTTGTGAGTCCCCGACTTGGTCGTGTGGTTGACCTTAGTTTCAAGTGATTTGGTACTTTATCTATCTCTTCCTAAGTATCAACTTGAGCTTAGGTTCATAAGCCTTGTCTACAAGTCCAAAATTGTCCTCAGAATTGCTCAAAATCTTGTGGAACCCCTTGCTTCCTAGTCCAACCTGAGGCTCAACTTCCTAGTCCCACGAGCTTTCCAACGAGCCCAAAATCACTACGAACGGATTTCGTATGAGAAAGTCATGGCAGTTTAGGGTTCTGGGGGTTAAAACAGGGAAACAGGATCTCTCAAGGAGTACCTCAGGACAGGTGATACGATACTAGATTTTCCACGATACGATACCTTTATCTTACATGATACCACTATAGACGATACCACCTTTGGATGATACAATACCACCAAAAAGTCCAAGATCGCGATACCAACTTCCACGATACGATACTGCTATCCACATGATACGATACTGGAAATGGTCACGATACAATACCTTTGATTTGCACGATACGATACCAAGTTGTGGGCGATACGATGCTTGACAAATACACGATACGATACCAGATTGCTCACGATACGATACTAAGGAGATAGGCGATACGATACCAAAAATTACACGATACGATACTGGTTCTATGGATGATGCGATACCAAAGGGTCAGACGATACGATACCATCTTTTTGCACGATACGATACTAGAATAGGCACGATACGATACCGCTCGATCAACGATACGATACCAGGTGGACCACGATACGATACCATCGTGATGACCACGATCGCGATACCAGCATTTGACGATACGATACTCGAATGGTATCGGGATACCTCAAGTGGGCCTGCACGATACGATATCAAAACAGGAGGCGATATGATACCGAGTTGGCGATACGATACCAACTTTGCATGCGATACGATACTTATGCAAGCGGCAATACGATACCACTGTCATGCGCAATACGATACTGCTCGATCGACTATATGATGCCACAAGGTGCATGATACGATACCACCGGGGTGACCGCGATCGCGATACCAGCACTTGACGATATGATACCCGAATGGTATCACGATACCTCAAGTGGGCGTGCACGATACGATACCTCGACAAGTATCGCGATACTCGGGAATTCTGGTATCGCGATACCAAAACTCAATCGAACACGATACTTGGAGATTTTTAAGCCCAAATTCAAAAATTTTTGCAGTTATGTGTACCTTAGGTTCTCCTTGTCACTGCTGTGAGTCTCTATTTGCAAAGTCACCCTTCAAAGTCGCAATATAACACTCACGATACCAGACGCAACTCTTGTCATGCCGCAATACTACTGCTCAGATTTTTGTTGTTTTAGTGGTGCAAATCTCTATATTTTAAGGACGCCTAAGCTCTGAACCCTCTCTGAACTCCTTGCACACCGAGAATGAAGAAGAAGAGGTGAAAATAGGGGATAGACAATAAAAAAAAAAAGAGAAACAATCAGAGAAGGTGAAGATGAGAGGAGATGGTGGTGATGATGATGATGAAGAAGGAAAACTCAGAAACTGAACTGAAAAAGATGATTTTTTTACCTTCCAATGTCGCTACTCTACGTCTTACCGTCACACGCTCGTCCTCCAAGCTCTCTCCCCGGCAACGGTGCCAAATTTGGTGTCACTCTAGCACAATGGCAAGGACCAACGTGAGGAGCTTCACCTCATAAATGTCAATCCATGGAGACGTGAGGACCAGTATGAAGACCAAGAGGAAGTGAAGTGCACAAGTGAGTGAGTGAAAGCATACAAACATGCACACACATACACACACACGTGCACAAGGTAAGAGCAAAGAGTGGAACAATGGAAGATCTTTGATTACAAAAGAACTCTCTTACAAAGCTGAAATCTACAACGAGCTAACCCCAAAAATGAGCTCTCCAGCCCTTTCTATAGTTTTTTGAGTAGTTTTGGCCCTGTCCAAACCTAGTGTCCGGCCTAGTTAAAAAATAGGTTCCAAGGCTTATTTGGGGGCTCAAACAAAGTCTAAAAATTATGAAAACTGGTAGTATGATACTTCTAATACTCCTCAAGCTCAAGGACTCCTTGGCTTGAACAAAATGGAGTTACAAAAATGGAAAATGGTATTTGCAATGGTATTTAGTGATAAAAATCACTATTTTTAGACATGTGCTTCTTGGAGCTCAAGCTCCCTACATGCTCCTTCTTCTTGGGTGTCCTCTTCATTGATGTGCTTCCATGCGTGTGTGTGACCTTGACTGTCAACAACCATCCTGACACTCAATCCACATTTCTCGGATTCCCTGTCACCCCATCTCCTTTCATGACCTTCCCACCTCCAGGTTCTCACTTCCCACCCCCAATACCACCAATCCTTCAACCCGCCCATGACTTCCTTTGTAGAATATTTCAAGCCACCACCCAACCCTTCTCATCGATACCATTCCCACCATCCACACAACACTTATTCACCGCTATCACACACACACCACCTACCATTCCAGTATATATGGTAGACACCACCTTCAACCCCACTGTTGAAAGCATGGACATTTCACCACCAGCAACACCTCCACCTCCCCCCACACTCCCACCTTCCCCCATCCCCCCTCCACCAATTTCACCTGCACACACATCTCTTGTAGACACAACATTCACACTTCCCATTCCCCAATTGCCTCCCCTTGCATCGTCCATTGTACAAACCACACCTTCATCCATAGGCAATGCATTTGACACCATGATTGCATGTATATCATAGTTAAAGATAGAATACAATTAGCTGCAGGCACATAACCAAAGGTTACAAGAACACTTTGAAGCATTACAACAACACCTCAATACATTGGAAGAGGACAATGCCAATCTCCAAACTCAATTTCAGACCTTACAAGAGGCTCACGACATGTTGGAGACACAATTTTAGAATGTAGATCAGGAGGCGATCCAAGGGTTGGAAAGCCATTTGCAAATACAACTGGAACAAAATTCCAAACTCCCGCGCAATATGGCACTGCTCAAACAACACCTTGCAGCGGCACACGAGGAAAATAGACGTCTTCAACTATAGAACCAGGAAAACTTAGATGCAACCATCGAAAGCACACTCGGGGCACCCATTAGTCCCTCCAAATTTCAAGTTGTGACCCTAGAAGGCATCAAAATCATTCTTGAAGACTATGCCACTTTACTCGAGGCACATGATTAGTTATCAGAAGAACTGGGTCAATTGAAGTAGACAAGACAAAAAGAAATGACAACAGGTCCCTAAGCCATTGCCTCAACCACTTCACTTATCACTGACTCGGAGGCCCTACAAGATCTACAAAAATAAGTCACAGAATTGCACGCACGTCTAGTACAATACGAAAGACCACCATCCCCACCTGAGGCGCCCAAAGATGAAGAGACAGTCTCCATTCCTGTGGAACAAACATTTGAAGAGGAATAGGGGGACAGGAAGAAGGTCAGGATACTTTCGAAGCACCACGACCCCCATGGCTATGACAAGTGGAAGAAATGTGGAGTTCTCATGAAGAGCGCACAGTAGTGCAAAATCATGCCATGAGAGTCATAGAAGAAATTGTGTTACAATCCAATTACTTCAAAAACTTGTCTAGATGCCTTATCCTCTAATTAGAACTCCAATACAGGCCTTACTATGTTATTCTGGCCGATTACAATGCACAAATATAGAGAGTCATGGGTAAGATTCCTTCCTTCGCTACCGAGTTTCAACCTGAAGACCTTCATCCAGAGGTGAAGAAAGGCAAAATCCGTCAATCGACATGGCGGCAGAAACTTCTCAACGCATATTCTGAAATGTTGTGCAGATGGAACAATGTGCCTTTACATCTACTTTACAATCCATGCTATGGCCCGGTTCCATGACGTAGATCATGGAAAGCATTCAACATAAAGGTACATAATAATGCTCAATGTAAGGACTGGCTCAATTATCCGTACATAGCGCCACCGCAGGGACCACCATCGATAGTGTACATGATGGCCATAATTCGACATTGGATGTCTCATCTCCAACCTATCACTTTATTACATTCTTTCCCCCTTGGTCGATCATTGTCCTCAATGATCTACTTTTGTATCCCTCTAGCCTCGGTGATCAACCCCTTGAATGCCCTAGGTGCCCTTGAATTCATGTCCTCAACCTCGCACAGTTTCTTGAACCTTGTTCACAACCTTGGTATCTTGAATCCTTGCTCATAACCTTGGTGTCTTGAACCTTCTTGTTCGCAACCTTGGTGTCTTGGGCCCTTGTTCTCAACCTCAGTCTTGAACCTTGTTCTCGCCCATGTTTGGTATCTTGAACCCTCAATCAAGTTCCACCCATTGTTTCCCAAAAGCTTTACACTTTTTACCTATCTCATTAGATTTGGAAAGTTCATTCCGAGAGCTTTCTAACGGTATATTACATGCATCAATCCAACCTACGGGTTGAGAGATACACCTCAATCTTTGTTAAGCTAGCTTATGAAAGCGATGCGCTCTACTTTGTACCCTTTCATATAGAGGATGACCAAGTGCCTTTTTTAATGGCCATTAGATCATTCCACCTTGCCCAAACCTACTTCATAGGCTCTGATACCAATGTAAGGAATTGAACTCACAACCTCGTGGTTAGGAATGTGATGGGCTAACCACTTACCCCAAAAGCCATGGTTGAGGATTACTTCCTAATCCTCCCTCTTAGGGTGTAGTTCAACCACTTCTTACCTATCAAGTGTGTGGTTCAACCATCTCCAACCTATCACTTTATTACAAAACCCCTTCATAGGTATTGGAAGAGTTGAACAATTTGCAAGGGCAAGTCCCTACACTCTAGGCTCAACTAGCAAAGCAGGCTCTACTCCACATGCTTGCTTCCTGATCAGATCTTCCCAAGCCTAATGAGACCATCTCTATTCCAGTGGAACCCTCCTTCGAAGAAGTTATGAGCCTCAAGCAACCATTGGAGGATGTGTCACGGACAAGGGTAAAGAAACTTTTGAACTACCAAGACCTGCTTGGATGAAGCCAATATAGGAATTAGGGAAGATGCATTCAGCTTGTGTACAAGCTCAACTCCAAGCCATGGCTGTGATGGAGGAGACCATCTTAAAGTCTCCTTAATTCATAGAATGCACACCATGAAAGTACATTTCTACCAATGAGATCCAATAAGAACATATTTTATGTATTTTGTAGAGTACAACTCAGATATTCAAAGGATTACAAGGAAACTACTAACTCGTGCTATGTAGTTCAAACTAGACGACCTACCTTCAAAAGCAACCAAAAACACCATCTTTCAGCCAAATTGGAGAGGGGACTTATTACAAGAATACCTCGAGATGATGTATACATGGTCGAAGGCACATATGCACATTATGTCCAATCCATGTTTTGGTTGAGTCCCAACACGTGATTCCTGGCTAACATTTGTGATTAAGGTGCAAAATGATCCCAAGTGCCAAGACTGAATGAATTATACTTCAAATCACCAGAAGGGCCCCCAACCGTCACATATATGATAAAAACTATTCGGCATTGGCTACCATGATTGTATCATATGATATACATAACAACCACGATGTCACTTAAACGTTTTTATTTCATGCAAACAATGTTTAAAGTCTTTAGGAAGATCAAGGCACCCCATGTCTCAACATCAGGGTTCAGACATGGAAATTTGGACCTTGTTTATGACATGAGTACAACTCCATTGCTAAGGACCTATTACGCATGGCATTATCAGATAAACACCTACCTGCGTGTTACAAACAAAAATTTCAAGAAATGTTCACCATCAGGTTCTGGGAATATCACTCAAAGGTGTTCACAACCATGCCTGCACATCTTCTTCAACTCTTTGCCTCCCAACAACTCATGCACTCAACACACTATCAATATCCCCCACAGAACACACCATAGGTCATTGTGTGGGATAAATAAGAAGCAAATCTAGCACCCATCATCCATTTCAATGAGCACACCCTCACTCAAAATCTCCTCCAAAATTACATCGATCGATCCCTACAACAAGGTTTTGTCAGGGACAATAGATGTGAGAGGAAGGAGGGTGTTCTTAGTAGCTCTCAACACAAAACAGGAGGAAGCTTGTAAAGAGTGAAGAGAAGATACCAAAGGGCCCCCCATCAATTTTTCCAACATCAAGATTGGCCTACAAATATCAACATCATGGTAAGCAACAATAGTGATTTTAATCGCTACCCATTGTAACATTAAAAAAATTGATTTTGCCATGTAATGCTCCATTTTGTGCAAGATGAGGAGTCTTCAAGCTTGAAGAGCCTAGATAGAATGTACATATCAAATTTCATATTTTTTGGATATAATTTTATACCCCAAAAGTAGAATAGGACATAATTTTTAAGTAGGCCAAACATAATTTCACCTTAAAAAAACTATAAAAAGAGTTAGAGAGATCATTTTAGGGGTTAGCTAGTTTTTAGGTGTTAGAGATCTTTTGTACTTTGAGTAATGAATTTAAGTGTTTCTCCTTCCATTGTCTCTCATATTGCCTCTTCCATGTGTGTGTGTGTATGTATGTGTATGTGCACTAGTGTGCTTCTCACCTTCACCTGCACACCCACCACTCATTCACGATCTTCATATTATCCTTACATCTTTATGGATTGAAAATTAAGGAGGTGGAGCTCCATGATACTCATCCTTGTCTAGAGCAACGCACGTACTATCCCGATCTATGCATTGCATCATGCTTGTGTAGCTCTAGCACAATGGTGAGAACCACGTTAAGAAGCTCCACCTCCTTAATGTCAATCCGCGGAAGAGATAGGAGTGATATGAAGATCGTGAATGTGAGATGAAGTGAGAGTGAAGGTGAGAAGCATAGAGATGCACACACACATACACACACACTACGAAGAGACAAGCAAGACACAATGGAAGGTGAGAAATCAACTCTATTACTCAAAAACACTCTTACAAGCTCAAAATAGCTCTAAGCTCTTCTCTACTCACACAAGCTAACCTAAAAAATGAGCTCTCTAGCTCTTTTTATAGATTCTAGACTAGTTTTGACCGGTTTCACATCTAGTGACCGGCATAGTTAAAAAATAGGTCCTAAGTGCTATTTGAAGGGGTAAACGGTGTCTAAAAATAACCAAAATTGATACGCTCATTCTACCTAAGCTCCTCAAGCTCGAAGACTCCTCGGCTTGCACAAAATGGAGCTATGAATTACAAAAAGGGTGTTTTCTATGTTACATATGTTACAATAGTGATGAAAATCACTGTCGGAGGTTTTTGAAGAATATTTATAAAACATAATCTTTGAAAACTTGATTCGACTAGCTCCCTGCTCTATCTTTACATGCTTTTGCGTCTTCTATGCCTCTGGCTGCTGCCAACACGCCCCTCCCTCTCGCTTCTGTCGTCCTTGACAGAACCTTGTTGTGCGGTCTGTGGGATGTAGTTCTGTAGTAGTTTCTGAGCGAGGGTGTGTTCTGATATTCGAATGCCTCGGGCCAAATCTACCTCGAGTTTCTCCCAATCAATCGGTTGCGGCTCATCAGGTGGTGGGAGTCGATAAGGTGTGGAATAAACCATCTGTTCACAGGCGAATAATTGAAGCAAGTGGGTGGGCCTGTTGATGAACACTTCTGAATGGTATTCCCAAAAACCGGCTGTGAACATTTTTTCGAAGGTCTGCTTGTAGCACGCCGGTAGGTATTTAATTCTACAATGTCAGGCATAACACACCCGTAGCGATGGCGTTGTGCTCATATCGTATGCAAGATCTAGATTGCCATGCTCGAAGCCCGGGGTGTTTACATGAGGTGCCTTGATGCGTCTGAAGACTTTAAAAACCATCTGCGACATGTCAAATATTTTGACAGTCATGTGTGCTGCTATATCGTCCATATGTTTCAAGCAAAGGATCTAGTGGCAAATCGTGGCCATCATGTATTTGATTGTGGGTGGTCCTGTAGGTGGCCTGAAGTATGGGTAGTTTAGCCAATCCTGGCATTGCTTGTTGTTTTGTGTCTTAATCACAAATGCCTTCCAGGAACGGCGACATGGCACTGGTCCCCAACATGGGTTGTATTTTAAGTGTAGTGGTGCCTTAACCCAAGTATTCATCATCTCAGGATATTCTTGTAAAAGATCTTTACGCCAATCTGGTTGATAGATCTCGCCTTGCTACGCATCCAGTGGCAAATCCTCAGGTTCAAATTGAGTAGCGTGAGATGGTTTCTTGCCTGTTTCTTTCTCTATGGCTAACTGATATTCTGCCATCAACATGAAATACGGTTTGTATTGTAACTCATGCCTTGATATATATATGCGCGGGGCCAAATGAGCAAAGTAGGGTGACTGTAAAATTCTTTCCTCAATAATCGCCATTGCATGCAACTGCGCCTCTACTCGCGCAGAGTGGGTGGTTCCAAGCTCTTCATTGTCTTCATCCATGCGGGAGTAGGAAGTTCGTAAGTCATCTGGCCTTCGGCCGTGACTCCTCCGCCTGGGATGGGTTGGGGCTCGTAGGCTTCTTCAAACGTTTCCTCCATCGGAATAGTTACATTTTCTTCATCAGCTGGGAGCTCTGGTGGAGAATCTAGCCTTGGTGCTGCTTCATATATAGCTATCCGCGATTCAAGAGTTGATACCTGGGCCCATAATGCATTGAGTTCCTCTAGGATGTCAGGAGATGGGTCCACAGGAGCTGGTAGTCCTTGTGTTGCAGGTGCTCTGAGTTGGAGTAGCTTATGATCTTCTTTTAGCTTCTGATATTCTTCGTTCATTCGATCGTATTCATCGAGCAATCTGATGTGATCATCGAGCAACATTTTCATTGATTCGGAGGGCACTGCTTTGAACCGGCTAGGACTTAATGGTTGGTCTGGATGATCGAGAGCAGCTTCTAAATTTTCTATGTTCTGCTCTTGTAGCCGCTAGTTCTCTTCCTTTGCTACTACTAGATGTCTTCTGAGTAAGCCCATGTTCCGTGTAAGCGTCGCATTGCGAACTATCTGGGCCCTTAACAAATTGTCAAGATCAGCAGTGGCCTCTTTGGATTTTTCTTCACTTTCTACTTCCAGTTTGTGATATGCCTCGCGTAATTCTTGGTATCGAGTATTCAATGAGGCATTCTCAATCGACAATGAATTAAGTTGCGACTGTAAGTCATTGGTTGTCCTCTGCAGCTGCTGATAATTATTTCCAAGAGATGTGAACTCATCTCTTACTTGCGTCATAGACGTGAACATCTATCGAAATGCTGTGTCTATGGTGGGTGATAATATTAATGGTGTGCTAAGTGAAGATGCAGTGGGTGTAGATGCAAAGGGAACAGGGAATGGGGGTGGGAAAGTGGATGCTGTGGTGATAGTGGAAAATTGTGGTGTGCTTAAATATTGTGGTGCCACAAATGAAGTGAGTGGAGGTGCAGTGGGGGGTGATATATCCATATGGCTCGATGTGGTGTCGTGTGCGGTGGCTGTGAATAGTGGTGTGATCGTGGGTAAGTGTGTGGGTGTAAATACAGGATTTACAAAGGTTGAGGAGTAATTTACTGAGGGGTTGTCTTGGACGGCTTGGTGGAAAGGGGATAGAGGGGTTACAGTGGGTCGGGGAGGTGAGACTGGGGAGAATGTTAATGGAGGTGGGAATGGGAGGAGGGGTCTTGGAGGTGTGGGGAAGGATGGAAAAGATGGATGGAGAAATGGGTTGGTTAGAAAGGTGGATGTGTTAGGGGGTAGACTAGGTTGAGTGGGTGCGGGAATTGTGGGATGAATGGGAGTAAGGACGACTTCTGCTACTCCACCGGAGAAAGAGGATGTTGTTCTGGGAGAAGGAGGGTGTATGGGGGAGACTGAATGGATGGGAGGTGATGGAGGAGCAGTTGGGGTGGTCGGTACTTTGACGACTGTGGTGGTATGTACAACGGTAGTACGGGGTGGGGAGTCGACGATAATGGTGTCCTCTGCCAATGAGCTTTCAATGACGAGACGTGCTTCCCTAGCCTGTTCTGAAGACTGACCGCCGTTGGGTACCCAAATGTATTCACGCGGTTTGGTTAGTAGGCGGATTCTGCGAGGATCATACTACGGTAGCAGTTTTCTCTGCAAATATCTTAAGGCTTCAGTGGGTCCAACTGATTTGACAAGCTCTCTGAAACCTCTTATGTATACTTCTTCGAACTCGCCCAAGACAAGCTCTTGTTCTATGAGTGTTTGGCTCTCTTCGTTAGTCAACTTCTTACGCGCCCAAACCTTTTCCATAGTACGGTATAACTTTTTGATAGCTAGTGTATAAGATGCTACTTCGAAGGTTTCTTCTTCGTGTGTGCTCGTGTCACCTTGGGTGTTGGTTTGTTGTCCTTGTTCGTTTGTTTGCACATGTTCTTGGGATTCATGAGTTCCCTAACTGGCTTCGTCATCGCCTTCATCTTCATCGATTTCTGTTCTTTCTTCCTCAGAACTAGACACTACTTGTCCTTGTGGTTGATCTCGCGGTGTGGTAGGGTAGCTGGGCCTTTCATATTCCTGAGAGAAGATCTGGCCTTCTGAAAACTGAAATTCATTTGAAAATACGTCCTGCATCTCAAAATCAAATGTGGTGTCTGCTTGTTCTGCTTCTAAATGGGGTATCGGAAAAGAGAAAGCTTCCGCACCAATAGTGGTGGGAACTTCTACTGTAGTGGTGGTAGGTCCTGGGACTATGGCTGCTTGAGTAGTGACTGTGCTGCTAGTGCCCTCCATTGTAACTAGTCTTGATAACCTTATGCGAATGGGTTGTACAGGGGGTTCAGTAGGAGACTGTTCAGGAGAGGGTTGTGGTGAGGGTGATTCTAGCACCTGAAGGCAGGGGATAGTTCCTCTCATTCTCTTTCCTGCTCTTCCTTTGCTAGGCTTCCTAGCTTTCTTTGTTGTTCCTTTAAATGCTTTCAGCTCCTCACTTGTCAATGCACGTTCGATTGATATGTGTCTGTCTTACATTTGAATGTGCATATAAGTCATCAACATAGACTTCCAAATTCTTACGTAAGAATTCCTTGAAAACATGACACATGAGTCGCTTGAAAGTAGCGGGTGCATTTGTTAAGCCAAATGGCATCACACGAAATGCAAATATTCCCCATTCAGTGGCAAACGCCGTCTTGTGTTGATCTTCTGGAGCAATGGCTACTTGATTATAGCCTGAGAAACCATCAAGGAAGTTGTACACTTCCTTGCCGGCAACTCTTTCCAATAAATGTTCCGTGATAGGAAGAGGATAACTGTCCCTAATTGTGGCGGCATTAACTTTTTTAAGGTTAATACACACACGTAATTTTCCATTCTTCTTGGGCACAACCACAATGGGGGATACCCATTCGGTATGCTCAATTTCGTAAATAAATCTTGCTTCTATCAAACGATCTATCTCCTCTTTAATCTTCGTAGCGTAATTATCATTGTACGTGTATGGTTTTTGTTTTGTCGGTTTTGCATCTGGAGTCATAGGGATTCTATGAGAACATATGTCTGGATCTACTCCTTTCAAATCTTTGTAACTCCATGCGAACACATCTCCATATTCGCGCAATAGGGTAACTAATTCTTCTTCTTCTTCTTCTTTCGTCAAATCATGCCCAATGTATGTGCACTTTTCTTCTTCTCCTTCTATGGCTACTATGATTTTTTTGGTTTTCTCTAAGTTATCATATACTTCTCCAATGTCAGCTTTTCTGTTAGGCATTCGTATCATGATTCGTTTGTCTTCTATTTCATATTTCTTGAAGTTCTCGAGAACCTCAAACAAGGATTCTTCTTCTTCTGACATGGTTTCTTTCTTCTTTCTTTTCTTGCCTTCACTCTTGCTAGTCACTTGAGTGGCTATTCTCACATCATTCATAACTTCTTCATGTTTCTGAGGGTGAGTTTCTACTTCGTAAAAATATTCTTCCTCTTATGCAAATGGAGGGTCCATAATAATTGAGTTTAAATCAAAATCACTTTCATCCTCGAATGCATCAGTGTTAGGTTCACACTCTTCTAAAACTGAATTACACATGATCGGCTCTATTGTAAAGACTGAGATGTCATAGCCATCTTCATCACAGTGGGGTGTCCATTGTTCTTCATTGATGGCTACATCCATGGTTGCTAGGATTTTTGCCCAACCATGGGGTTCGAATACTTCGTCTGGAAACACTACAGGTGCATAAGCTGGGTCCTGAAGGGTTCGTGGATGTTGCTCTATACCTAAGGTCCTAGCTTCTAATCGTTCTTCCTCTTGTTTTGCAACTTTACACATCCATAGATGAGTGTCCTCGTGTAACCATGAGGGGTTTGACTCCAAAGAGTGTACTGATTCTGTTTCTACTGGTGTCTTATGGATGGTATTCCATTGTATTGGGGGTACATCTCGATGTGAATAGTCTTTAAGATTGACTTTAGTAGTCACTCCTAAATGTTGCAAGTACAAAAAATTAGTTCCCCAATCTTGTACAATTTGCAACTGACGCATGAATGGTCGTCGCAATATCATCTCATAAGCATGATTTTTACTAAAATCACAAATGGCAAAGGTATGCTCAAAAATCCACGCCACAAGTGGTGAGAGATATGCCTTCTAGTAAGCCTAATGGTTTTTCTATGTGTCCATTAGTCATCTGTAGCTTCATCTTGGTAGGTCTGAGTGCTGGCTTACCCCAACGTTTCCATAAAGCGGTGGTAGCGATGGCTACTCCGGCTCCTGAATCTAAGATGGCTTTCGTGGTGTAGCCCTGATGGGTTATTGGAAGATAAGTGTTACCTTCCTCTCCTTCACTTACATCTATGATCTTTTCTACGGGTATCTTTGGTACCTTCTTGTGTGATCCTATCTGAGAGGAAGTTGTAGCAAGCTTGGGGAATTGATTTGCTACATGCTTCCACAGTTCTGGTTTAACCTTTAACAACTCCTCTAGAGTGAGGTGACATTGTACTTTGGTATTCTTGATTACTTTCGTGTTTCTAGGGATTACTGATTCTTCATTCCTCACTATTATCGTAGGTGCTCTCATGCTAATAGACTTGTCTTCCCAAGGTTCTGTGAACTGAGGTAATTCTTGTAAAGAATTGGATTCAAATCCTGTGTGTTCACTCAGTTGTTCTTCATCTACATCGTCGTAAATAGAGGGAATGTCTTGGGGAAATTTTTCCTGCAAGTCGTCTATTTCTTGAATAAGAGGATGGATTCATTGTTCTCTTCTCCATTTCTCTTCTTGGATTTCTCTCAAAAATTCATGTGAGTACCTATGTATGGAAGACAGGTTGTCTTCCCCTTCTATGTTTGGCACTTGAGATAGGGATGGTGCATTCTTTTCCTGTGTCTCTGGGGCACTAAGATTCCTATGCTGATCCTTTTTCTCTTTGCTTTCTATTAAGTATTCTAGCCTCTCCATTAGACCTTGAAAGTGTAGTTCAGGTTTTGCCATGTTATTCCAATTAAGATATCTAGAGGCTTCGAACAAATCTTGTGCTAATTCTACCATTTTCATGCACAGTTTAGTCCTCTCTATTTCTAAGTCTGCTCGAGGGTAGTTCTTACTCATTTCAGCTACTTGAGGTCCTTCTTTTAATCTTTATTGATATGCACGAAACATCATGTCTAGATTTTTTGGTATGGGTTCCGCTAAAACTGATCCTGATTTCTGAGCTGGGTTCTCTTGATTCAACTCCTGTGAAGTCAATTCTAGGATTTTGGCTCTAGATTCCTTGAGACTTCCTTCCAACTCGGTGATTTTTTTACTCCACTTTCTCTTGATTCTTTCTCTGGAATCTTTCCAAGGTTTTGTCTTTTTACTGCTAGATTTTGCAACTTCACTACTTCCGGCTACTTTCTCCTGATTAAGCTGTTGGTTCTGTAAGAGCGCATGGGCTCTTGTTATAGCTTGGATAGGCACGTATGTAGGGTTGGATCCATCTGTGTTGTTTACAATACCTATCACATTGATTGGTGTCACATTTGAAGCGTTAACAGGGTTCTTAGGACAATCTTTGATTATGTGCTCTTTACCACATTCGGTACAAAATCCTTGTATGTTATGAAAGAAACTTGGAGAAGCTTGTCGAAGGTAGAAAAGTGCGTTTCGAAGCGACAAAGTTTGGTCAATCCAACCGGCACAAGACCAGCCCTTGAGCTTATGGACACTCAAATAGACCTTATAGGCATGCTATAAGTGCAAAGAAACACACTATGTACCTTGGAGCATCAAAGAGAATGAGTCGATACAAAACAGATAGGTTCGTGGGTCAACTAGCTCAAAAAACTTACTATCTATGGAAGAGACAATGAACTTCAAATGCCCATAGCGACCAGCATGATTACAATTAGAAAAACTCCTTTTATGGGACTGATACACATAGGTTTGAGTGTATGGAATGCACAAAAGTATAAGGAATAAGCAAAATATGCTATAGGAATGAATGCGACATTCACCGGTGGTACTTCCTATTTTTCAGGAATATGGAGAGATTGACCCCAAGGCAGAAAAACTGATATTTCTCCAAATCTGCTGCACCAAATGCTTTGAAAATTTACAGGCATAAACTAGACACTAATAACTTTCCAATGCGTTCTCTTCCACTCAATTTGGAGCTCTATGTGAAGAGAGATGGTGGATGCAATCCAAAGATGAGTAGGTGCTGCTACAACCAGCTTCACACCAGCCAACTGAGACTTCAGAGTTGATTACTAGACCCTTTGAGCTTCCTAAATCCACCAAAATATCAGCCAAGTACTTTGGAACATGTATCCCAAAAGTTTAAGTCAAGACAGACTAGTTGCGAAATGACTAGCTCCCAAAACTTGCTATTTATGGACATACACCTGCTAGAAAAAATGAACAGTGCTCTCAACCTGGAAAGAATTAGATAAATTCCTTTTGGGCATAGCAAATAGACTTAACAAGCTTGCTATTCCAAGTTAAAACACTTCAAATGATGGACTGAGCACTGAGAACAAGTTTCAACAATTTCTGGAACCTCCCCACAATTCTCGGGGCTCTGCAGAGATAGACCAATGAGCAGTAAAATGCAGATATCTCCAAAAGTATAAATCCAATGACCTTGAAAATTTATAGCTAGAAACTAGACAGTGAGAGATATCCAACGCACTTTGTAACACTGAAAAAGGTTCAGTAAAACTCGAGATATGACCTTCTGAAGGTACTACTCTGAGTGAGTATAGTAGAGAACAAAACAGAGAAGTAGATGATGATAAATGTATAGATTCACATATGATTACAACCACATTGGCAATGAATCTTTGCACAATGGGAGTAGAATGATAGAGCTATGGAGTAAGCTCTTCAATCTCTACAAAATGACATGAAGTGGTCACGTACAAGGCTTGCTAATCGCCTCTTCCTTCTTGCTCTTTTTATAGCTATTCTTGGAGGGAGTTTTGAATTCGAATTCGAATGGCTCCACTTAAAAGTGATCCCCAAAGTTAGGAGATATTCCCTCAGCTCCAGAATTCGTGATTTTAGGTAGATAGGGCCACGACTTTTCTTTTACATCATGGATGAGGTAAGCTATACTCTTCCTTTTTCTTTTTTTCAATTACAAGAGATAAAAATGAACTCTTTTACAAGAGGTGTTCACATGACTACTCATGTGACTTACAAAAGAGGATAATATCAAATATATCAAGCATGTAGGCTTGGGTAAAATGCACCAACAGCTCCCCCTCAAGCCGAATATGCTTGGCCTTCAAATAAGTCTTCAATTGTCCTTGATTTCCTGCAAGCCAATCATCAACTTGAATCTACTTAATTTTGTACCATCAAGAGCTTTAGTCAACATGTCGGCACATTGCATATCTGTAGAGACATAGGATAGTTGAATATCCTTGCTCATTAGCTTCTCCCTTACGTAATGGTAGTGGACTTCAATATGTTTGGTTCTAGCATGGTATACCGGATTAGCTGCTAGATGTAGTGAGCTTGTGTTGTCACCAAAAATATGAGGTGTTGAAGAATGAAGTCCAAGATCTGTGTACAAAGACTTTAACCACATGATTTCTTGAGTTGCATTAGCCAAACCTCTATATTCGGCTTTGGTAGAAGATAATGCCACGGTTGGTTGCTTCTTTGATGACCAAGAAATGATTTTTGAACCTGCAAATGATATATACCCTGATGTGCTTCTTCTATCACCTTTAGATCCGGCCCAATCTGCATCTGAGTAGACCTTTAGCTCAATATCTGAAGTAAATGAATAAAACAAACCTTCATTCATGGTCCCCTTTAGGTACTTGAGGACTCTCTTGGCCGCTTCCATATGTGGTCTTCTCGGCTTATGCATAAACTGACTCAATATGCTAACACTATAGCATATATCCACCCTTGTGAGTGTTGCATAGTTCAAACTTCCAACCAAGCTTTGATAGCTTGTGATGTCTTCAATTGGCTTTCCTTCATAAGCACTAAGCTTATGATTTTGCTCCATAGGTGTACCTGCACACTTGGTATTTTCCATCTTGAACTTGACGAGCATGTCATGGACATACTTCCTTTGTGTGATGTATATACCTGAATCTGTGTAGATCAACTCCAATCCAAGAAAATAAGTGAGTGGTCCGAGGTCACTTATTTTGAACTCCTCCTTCATGTGACTCTTTACCTGTTTGATTCCTTCAAGATCATTGCATGTGATAATAATATCATCAACATACACACATAAATAGATCACTTCATATCCATTCCTCTTTATGAACAAAGAGGTATCCGCCTTGCTAGCTTTGAATCCTTGGTCCTGCAAATAAGTCACCAATCTGAAATTCCAAGCTCTTGGAGCTTGCTTCAATCCATACAAAGCTTTCTTTAGTTTGCATACATAGTTAGGATGATGTGCATCCTCATATCCAGGAGGTTGTGCCATATACACTTCCTCAGAAATCCATCCATTCAAGAAAGCATTCTTTACATCAAGTTGATAAAGATTCCAATTTCTAGATGCAGCAAGACTAATGAGAACCCTAATTGTAGGCATTTTTGCAACAAGAGAGAAAGTCTCCTCATAATCAATACCATGGGTTTGAGCAAACCCTTTAGCAACTAACCTTGCTTTGTGTCTATTTATACTTCCATCTGGATTCCTCTTGATTTTGTATATCCATTGAGATCCGATTATCTTCATAGATGGCTTGTTAGGTACAAGCTCCCAAGTGTCATTCTCCTTCAAGGCTTCCATTTCTTCATCCATTGCATCTCTCCAAGCTTTCTTGCTTTGTGCTTCTTCGAATGTGGTAGGTTCTTCATTGGTTGAATCCTTTGCAATGTAGATTGAGTGCTTGGTGACCAAAGAAGTATCATAACCAAACCTTTCTGGTCTCTTCTTCTCCCTTGAAGACCTTCTAAGTGGTTGATGTGAGCTCTCCGGTCCATATGTAGCATCCTGCATCTTTGCTTTACCTTTGTTCTTCCATAGCTTTAGTCTTTCCAAGTCTTCTAGGTCAATCTCCGAATCACTTTCTTCAATCTGCTTTGGCTCCTTTGGTTGAAGTGATGGAAAGTCTTCATCCAAGTCATACGGCAGTTTCACTTTCCTGTCATCATCAAACCATGATTTGTTTTCATCAAAAATTACATCTCTACTCACAGAAAATCCTTTATTGGTTGGATTGTACAATCTATATCCTTTTTGGTTTTGGTCATAACCAATAAATACACACTTGTCTGCCTTGGGATCCAATTTCCCTCTTACTTGAGAAGGAATGTGAGCATAGGCTAAGCATCCAAAGATTTTGCAATGCTCTAGACTAGGTCTTCTTCCATTCCACACTTCATATGGAGTGGTTCCATCTAGTGACTTAGATGGAAGTCTATTTATGAGATATGTGGCTGTCGACACAGCCTCTGCCCATAGGTAGTTCGGCAATCCCTTTTCGTTGAGCATGGACCTTGCAGCTTCGACAATAGCTCTGTTCCTCCTCTCTGCTACACCATTGAGTTTGGGTGTATACCTTGTAGTGACTTCCCTTTTAATGCCTCTTTCATGCAAGAAGGCATCAAATTAAGAAGAGAAGTATTCTCCTCCACCATCTGATCTGAGTCTTTTCAAAGTCCTACCTGTTTGATTTTCAACAAGAGCAATATACTTCTTAAAGCAATTAAACACTTCATCCTTGTGCTTCATGAAAAACAGAATGGTCCACCTGCTACAATCATCTATGAAAGACACATAATATCTTGAGCTTGATATAGATGGCTCCTTACTTGGACCCCACACATCCGTGTGCACTAGATCCAAAGGATTTTGATACATATATCCTTTCTTATTGAAAGGTTGTCTATGAGCCTTGCCGAGTTGACAAGCTTCACACTTATAAATCATGTGTTGCCTTGTGATATTAGGCAAACCAAGTACACTTTGGTCCCTGCAAATTTGTTTGAGTGTCCTCTCACCAATGTGAGCAAGACTTTTGTGCCATATCTCCAACTCTGTTAGAGTTTGAATCCATAGCTAAACAAAGCTATGTTCTTTGTATCTTCCACTTCAAAAGTGAAAAGCCTTCCTGTCTTTTCTCCTTTGGCGATCCTTCGAAAGCCTTGCCTTGGGTCTTCAACATATGCTCCAAATCGATTGAATCTAACCTGCAATCCTTTTTCAACAATCTGTCCAACACTTATTAAATTTTTGGTAATTGTAGGGACATACAAGACTTTGCTTAAGAGGTTCATATTCCCATCTGATGTCTTCACATTACCTATCTTCTCCACTGAGTGCTTTGTGTCATCTCCTGTCTGCACTTCATGCTTGTTATGAGGATCTTCCAAATCAGAAAGTAAAGCCACATTTCCTGCTACATGGTTCGAGCATCCCGAATCAATGTAAAATATGTGATCATCATCCTTACCCTTCTTCGCTGATAGATTCATAATCAATAATGAATCTTCTTGACTTTGGTCCTCTGCATAGTTATTGTAATCTCTTCTTGCTCTATGGCCACTTTGATAGTTGTTGTTGTTGTAATTGTTGTTGTAGTAGTTGTTGTTGTTGTAGCCTCCATTGTATCTACCTCTGTTTGATCCATAGCCACCTCTATTGAATCCTCTTCCTCTTGAGTTCCTCGGGTTCCTGAAACATTCTTCAGTAGTATGGTTAGATAAGCCACATATGTTGCAAGATTGAGATGATTGGAATCTCCCCCTGCCTTGCTTTCCACTTCTGCCTCTTCCTCTAGCTCTTCCTCTACCTGCAAAGTTTTCTTGGAAAGAGCTACCTTCATCTTCATTCTTCCTATTCTTTGACTTGTCCTTGACCTTAGCTTTATCAGAATATAAGGCAGAAGTTTGATTACCTCTTGAGGACTCACCACCTTTGCTAATCTTTGCTTCATGAGTGAAGAGTTGGCCCATGAGTGTGTTGAGGTCGGGTACATGCATATCCATGTATAAATCCATGGCTGTTGTGAATGACTCCCACTTGTCGTCTGCTTTGATTCCATTCATGATTTGTCTTATGATTTGCTCCTCTTCAATTACCTCTCCAATGCTTCCAAGTTGGTCGGAAATCTCCTTCATCTTTGTGACATAATCAGTCACATTTTGCTTCGGGCTTTTCTTCATTGTTGTGAACTCCATCCACAATTGGTTCTTCCTTGCTCGAGTGTTGGAAGAGAAGAAAGAAGCAAGTGCATTCTAGGTCTCTCTTGATGTCTTGCATCCCTTGGCATGAGGTAAAAGAAAATCAGAGATTGAGTTTAGAATATAAGACCTTGCAAGTGCATCCTTTGAACACCAATTCGAAAGTCCTTCCACTTCTTCATATGATGGTTGCCCTTTGTTCCTCATGGTTGGCATTGCTTCATCTCCGGATATGAACCCATATAGATTCCTCCCTTGAAGGTAAGCCTCCATCCTTAGAGACCATGCCGGGTAGCTGTTTCGATCCAATTTGTCAATTGTTGATGGAAATCCATCTCCCATGTTGCTTGACTATGCTCTGATACCACTGTGAAGAGAGATGGTGGATGCAATCCAAAGATGAGTAGGTGCTGCTACAACCAGCTTCACACCAGCCAACTGAGACTTCAGAGTTGATTAGTAGACCCTTTGAGCTTCCTAAATCCACCAAAATATCATCCAAGTACTTTGGAACATGTATCCCAAAAGTTTAAGTCAAGACAGACTAGTTGCGAAATGACTAGCTCCCAAAACTTGCTATTTTTGGACATACACCTGCTGGAAAAAATGAACAGTGCTCTCAACCTGGAAAGAATTAGATAAATTCCTTTTGGGCATAGCAAATAGACTTAACAAGCTTGCTATTCCAAGTTAAAACACTTCAAATGATGGACTGAGAACTGAGAACAAGTTTCAACAATTTCTGGAACCTCCCCACAATTCTCGGGGCTCTGCAGAGATAGACCAGTGAGCCGTAAAATGCAAATATCTCCAAAAGTATAAATCCAATGACCTTGAAAACATATAGGTAGAAAGCAGACAGTAAGATATATCCAACGCACTTTAAAACACTGAAAAAGGTTCAATAAAACTCGAGATATGACCTTCTGAATGTACTGCTCTGAGTGAGTATAGCAGAGAACAAAACAGAGAAGTAGATGATGATAAATGTATAGATTCACATATGATTACAACCACATTGGCAATGAATCTTTGCACAATGGGAGTAGAATGATAGAGCTATGGAGTAAGCTCTTCAATCTCTACAAAATGACATGAAGTGGTCACGTACAAGGCTTGCTAATCGCCTCTTCCTTCTTGCTCTTTTTATAGCTATTCTTGGAGGGAGTTTTGAATTCGAATTCGAATGGCTCCACTTAAAAGTGATCCCCAAAGTTAGGAGATATTCCCTCAGCTCCAAAATTCGTGATTTTAGGTAGATAGGGCCACGACTTTTCTTTTACATCATGGATGAGGTAAGCTATACTCTTCCTTTTTCTTTTTTTCAATTACAAGAGATAAAAATGAACTCTTTTACAAGAGGTGTTCACATGACTACTCATATGACTTACAAAAGAGGATAATATCAAATATATCAAGCATGTAGGCTTGGGTAAAATGCACCAACACTCTGGAGAGATAGCAACAGCCTCTGCAAGATTACTGTTGGCGAAGAAGATGATGCAGAAAATTGAAGGAGGAAGACAATGATGGTCACAAGTGTATGTATATTGCTTCCATGTATAATACAAGTGATTTCAACTCCTTATATGGACTCTAGGAGTGTTCCACGAGTTTTACAAGTTGAATTTGAATTCAAATGAAGGTGGGAATGGTTGTTGGAGGGAATCAATTCACTTCCCTACAATCTAGGAAAAGTGAAGATCTTGATTGATCTACTTTTAGGTGATTGATTGCTTGATTGAATGCAACTTCAACCACCACAAATTCGTGGGATTTGGGCTCTATCTTTCTACCTTTACATGTGTACAGCTCAAGGCTTTTACAATGGTAAATGAGCCATCAAAATATTCTTTAAAAAAATACAATAAATGAGCATATGGAAAAGAACTCTCCAACGGATATTCTTTCGACGCGATAGCCTTTGATGTAAATCAAATCCACCTCAAGCATAGTGTAAGCTTGATGTTCCAACAGCTCCCCCTCAAGCTAAAGTATGCTTGAGTCTTCATTCTCTGATAGGTTGAATACCTGCCATAGCTTTGAATCTACAAAGCTTTATTCCATCAAGTGCCCTCGTCATCATATCTGCTACTTGCTTTTTAGTCGGAACAAAAGAAATGTCAATCTCCTTTGCCATGAGCTTCTCCCTGATGAAGTGGTAATGGACTTCTATGTGCTTGGTTCTCGCATGGAAAATAGGATTTGCTGCTAGATGCATGGAACTTACATTATCTCCAAATATGTGTGGTTTGGAACTCACAAGTCCCAAATCTGTATACAATGCTTTTAACCATATTGCCTCTTGAGTTGCTATGGTCAAGCCTCTGTACTCTGCTTCAGTTGAAGATAAAGCAACTGTTGGTTGCTTCTTGGAACTCCATGACACTAGCTTCGAACCTGCAAATGCTAAGTAACCAGATGTACTTTTTCTATCATCCTTAGCTCCTGCCCAATCTGCATCTGAGTAGATTTTGATATCCAAATTGGAAGAGTAAGGATAGAATATACATTCGTTGATTGTACCTTTGAGATACTTCAGTACTCTCTTAGCCGCATCCATGTGTGGTCTTCTTGGTGAGTGCATGAACTGACTAAGCACTCCCACACTATATGAGATGTCTACCCTTGTGTGAGTAGCATATATCAAGCTACCTACCAAGCTTCGATACTCTTTAATGTCTTCAATTTTCTCACCTTCATAAACACTAAGTTTATGATTCATCTCCAAAGGTGTAGCTGCAGGTTTAGTGTTCTCCATTTTGAACTTGAGAAGAAGATCCTGAATGTATCTTCTTTGAGTCAAATACATTCCTTCATCTGTGTATATCACCTGCATACCTAGGAAATATGTGAGCTCACCTAGGTCACTGATTTTGAACTCCTCTTGCATGTGTCTCTTGATCCTTTGAATGTCATTTAGATCATCACCTGTCACAATAATATCATCTACATATACACATAGATAGATAACCTCATTGTGATCCATTTTTATGAATAGAGAAGGATCTGAGTTGCTAGCTTTGAACCCTTGATCTTGAAGATATGTAACCAACCTGTAATTCCAAGCTCTTGGAGCTTGTTTCAATCCATACAATGCTTTCTTAAGTCTGCAAACATAAGATGGATGATTAGGGTTTTCAAAACCTGGTGGTTGTGACATGTATACCTCTTCACTTATCCAACCATTTAAGAATGCATTTTTCACATCAAGTTGGAGGAGTCTCCAATTCCTTGCAGCAACTACACTTATCAATGTCTTGATTGTAGTCATCTTTGCAACTGGTGAGAATGTTTCCTCATAGTCTATACCATGAGTTTGTGAGCATCCTTTGGCAACTAATCTTGCCTTGTACCTGCAAACTGATCCATCTGAATTTCTTTTAACTTTGTATACCCATCTGCAACCAATTACCTTTTGATTCGGCGACATTGGAACCAAATCCCAAGTGTCCATCTCCTTCAATGCATCTATCTCTTCGTTCATGGCCTTTTTCGAATTAGGGTTTCCCTTTGCCTCTTCATAGGTTGAGGGTTCCTCTGAAATAGAGTCTTTTTCCAAGTAGATTGAATGCTTTGTAACAAATGTGGAATCATATCCATACCTTTCTGGTTGTTTCTTCTCTCTTGCTGATCTTCTAGGTGCTTGTTTAGAGCATTCTCCAACCTCTTGCATCTTTGCTTTGCCTCTTGACTTCCATAGCTTGTAATCCTTTTCTCTTTCATCTTGGTCATCGTCTGTATCACTTCTTGGATCCTAGACTTGTGTATCATGCTTGCTTCCTAATTGATGAGAGTCAGAATCAAGATCATATGGTAGTGTTACCTTTTGTTTATCTTCATCATACCAAGACCTGTGTTCTTCAAACACAACATCTCTACTTGTAGTGAATTGCTTGGTTGAAGGATTGAAGAACCTGTAACCCATCTGAGTTGAATCATATCCAATAAACACTGCCTTTGTTGCCCTTTCATCTAGCTTACCTCTTATTTGTGATGGTACATGAACATAAGCTAAACAACCAAAAACCTTGCAATGTCCAAGACTAAGTTTTCTTCCATGCCATGCTTCATAAGGAGTCATACCTTGAAGTGATTTGGATGGTAGTCGATTGACAAGGTACACTGCAGTTGAAATAGCTTCTACCCATAGATAATGTGGCAACTTCTTCTCTTCAAGCATTGTTCGGGCTGATCCAACCAATGTCTTGTTTCTCCTCTCTGCAATTCCATTTAGTTGAGGAGAGTACCTGGTAGTCACTTCCCTTTTGATACCTTTTTCTTGCAAGAAGTCATCAAACTCTTTGGAGAAGTATTCTCCCCCTCCATCAGATCTGAGCTTCTTTAGTGATCTACTTGTATGTTCTATACTTTACTCTTGATAAAGTATAGAACACTCCATCTACTATGGTCGTCAATAAATGAGACATAATACCTTGATCCTGCCAATGAAGGTTCTTGACTTGGTCCCCATACATCTGTATGTACTAAGTCCAATAAGTTGTTGTGGATGTAGCCTTTGTGGTTGAATGGTTGTCTTTGTGCCTTCCCAATCTGACATGCATCACACCTGTTGATCGTGTGTTGCTTTGATATGTTCGGCAGTCCTAGAACACTTTGATCCCTGCATATATCCTTGAAGGTTCTTTCATTCACATGAGCAAGTCTCTTATGCCACACTTCAAGCTCACTTAGGGTTTGAGACCCAAAGTTGAATAGAGCTATGTTCCTGGTTTCTCCTACTTCAAAAGTAAAGAGCCTACCATGCTTCTCACCTCGGGCTATCTTCTTGAAGCCTTGACATGGATCTTCCACAAAAGCTCCATGTTGGGTGAACCTAACTTGCAAGCCTTTTTCAACTATTTGGCCTACACTTATTAGGTTTTTAGTGATAGTGGGTACATAGAGAACCTTACTCAGAATGTTTGTCCTACCATTGGAAGCTTTGTCATTACCAATCTTCTCCACATTGTGCTTCGTGTCATCCCCTGTTTGCATTTCATGTCTATGCTTTGGACTTTCCAAGTCAGATAGAAGAGCAATGTTGCCTGCAACATGATTCGAACATCCTGAATCTATGTAGAACAAATGATCATCTTCTTTACCTTCTTTGTGGCTTAGATTCATGAGAAGTAATGAGTCTTCATGTGGTTGATCTTCTGAATAATTGTTGTAGCCTCTTCTATTATAGCTTCTATTGTTATTGTTGAAGTTGTGTCCACCTCTGCCTCTATTGCTGCCATATCCACCTCTTCCACTTCCTTTCTGGGTCTTTCCATTGAACCAGAAATTCTGAGTGGTGTGGTTGGTCTTATCGCATATGGCACAAGGTTGAACATTCTGACCTTTGGCTTTGTCTTGCTTTGGTCCCTTCTTCTTCCCTTTCCACTTGCTCTTGCTTGCGAAGTTGGCTTGGGAAGTCTCTTCTTCATCTTCTTCCTTCTTCTTGCCTTTCTGCTTCTTATCCTTCTTATCTGCATATAGAGCACTAGTTGAACTACCTTGATAAGAGTTACCTTCCTTTATGCTATTGTTGGCTTCTTGATTGAAGAGTTGTCCAAGAAAGATGTTGAAGTCTGGAGTTTGCATATCCATGATGAGATCGTAAGCCGTCGTGAAGCATTGCCATTGCTTATCACTTCGAATGCCGTTGAGAATTTGCCTCATGATGACCTCTTCTTCAATCAGCTCTCCAATGGATGCTAACTGATCCGCAACCTCCTTGACCTTGGTAACAAACTCTGTGATGGTTTGTTTATGTGTCTTCTTCATTTGGTTGAACACGTTCCAAAGATGATTCTTTCTTGCTTTGGTAATAGCAGAAAAGAAAGTCTCGAGGGCATCCCAAGTCTCTTGAGATGTCTTGCATCCTCTAATATGTGGTAATAGAAAGTCAGAGATAGAGTTTAGTATGTATGACCTTGCTTGAGCATCCCTTGCGCACCAAAGTGTGAGCTTATCTGTCTCCTCTTGTGTAGGTCCTCCTTTGGATCTTGGAATAGGCATAGCTTCATCACCTCCTACAATTCCATAAAGATTTCTACCTTGCAAATAGGCCTCCATTCTGATTTGCCAAGCCGCATAGTTGTGTCGATCAAGCTTCTCGATCATTGAGGGAAAGCCGTCAACCATCTTGAACTAGCTCTGATACCACTGAAAGAAACTTGGAGAAGCTTGTCGAAGGTAGAAAAGTGCGTTTCAAAGCGACGAAGTTTGGTCAAGCCAACCGGCACAAGACCAGCCCTTGAGCTTATGGAGACTCAAATAGACCTTATAGGCATGCTATAAGTGCAAAGAAACACACTATGTACCTTGGAGCATCAAAGAGAATGAGTCGATACAAAACATATAGGTTCGCGGGTCGAGTAGCTCAAAAAACTTACTATCTATGGAAGAGACAATGAACTTCAAATGCCCATAGCGACGAGCGTGATTACAATTAGAAAAAATACTTTTATGGGAGTGATACACATAGGGTTGAGTGTATGGAATGCACAAAAGTATAAGGAATAAGCAAAATATGCTATAGGAATGAATGCGACATTCACCGGTGGTACTTCCTATTTTTCAGGAATATGTAGAGATTGACCCCGAGGCAAAAACACTGATATTTCTCCAAATCTGATGAACCAAATGCTTTGAAAATTTACAAGCATAAACTAGACACTAATGCCTTTCCAATGAGTCCTTGTGCACTCAATTTGGAGCTTTGGAGAGAGAGCAACAGCCTCTGCAAGATTACTGTTGGCGAAGAGGATGATGCAGAAAATTGAAGGAGCAAGACAATGATGGTCACAAGTGTATGTATATTTCTTCCATGTATAATACAAGTGATTTCAACTCCTTATATAGACTCTAGGAGTGTTCCACGAGTTTTAAAAGTTGAATTTGAATTCAAATGAAGGTGGGAATGGTTGTTGGAGGGAATCAATTCACTTCACTACAATCTAGGAAAAGTGAAGATCTTGATTGATCTAATTTTAGGTGATTGATTGCTTGATTGAATGCAACTTCAACCACCACAAATTCGTGGGATTTGGGCTCTATCTTTCTACCTTTACATGTGTACAACTCAAGGCTTTTACAACGGTAAATGAGCCATCAAAATATTCTCAAAAAAAAAACAATAAATGAGCATATGGAAAAGAACTCTCCAACGGATATTCTTTCAACGCGATAGCCTTTGATGTAGATCAAATCCACCTCAAGCATAGTGTAAGCTTGATGTTCCAACATGTTATAGTATTGTGATTGTCCTGCTATCGGAGGATGTGGAGAATCCTTTATGAAATGGTCTCCTTGGTACCTAAAGCATGGTCCTCTAGGGCCCTGTGGTCTCTGCTGTCTCAATTGGGGCCGTGGGTTTGGGTTTGTGTACATCACATTAGCATAATTGGGCTCCCAATTAGGTTCCACTGGTGGACTATCGTAATGATATGTCTCTACATGTTCTGGTGACCCCGTGTAATAAGCGGGTGGACTATCTACATGAGTGGAGTCAAAACTGTTTGAGTTTGGGTCACTCTCTGTGATCAAAGGTGAAGAAGGCACTAAGGCCCTACTTAGGTTCTCTTCTGCAGCAGCGTATTTGACTGAGATGACATTCGCTGGTGGGGATGGCTGTTGAGCTAAGACAGGTTGAGGTCTTTGTTGAGCCTGATACGGGTAATTTTGAGGAGGCCTATAGTAATGAGGCTGAGTATTGTATTGGCCTTGATACCTACCTGGCTGCGGGTATGCTTGCTGGTAGTTCTGTCTCACTGCCTGTTTGTTGTATGGGTAGTCATGAGCCGTATGATTCGTGTATCTTCTCTCAATTGTACAGTATTGGCCACTAGGGTTGGCTTGTATTTGTGTTGCATTGGGACACACATTTGCCAAATGATTTCCACCACATGTGTAACGTACGTTAGTTGTTAACTTGGGCATCTGTTTACTAGAAACTCCTAGTTTCTGGGCCACTTTTTCTGCTAGATCCTCTATTGAGCTAGACAGTTTTGTGGATGCTAGAGAGGAACAATCTGAGTCTTATAGACTTTTGAGAGTTCCAACTCGTCTCCTAAGTTGTCCTCAATGTCTATGCATATTCTTACACACTGCTCTAGCGTTCTGGGTTCGTTTAAGTACACATAGGAGCGTAGTTTAGAGCTCAACAAGCCATCTAGAAACAATGATACTTGCTTGGCCTGTGAGGGTAGTTCTTGCATCGGACATCTTTCCACATATCGTCTAAACCTACGTCCTGCAAGTCTAACTGTTTCCTGAGGGGTCTGTTTGAAGCTATGAATCAACGAAGACGTGTCATGTCTGATCCCACTTTTAGAGAATTCAGTGATGAATGACTCTAAAACGTGATGGATGTCTCTAAATTGCCTTTGTTGCAATGGTTGGAACCAAGTTAAAGCGGTTTTCTTTAACGTTAGTCCAAATGCATTATATTGTGTGAACATGTCTTCGACTTGCTCTGCTCTTAATACTTGCTTGAATTCCGCAACATGATCATAGGGATCTCCTGTCCCATCAAAATAATTTTTCATGGACTTTACTAACTGAGTGGGTCTTAGTATTCTTGCGTGTTCACGTGGTCTAGGTAGAGGAAAATCATCTCTACCACCTGGCATTCTTTGTCTTTCCACTATGTCCGTGTCTACGGTGGTTCTATCTCTCCTTATGGGGTGATTGAAACTTACTTTCAGTCTTTCTTTGTTTTTCTCTCTTTGATTAGCATGGGCGGAGGATGTTCCAGCCCCTTGATGACTAGCGTTTACGTTTGTTCGAGATGGAGGGAACACCAATTCAGCTCTCCATGTGTATGTGTTTCTAGCGTGGTCAGGTACCACAAAGACTCTTTCTGACGTCTCATCCAGGTATACAACCTTTCCAGGTGTATCTGGGTCTTTAAATTCGTAGATTATGATGAAGCCTACCTTGCTAGGTTGTTCTGTTTTGTACCTCCAAAATGCTTCATTTGCTTCTTTATTCACAAATAATTCTATGCTCCTGTTGTCCTGAGCATTAGGGGAAAAAATGAACCCTGCATGGGCCTTGTAAGGATCCCTAATTTTCAGGGATTAAAATTAATCATGTCTGGTATTCAAGAAGAAAAAAAAACCACTAGTGGTATTTAATTTAAAATCATTATTTTGAATATGCCATATTTGAGTTCTCAGTTGGGCTGAATTCGTGGCGATTGAGAGCCCTAGGATGTTCCTCACGCACGGACGAGATCAAGAGTTTGTGTCTGGCAGAACATGACAAAATAGTGTGATCAGTCTCTTATTTTTGGGGCTATCCAAAACCATTAGATCTTTTCCATGGACGGACACGATTGGCGTGCGTATCTCTGGCAGAAAATGACAAAAGAGGGAGTGTTTAAGAGGTTGGAAAAATGGGGAGAGAGAGTACACAGCGCAGAAGATGACGACCGTTGGATCCTACTTAACGGATGCACAAGATCGACGTCCAGGTGTCTGGCAGAAGAGGACAAATAAGAAGTCATATCAATCATGATTGCTTTGGAAAAGAAAGAGAGAGAGTACTGCATCGACATTCGCATTAGATCTACACTATTGGATGCATGTGAATCGGAGGTCTCACGTTAAAACACGTTTTTGCATGACTTGAAGACCGTTGGATTAAAAGGAGATCCTACTGTAGCAATTCAAAGATTCCCAATCCTCAAGAGGGATAATCTCAAGCATTGGATCGGCCCATCATCCAACGATGCACAACCAAAGGCGCTTTTGTTCTTCCTTTCGAACTCAACCATTGGATTTTCTCCATATCCAAGGGTGCAAATCAAACTCCGATGGAAAATTTCGAATTTCGTGGGTCCTTGAAACCACTTACAAAGGAAATACTAGTTCTCCCACCAGATTTTGGTTGTTTTGACTAGCCCAAACCAAGGGAAACCTAGGCCTAGCCTACTTGATTGAGGCTCTAGACTGTGGCCACCACCCTCCTCTCATTGGTCCATCACTAATCACCCCTTAATCTAAAAGGCCCATTCAGGGTTCACTTTTTCCCCTAATGGGGGTCCAATCTGGAACTAGTACTCGTGTCAGTACAGATTTCCCTCTAGGTGTTCTAGGTTCTTCTAATGGTTCCTTTCCTTGGGATCTCGCTTCCGTTTCCAACTGAATTGCACCAAACTCATTGGTATTGTTTGGCTGCGTACTTAAGATATACATCGTTCCTTCCTTGTCTATGTACGCGTCTCTCTCGAATTTCACAACTAGACGTTCCAATCCAATGGGTTGATCAGTGTTGTGCATTTGCACCACTTGTCTTCGCAAACCATCCTCATAGATGCGAGCACCTAAGCGGTTGGTTCGGAGAAATTCTAATTGTGTTCTATAGGGTCCTTCAAGTCTTTCTAAATATGCTACATTTGACACTCGTTCTGGTCTTTCAGTGCTAAATGCCATTTCTGATTCACTCGTGTTTGAGCTCTCGTAGGGGTAATTAGTGTTCAATTGTTGAGCCCACGATCGTGCAGTAGTGCCTACGCTTGCTTCTGATGATCTAAGGCTTCGTCGGTCAGACTTGCCTATGTGTTTACCCGATCTAAGGTTCATGAATTTACTTCCTTGCACACTCAGTACACGCTCAGATCGTCAATGATTCTTTGTTCTTACTTTCTTGATTCTTTTTAAATCCCTTTAGATTCTTGTCCAATTGTATGCATCAGGAATCGACTTTCCGTGGTACTTTGAGTTCTTGTTTCGTCAGACTTATGTTCTTTCCCTTAGGTTTTCGTATCACACACCTTTATCTTTAGTCTTAGACTTGATAAATTTAAGTCTCTTATACTTGAGGTGTTCCTATCGTCGTTAATCCACAAAGCTACCGTTTAGCCTAAGCTAAGAATTGAGTGAGGGGGTTGAGTAATCTTCCAACCTCGGGTCAGCTTTTTTGGTTGCTCTGATGCCCAAGAAGCCGCGCTTCCCAAGCTTTGTGTTCTTCACTGCCTTGTTTTTCCTTGCTTTGTTTGCCCTTGATTGCCCTTGGTAGACCTGGAAAAATCCAATATTAGACCAATTTCACAAATGGATGATTAAGCACTTGAGTATATACACTTTTAAAAGTCCTTTCCTTTTTGCCCAAAATTCCAATGATTGCCCCCTGGCTTCCTAGTCCCAACTATGTCAACCTCAAACTATCTTATAAAGCTCAAAAAACGGACTTCGGATGAAAAAGATATGACCGTTCAGGCTCTTGGGGGTAAAAACTGACAAACAGGTTCTTCTCCAAATATGAGCTAAGGGGTCTCCTATGAGTGCAATGATCCAAAAATTTTCAAAAAATAGCCCCAAAATTGGTCAAAAAATCCAACCCTAAAATTTGCGTTTGGGTGAGCAATCGCAATGGTCTGGAACCGTCGCGATGGTCCAAGCGAACGGTCGCGATGGCGTGTGCACAAACCGTCGCGATGGTCTGAATGTGAACAATCGTGATGGTCGGGGTGAGGCGTCGCGATGATCCGATTGAGTGAACAATCGTGATGGCGTCAGTCAACGGTCAACGTGAACCGTCGTGATGGTCCGAAGTGAACCGTCGCGATGGTCACATATGCGATGGCGTGAGCCAATCACGATGGTCCGAATTTTGAGATCTCGTGATGGTGTAAGGGTCTCGTCGCGATGGCGTGGCTAGTGAGCAATCCCGATGGTCTAATTTGACACGTGGCACTATCGAGGCGATGGCATGGGCCAATCGCGATGGCGTGGGGTCGACGGGATCGTCGCGATGGTCCAAGTGAACCGTCGCGATGTCTCAAATGAGCCGTCGCGATGGTGTGAGACCGTCGCAATGGTCCGGCCGAGCCGTCGCGATGGCGTGAGCCAATTGCGATGGTCTGAGCCAATTGCGATGGCCCACCAAAGTGTGAATTTTGCAAATGCAACAATGGATTCCTACACACGCAAGGGTCGCCTACACGCTTATGAACTCGCTTACCAAAAATACCGAAGTTGGCAGACCATCGCGATGGTCTGACACCTAGGGTAGATCCCTGACAATAAGTGAATTTTTACCTTTTCCAAGCTTTCCTGATGCACTGGAGCTCTACACCTGCAAGAAAACTCAAAAACACACAAGTACATACAAGCACAAAAACTCTCTCTCTCTCTCTCTCTCTTGCACATGCACAAATGAGGGGAAATGAGGAGAATGGGTGGATATGGTGAATTTTCTGATTTTTTTTGGAGTTGGAGATGATGATGCGGTGATGAAGATGGAGCGTGGGGGAGGTGAAAAACACTAAAAACTATCTAAAAACAACAACAAAAACTGAAATTTTTACCTTCCAATGCCACTTCTTGCTATACTCTTACCATCACACATTCGTCCTAGACTCGATCCCCGACAATGGCGCCAAATTTGGTGTAGCTCTAGCACAATGGTGAGAACCACGTTAAGAAGCTCCACCTCCTTAATGTCAATCCGCGGAAGAGATAGGAGTGATATGAAGATCGTGAATGTGAGATGAAGTGAGAGTGAAGGTAAAAAGCATAGAGATGCACACACACATACACACACACTACGAAGAGACAAGCAAGACACAATGGAAGGTGAGAAATCAACCAACTCTATTACTCAAGAACACTCTTACAAGCTCAAAATAGCTCTAAGCTCTTCTCTACTCACACAAGCTAACCTCAAAAATGAGCTCTCTAGCTCTTTTTATAGATTCTAGACTAGTTTTGACCGGTTTCACATCTAGTGGCCAACATAGTTAAAATATAGGTCCTAAGTGCTATTTGAAGGGGTAAACGGTGTCTAAAAATAACCAAAACTGATATGCTCATTCTACCTAAGCTCCTCAAGCTCGATGACTCCTCGGCTTGCACAAAATGGAGCTATGAATTACAGAAAGGGTGTTTTCTATGTTACATATGTTACAATAGTGATGAAAATCATTGTTAGAGGTTTCTGAAGAATATTTATAAAACATAATCTTTGAAAACTTGATTCGACTGGCTCCCTGCTCTATCTTTACATGCTTCTGCGTCTTCTATGCTTCTGGCTGCTGCCAACAGCCTGTCATCTGAATCTTGGTTTTTGGACAATGGGGGCATCATCGCAAAGATCTCACAAAGGAGAATCCATCATGGTGCATCACCATTACACAACTTCAAGAAATGGATTGTAGGTCACATTTTATGAAAAAGCATTATAAAGGAAAATTAAGGGAACAAGTTGGCAGGCCAAGGAAGAAGAGAAGGAGGTTGTTTACCTTGGACATCTCACCTCAAATAAGAAAGCTAATGTATGTTATGGTTGGAAACTAGAAGAGTGTTGAGATTAATCTTTGGCATAAAAGGATAGGACATTTGAATCTGCCAAAGTTGAAGAGTATTAGTAGGTTCGAAATGATAAGAGGCTTATCAAGATTTGAAGCAAACGATCTACATGTGTATTCTTAAGCTTGGCCACTTTGGGAGAAAACTAGGTAGCCAATCAAAGGCAGTGCATACATACCCCAAATGTCTTGGATTTGATACGAAATAATGTGTAGGGACCATTAAGGACGTCTCCATAGATGTATCTAGGTATTTTGTATTACTTATTGAGGATCATTCAAGAAAGTTTGGATCTATTGCATAAAAGAAAAATCAAATGTGTTTGACATGTTTGAAAAGTTTAGATCACAAGGTGTAAAGGAAATAGGAAGAAGCATTGAAGTAATAAGATATGATGGTGGAGTAGAGTACTTATAAAAGGTCTTCTCTCATTATGTGATGGATAATGGCATCAAAAGACAATTTACATGTACATACACACCACAACAAAATGGGAAAGCTGATTGGAAGAATAGGCAGATTAATTTGGTAGCTAAGTGTATGATAAATGAAATGAATATGCCATTCTCTTAATAGGACGAGGCTATAAACATAGCGATGTACCTTATGAATATGGTTCCAAAAATTGAATTACATGAATTGACCCTTCATAATCTCTATTTAGGCAAGAAAACTAATCTAGAGCATCTGTTCGTACATATGTTATATGCACATAGCCCGAGAGATAAGAGGTAGGATGGATCCTAGGTCATAAAAATGCATCTTTATTGGCTACTCTTTGGAGCAAACAGGCTATATATTCTAGAATCCTAGTTTAAAGCAACTAAGGGTCTCAAGGGATGTCATCGTTGATGAGTTAAGTCCATGGTTTGGAGATAAAGGTAAAGACAAGGTACTTGAAGATGATATCGTTGACTAGACAATTCATGAAAATTTTAATGTGAAATTAGAATCCACTTCTATTTCAAGCTCAAAAGCTTCAAAAAAAAGCATTAGCTACCCTAGGGTACAAGGAAAATTTTAAAACTCATGCTTTACCACCTATCTCAAGGCATAACATGATTCAAGGTGAAGAAGAATGACTATTGATGACACACCTAGCGAAGGTGAACATGATTATGAGGAATTGATTACACCATAAGTAAATCTATTAAGGATGAGGGAACAATGCTCGAATGGAAATGAAAGGAGGTCCGCTAGGAGAAACAATCCCATTCAAAGGCTTAGTTGTGATAGTTTCACGACCAAACAAAATTCTTATATGATGTAGGTTGTTCAAGGCAAGGATCCTTATACTTATGAACAAGCTTCAAGAAAAGATGGATGGAGAAAATCTATGGGTGAATAAATCAAAGCATAAAGGAGAATTTTGTTGGAGTTCGAGGTCTGTGGAAGCACACTAACAACACAAGGAAGAAGAAGAGGTCTGGAGCATAACACACAATAATAAATGTATCACCACTAGAATGTACAAAGATTAGTAACCCGTTACAGGTATAGGCATATATACAAGAGGGGGGAACCTCCTAAAGAAGGAAAAAAGTCCCTCGAAAGTCCTAGAGTGTTCACACACATCACTACCTAAATATATCAACAAATATCCCCTAGGAGTGGTGCGGTGAACAAGGAGCTAGCACTCATGTATAAGGAAGTGCCAAGCTATGTGGAATCAATCCACAAAAGGAAGTAAGCCCAAAGCTTTGCGGAAAGCTTCAAACTTCTCCCTAGGTAGAGCCTTTGTGAAAAGGTCTACAATGTTGTCCTGTGGGGGAAAATATGTCAAACTGATCTCTCTAGTAGGTAACCTATCCATGACATAATGATAGTGCACCTCAATGTGCTTAGTGCAAGCATGGAACACATGGTTCCTTGCAACTACCAATGTGCTCTTACTGTTATAGAAGATGGTGGTGGTAGAAGACTAACCAACACCCAAATCAGCCATAAGGGGTCTAAGCCACACACACTCAATAGTAGTTGTGAAAGCTACCCCATACTCAGCCTCACAACTAGAGGTGGCCACAGTATGCTGCCTCTTGCTCAACCAAGATATCCATGAGCTACCAAGCATGAAGAAAAAACCACTGGTGGACACACGAGTTTCATAGCAACCAACCTAGTAAGAGTAAAAAAAAGCATGTAAATCTGGTGGTAGTGATCCCCCCTTGGGATAAACAATTGAAGTAGTCGGGTACCACTCAAGTAGTGAAAGATGGACTTAACCACTTGCCAATGGTTGACACCTAGGCAATGCATAAACTTGCTCATCTATGAGACAACAAACTAAATCTATGGTCGAGTAATGCATAAGTAAATCAAGCATCCAACAACATGCTGATAGAGAATGACATTAAATGCATCTCTAGCATCATGAGGACTCAATTGTAAACCCATCTCCATAAAAAGTGGAAATAGGTTTGTAGTCTTTAAGGCCAAAACGCTGCAATAATGTGTCAATATATTTGGTTTGACACAAAGCTATTCTGCCATCAACTTGCATGAACTGAATGCCCAAATAATGATGCAAATGCCCCAAATTTGACATCTCAAATGAGTCATGCAGATTGGCCTTAAAATGAGTAATATGCTTACCATGACTCCATCAGTGAGTAGCATGTCATGAACATACACAACAATGATTTGAAGCACATCATTTGCACGCTTAACATATAAGGTGCTCTCAGTTGGACTCTTCTCAAAACCATGTGCGATGAGGTAGGTATGTATCTTTTCATACCAAGCACGTAGTGCTTGTTTCAAACATATAATGCCTTTTTCAACCTACACACTTGGTTTTCATGCCCTTTCTGCACGAAGCCAAGGGGCTGGAAGACATACACTTCTTCATGCAAGTCACTATTTAGAAATGTAGTTTTGATGTCTAGCTAATGTACATTCCAACCATGATGAGTGCATAGATGCTACAAACAGGAGTCATTCTGCACGTAGGAGCAAAGGTCTCATCAAAAGCAATGCCTCTTTCTTGAGCATAACCCTTTGCAATAAGCCTAGCCTTATACCTGTCAACTATTCCATCAGGCTTATGCTTTAGAGTGTATACCCACTTAGTGCCAATGGCCTTCTTGTCTAGAGGCAAGTCACAGGTAGATCAGGTGCCATTCTTTATTATAGCATCATATCCATATTGCATAAGGACCATGTTGAGAGCAGTATGGGCACCCAATGAGTGACTAGACAAGGAAGCCAGCGGAGAGAGTCAGAGCGAGGTGAAGGAGTAAGTAGACAAAGCAGTCGACGCAAATCTAGCAGATAGGCCCTTCAAAATTTTCCAAATCAACATCTTTATAACAGTGATTCTTATCACTAACAATCATTGTAAATACCATTTCATATTTTTGTAGCTCCATTTTGTGCAAGCCAAGGAGTCCTTGAGCTTGAGGAGCCTTAGAAGTACCTACATATCAATTTTCGTAATTTTAGACTCCGTTTAAGCCCTCAAATTGGCCCTGGAACCTAATTTTTAACTAGGCCGGACACTAGGTCTGGACAGGGCCAAAACCTACTCAAAAACTATAAAAAGAGCTAGAGAGCTCATTTTTGAGGTGAGATTGTAATTGAAACGAACTTGTAAGAGCTTTTTGAAAGTAATCTAAGAACTCCATTGCTTCTCACTCTTTGTCTTGCCGTGTGTGCGCGTGTGTGTGTATGAGTGTGCATGTTTGTGTGCTTCTCACTCACGCACTTGTGCCTCCACTTGCTCGAGGTCTTCATACCATCCTCACGTCTTCCTGGATTGACATTAAAGGAGGTGCTACTCATCACTGAGCTACACCAAATTTTGGCGCCGTTGCCGGGGATCGAGCTTTGAGGACGAGCGTGTGATGGTAAGACGTAGATTGGAGACGTTGGCGTTGTAGGTAATTTCTTTACTTTTCCTATTTTTCTCTTTCTTACCTTACCACCATCATCACCATCATCATCATCCCCATCTTCCACCTCCACTTCCATCATCACGAAAATTTCAGTTTTTTGACTATATCCTCTTCCTCCTTTAATTTCCTTCATTTCACTTGTGAGAGAGAGCGAGAGAGCGAACTGTTGTGTGCTATTTTCTGCATGCTTTTGGAGTTTCTTGCAGGTTTCAGCTTCATCATCCCCTCCAGCACGCCACGCAGGTACGGAAATGTGCAGAACTGTCTTGCAGCCGCCGACTCCTGTCGATCGCGATTGACAGAAATTTTCACCTTTTGGTAAATCTGAGTGCACCATAGTGGACTAGAGACCCTGCACACCACATTTCCACAAAAATTTTTGAAAATTTTGCAAAATTTCAGTCCATCACGATTGACAGCTCTGTCCATCGCGATTGACAGCTCTGTCCATCGCGATTGACAGCTCTGTCCATCGCGACCGACTGGCTGTCCATCGCGATTGATTGCCTGACCATCGCGACCGATTGCCTGTCCATCGCGATTGACTGACCCCTGTCCATCGCGATTGATTGCCTGTCCGTCGCGACCCACTCCTATCCATCGCGATTGACTGACCGCCTGTCCATCGCGATTGATACTCTGTCCATCGCGATTGATTGCCTGTCCATCGCGATTGACTGACCCCTGTCCATCGCGATTGATTGCCTGTCCATCGCGATTGATTGCCTGTCCATCGCGATTGATTGCCTGTCCATCGCGATTGATTGCCTGTCCGTCGCGACCGACTCCTGTCCATCGCGATTGACTGACCCCTGTCCATCGCGATTGACAGCCCTGTCGATCGCGATTGACAGCCAATTTTAGCCAAATTTTTTAGGGTTTTTTTAATTGAAGAGTTGGGCTAATTTTGGGCATAAACATTTTACTCTAGAGCACATAAGGAGGCCTTAGGAAAACAACTTGGGGAAAACCTGTTGCACAGTGATCCTGTTTGGACCCTGTCTTAACCCTAGAACCCTGAACAGTCATAACGTTTTCATACGAAATCCATTTTTTGAGCTCTAGGGCTTGTTGGAAAGCTCGTGGCATATACTACACGCCCTCAACTGTTTTTTATAAAGATAATGCGTTGATTTTTAGCTAGGATATTTTGAAGTTGACCATACCCAGGGGGATCAAAGTCAGGGGTCTTAAGAATTGTTTTCCTAAAATTCACTATGCAAATTAGTATTTGTGCTACAGGAATGAGAATCATTGGTTCTGTCTTTGGAATTTAAATATTAAAGCTAACTTTGGAACTCTACAGATCTATTGAGAGCATCGAAGGGCGTTCTAAGCAAGTGTAAGTGCAAGCCTTGGAACACACTTCCTGGGCATTCAAGGGCAACCAAGCAGGAAACAAAAGGTTGGAAACTTTCAACCCCCTCTGTCAATTCCTAGCTTAGGCTAAGAACGACTAGAGGTAGGAGTAAGTCAGGGCGACGATAGGCAATTATCAAGTTGAAGCAGACCTAAACTCTCAAGTTCAAGCTAAGGACATAATCTTTGTACTGTCGAGAACTTTAAAGGAAGAGAACTTAATGTGGAACGAGCAACTTTAAGTGCGGATCTACACTCAAATATACCTTACGACGTGATATCAGACAAGAATTTTAACACGGGAATCAACTAAAAAGAATCAAGTAACTGATACAAAAGGACTCTGCAACGAGGTTGTACTTGGGCAAATTTGGGCTATTCATTTAGGCTTATGAACCTTAGATCAGGGCGACATCTAGGGAGAGATAGACAAAGCCTTAGGTCTTCAGAGGCTAGTGTCAACCACACTGCTAGGTCGTGGGCCCAGCAGTTGAGCCACCACTCACACTACCCAAGTTCTGAGACTAGTGAATCAGAGATGTCTCAAGGTTTGGAGAGACCTACAGGAAGTTCAGGGGTGCCATACTTGCACAGGGTAGAAGGCCCTTACAAAACGCAGTTGGAATACCTTAGGACCAACCGATTAGGTGCCAGCATCTATGAGGACGGCCTAGGAAGATCTGTGGTACAGATTAAGAATCCTGATCAATCCATTGGATTAGAGCACCCAGCTGTCAAGTTTGAAAATGGAGCATACTTGGACAAAGAAGGAACTATATACGTAGTCACCAGTCACCCAGATAGGACGGACGAATTTGGAAATGTGATCCCCGAAGCAGACTTAGGTGACCTGGAGCAAGGAAACATGGGTGCAGAACCTAGAACCCCTCGAGGTAAATCGGTTCTCACTAGGATTATCACACCGGAGTGGATTCCCCAGGATAATAAGAGCATAGATTTGCTCCTCAATCGAGAGACTGACGAAGCCTTTTGGAGGTACAAACCTGATCGGCCAATTGATATAGGAACAATCATGATCTATGAGTTTAAGGATCCTGATAGCCCAGGCAGAGTGACCTACTTAGATCACGCTTTGGAGAGGATCTTTGTGGTGACAGAAAATGATAGGCATGCTTACACTTGGAAGGGTGAATTCGTTTTCCCCCAACCAAGATCGAATGTATCCTATGGTCACCCTGGAGCTGGAACATCCCAAGCTCATGGAATGCAAAGAGACAGAAGTAGAGATAGACCAGAAGTAAGCTTTGCCAACCCAGTGGGCAGAGAAAGAACGAGGACGGAAACAAATAGAGTAGAACCTGAGATACTTAGAGCTCACAGGAATCAAAGAAATGCGGATGAGTTCCCTCTACCACGACCTAGAGAGCACACAAGGACTTTGAGACCGACTCAGCTAGTTAAGTCCATGAAGAACTACTTCGATGGCACTGGAGATCCATACGATCATGTGGCTGAGTTTAGGCAAGTCTTGAGAGCTGAACAAGTGGAGGATCTATTCACGCAGTACAATGCCTTTGGTCTAACCCTCAGGAACACTGCCCTGACATGGTTTCAGCCACTAAATGAGAGGCAGTTCAGGAGCATAGACCAACTCCTAGAGGCTTTCATTATTGAATTCTCTAAGAGTGGCATAAGGCATAATACCTCCTCGCTGATTCACAGCTTCAAGCAAACCCCTCAAGAAACTGTGAGACTTGCAGGAAGAAGGTTTAGGCAATACTTAGAAAGATGCCCTGTTTCGGAGCTACCCACACCAGCTAAGCAAGTGGCTTTATTCCTGGATGGATTGCTAAGTACCAAATTAAGATCTTATGTGTACTTGAAGGACCCTAGGACCATAGAAGAGTGTGTGCGCATGTGCATTGACATCGAGGATAACCTAGGGGAGGAGTTAGAGCTTTCCAAGATATACAAAGATTCAGATAGTGCCTCTAACCTCTCTTCCACGCAATCCACATCAATTGAGGAACTAGCAGAGAAAGTAGCTCAGAAATTAGGTGTCACTAACAAACAAATCCCAAGGTTTGCCCCTATGAAAAGGTGCTATACTTGTGGTGGCGACCACATGGCGAATGTCTGTCCCATTATGGCTCAACCCCAAGTTAATCCTAGTAGCCAGTTCTGCACCATAGAACGAAGGTACACCAATCACACCGCACAAGATTGCCCCTACAATAAGCAAACCGTTAGGCAGACATACCCACAACCATACCCTCAACAAGGAAGATACCAGAACCAATACCCACCTCAGCAGTATGCGAGGCCTCAACAAACCTATCAGCCCTACCAAAACCAACAAAGGCCTCAGCCTGTGCTAGCACAACAACCACCAGCTCCAGCTAACGTGATCCCAGTAAAATATGCAGCTGCAGAAGAGAACCTGAATAGAGCTATGGTCCCTGTAACTCCATGGCTTTCTGAAAGTGACCCGAGTGACCATAGCTTTGATTCTACACATATCGATAGTCCCCAGGCCTACTACATGCAGTCTCCGGAACATGGGGAGTCCTACTATAGTGAAGAGTCAAATGAACCTAGTTGGGAGTCAGATTACACAAACGTCATGTACGCAAACCCCAATCCTAGACCTCAACCTAGGCAGGTAAGACCCCCATTCCCTAGAGGACCATGCTACAGATGTTAGGGAGATCACCTCATTCGTGATTGTCCCTTACCTCCACCTACACAACCCCAGTCAGTGACGATCCAGGGCTTTTGCCAAGACTGTGGAAAGGAGCATCTCTTACGAGATTGCCCAAAGAACCCCAATAATATGCCAAAAATCACTCCTATCAACGTTATTGGGTTAGTGGTAGATTCCACAAGAAGTGTCACTTCCACTACACCCGTGCAAGTGATCACTAGAGCTCAAGCATTGCAGCAAAACCCAGGGGTAAACCAGGAGAAGAGCCCAGATGTTAGTGAAACAGAGAGCATGACAAAAAAGAGGACTAGAGCTTGGAGAGATAGCCGTGAAAGAATGAAACGACAATGGGCAAAGAAGATGAGTGAACTTGAGGAGAGTCTACGAGAAACCAAGGCCAAAATCATAGAGATCACATCCCAACCGCACTCTCACACATTCCCGCCGCTACCATCCCCATCACCCTCCATCCCTCCACCGGCTAATACACCCCACGTAACCCACCCACCACCCCAAGCAGGATCAGTATTAGCTGATCCCACTCCCGAAGACCTTAATATGATGCTTAAAGCATATCAGGCCAGAATCCAAGAAGGGCCAAATGTAACTGATCATGAAAAGTGTTACCCTAGAGCAGAACTAGAGCTAGAACGAACCAAAATTTGTGCCAAGATGGTGGAATTGGCTCAGACCATGTTTGAGGCCAGTCGCCTATTTAACATCTCTAGTTCAGCGAAGACACAGTTGCACTTTGATGGACTGTTAGAAAGAATAGAGAAGCTGATTGCACAATCAGAAAAGGAACCCGCCTCTCAACACAAGGACAAGGCAAGTGAAAGATTAAGCATTCCTGCTCAGGAAGCCTATGTGCCTGAAGCCTATGTGCCTAACTCTACGGAGCCAGACACATCATCTTCTATGAATCGATTCACACCAGAATTCCTACGCGAGATTCAAGAAGACAAATGGGCTAAAGAGAGTGAAGTCCCTCCTCCTATTGAACTTGTGGATGATGCACGCGACCAATTCCCACAAGACATCCCATCCATTTATGAGGAGCAGGAGAGCACCCACTCTCAGGACAGACTAGACTTTGAGTCTAACTCTCTACAAGAATTACCCCACTTCACAGGCCCATGGGAAGCTAAGTCTACTTGTATGAGAGCACCCACGGTCATGGTACAAAATGAGGACTCAGTCTTACCTAGGAACACAGAGGTAGTGAAAAACACTAAAGTGTAGTGCAATCTCAAGTTAGAAGAGCTACTCAAGATTAGACCTGAATTATGGAAACATGTAGCCAAACAAGTACCAGAAATAGCCAAACCTCGTTCCCAGGTAGGATCCCAGAGAACAGTGCCAGAAATACCCTTGGATAAGATAGGAGATATGTGTGAAGGTGAAGAAGGGAACACCTATCTTCCCATTACCTACCAAGAGTACACCACCAAGGCAATTTTGGACTCAGGAGCAGGAGTTGCAATTGCCACCACTTCCCTATGGAAGCGTTGGGGCAAGCCAGCACTCAGGCCAACGAGAATGAAATTGCAGATGGCCGATGGTCATATTGAGAGACCCTTAGGATTGCTAGAAGGAATAACTCTCACCACCTGTGGTGTCGAGTTTGATTATACATTTGCTATATGTGACTTCAGCAAAAATCATGCCTATGAGATGATTTTGGGAAGACCATTTATGCGATAGTTGCAAGTGGTACAGGACTGGGGAACCAACTCCTTGTATTTGCAACACTTAGGTGTTACAACCAAAGTAAATCTCAAAGATTACTCTCATAGAAAATTTACCTCCCATCCAATGGAATCCCATCCATAGAGCCAAAGATGATACAGAATCGGTGCATTCCATAGGGTCAGAATCCTCATGGATGCATGAAGACACTCACTTATGGATGTGTAAGGTAGCAGTAGAAGAAAAGAAGAGAGAGAAAGCCAGAGAGGTAGGTGCAAAAGAAAACCATAGATCAATTCAAGACCCAGCCTATGCACCTGTAGTCTTTCCTGATGAGGAATTCGAACCTCACGGCTGGGCAGAAATTCTAGCAACCATGGATGTAGCCATCAATGAGGAACAATGGACACCTCACTGTGATGAGGATGGCTATGACATTTCAGTCTTCTCCATAGAGCCAATCATGGGAGAGGCAGTTCTAGAAGAATGTGAACCTAGCCCTGATGCATTTGAGGATGCAAGTGACTCCGATCTAGAGTCAATCATTATGGACCCACCATTTGCATCAGATGAAGAATACTTCCATGAAGTAGAATTTCAACCCCAGAGGCATGGAGAGCTTACAAATGATGTAAGATTAGCAACACATGTGACCCCGAAGGAAGAAGGAAAGAAATGAAAGAAGAGAGAAGTCTCACCAGAGGAGGAAGAATCTTTGTTTGAGGTCCCAGAAAATTTTAAGAAGTATGAGATAAATGACAGGAGAGTCATGATAAGAATGCCTAAACGAGAGGCACAAGTAGGAGAGGCCTATGATAACAAAGAAACCACCAAGAAAATAGTGGTAGCCCTAGAAGAAGGAGAGGAGAGATGCACATACATAGGCCATGACCTAACAGAGGAAGAAGAGCATGCGTTAATAGCCTTGCTAAGAGAATACAGAGATGTATTCGCTTGGAGTTACAAGGATTTGAAGGGTGTTGCACACCATCCCCATGACTTCAGATGCCAAACCCTCTAAGCAAAAACCCTATACATATAACGATAATTACGCTGCTAAGATCAAAGAGGAGATAGATAGACTGGTCGAAGCTGGATTTATCTATGAAATTGAGCACACTGAGTGGGTATCCCCCATCGTAGTGGTGCCCAAGAAGAATGGCAAGCTACGTGTATGCATTAACTTGAAGAAGGTTAATGGAGCCACAATTCGAGATAACTATCCGCTTCCCATCACAGAACATCTCTTAGAAAGAGTAGCAGGCAAGGAAGTGTACAGCTTCCTCGATGGATTTTCGGGCTACAATCAAGTAGCCATAGCTCCAGAAGATCAGCATAAGACAGCTTTTGCCACAGAGTGGGGTATATTTGCCTTTCGTGTAATGCCATTTGGGCTTACCAATGCACTAGCTACTTTTCAGAGACTGATGTGCCATGTATTTAAGGAGTTCCTAAGGAAGAATTTAGAAGTCTATGTTGATGATCTTTGTGCTCATTCCAACATTAGACAAACCCATATTCCTAAACTCAGACAAATCTTTGACAAATGTAGAGAATATCAGGTCTGCCTGAACCCAGAAAAATGCATTTTTATGGTCAGGCAGGGCAAGATTCTAGGACACATAGTGTCAAAAAATGGCATATCCACCGACGAAGAGAAAGTGAGAGCCATAGCAGAACTACCTAGGCCAAGGAATGTCAAGGAAGTACAAGCTTTCATGGGGCATTGTGGTTACTACCGCCGGTTCATTCACATGTATGCCGTCATTGCAAAGCCCATGTACGGACTTCTGACTAACTTTGAGTGGACTGATGAATGTGAGAACTCCTTCCAGGAGCTTAAACGAAGATTATGTTCAGCACCAATCTTGACCACACCAGATTGGAATAAGCCATTCCATGTTCACGTGGATGCATCCAATTATGCTATTGGATGTGTACTCGCACAACCTACGGGTGAAGGTAACATGGATCTTCCAATTGCCTATGCCAGTAGACAATTGAATGCAGCTGAACGAAATTACACCACTACGGAGAGAGAAGGCTTAGGCATGGTATATGCAGTTAAGAAATTTAGACACTATTTGCTTGCAAACAAGTTTAAATTTTTTACTGATCATCAGGCATTGCTATACCTCGTAAACAAACCATGCAATACAGGTAGATTAGTAAGATGGTTTCTATTACTAATGGAATATGACTTTGAGGTAGTGGTGAGAAAAGGGAGGACTCATTTGAGAGCAGATCATCTCTCTAGGCTCACATCTGGAGAAGCCCCACAAGGAGTATCAGATGACCTTCCTGATGCTTACTTGTTTAATTTGGAAGTTGTACCGCAGTGGGCTAAGCCATTGGTACCAGTGTTAACATATGGACCTAACCACCCAGTAATAGCCACACCGAATAGAGAGGTAGTAAAAGCCCAAAAGTACCACATCTTGGCTGGAAGTATGTACAAGCACACAGATCAAGGGATCTTGGCTTGTTGTGTAGAAGAGGACGAGTATGCGAAGTGGTTGCAATTAGCACATGTAGGTGCATTAGAACAACACTACTCAAAACAACGAACCCTATAGACACTAAGGAGACTCGGAGTGCATTGGCCAACTATGGAAGCGGATGTCCAAAGGTTGTGCAAAGAATGCCCAATCTGTTGCACTAAACCCCCTATGGAACATGCCACTCTTTATCAAGTGTCCATAGTGCCAGATTGGAGTGAACCACTAGTATCCTTCCTGAGGACGAAAACATTCCCTCCAGACATGACTCTGGTTAGGAAAAGGAGTTTAGAACAAGAAGCCCAGGATTACTCACTTATTGGTGATAATCTCTACAAGCGTGGTAAGGATGGTTACCTGAGACTATGTGTCCATGAGAGTGAGTATCTCAAGATCTTGGACACTGCTCACCAAGGTGTAGCAGGAGGACACTTTGGACCAGATCGGGTGATCAAGGCAATACTATTTGCGGGCTTCTGGTGGCCGACCCTTCACATGGACGCACATACCTATGTGAAACGGTGTGATATTTGCCAGAGAACTCAGTATCCTATACGTAAGGATGAGATGCCACTGAAACCTATGATGGGTGGACGTGCATTCTCTAAGTGGGGAATAGACTTTGTAGGTCCTATTAATCCCCCAGCTAAGGGTTCTCATGCAGAATATATCATTGTTGCAACAGACTATCTAACTAAGTGGGTAGAGGTAAAAGCCACAACGAAGAACGATGCTCAAACAACAGCTAAGTTTCTATTTGAGAATGTATTCACTAGATACGGGCTACCTATAGAGCTAGTGAGTGATAGAGGCACTCACTTCTTGAACGAAGTGATTGAAAATCTACTCCAAGAATTCTTGGTAGTGCATAAGAAATCTGCCCCCTATCACCCACAAGCTAATGGGCAAGCCGAAAGCACAAACAAGATTCTATGTAATGTACTGACAAAATTAGTGAACACTAAACGCTCTGATTGGGACAAACAGCTACACCATGCTGTTTGGGCATACCGAGTCGCCTACAAGAAGGTACTCCAAGCCACCCCCTTTCAGATGGTATTTGGCCAAAACGCAGTGCTACCCTTGGACTTTTTAATACCTACATTGAAAGTAGCACAAGAGCACGAATGGACGGGTCATGAACTCTCCTCTAGAATTTTTGACCTTGAACGATTAGGAGAAACAAGACTGAGAGCAGTTGCAGGGATATATGCAGCTAAGAAGAGACAGAAGGCATACTTTGATGCCCATGTGAAGGATAAGGGCTTGAAACCAGGAGATCTAGTTTTAGTCTACACATTGAAACAACACGCAAGGAAGCTAGAAAAGAGAGGCTACAGACCTATGATCATCAATAGGATCTCCACGAGTGGAGCAATACAACTAGCCACTTTAGAGAGTGATGTTCTCCCAAACTATATTAGCGGATGCAGAGTCAAGTTGTATCAGGAACCCCTCACGGAGGAAATGCTAAGTCGACTCAATACTGCTAAGAAACGCAAAGAGGAAGAAAAACGAATTCGAGAAGAAGCTCAAGCAGAAGCCCTAGAGCGCATACGGAGAATGAAATTAAGAAGACAAGGTAGAGAGCAACCTGTGCCAGATGCATATGCAGATCCAGGATATCACGTGGCTATGTGTGAAGTTTCAGGTGTTAGCTCACATAGGATAACTGATAGGCGTCCTTTCATAACCTTAGATATAGGACAAGGAAAGAGTGCAAGGACTGTAAGAGCCTTGATTGACTCAGGCGCAGCCACTAGTGCTGTTAAATTGTCTTACTGTCAAGAGTTGCAGTTAACTGTCAATCCTGTGGAAGCATATCTCATAGGATTGGGAGGCGTGGAAACCCCTTGCATGGGCGAGGTGGAACTTCCCCTCTATATTCATGATGAGGCAATGACAGTTAAATTACTAGTGTGTCAAGATGAGGACCTCACTGAACCCCTTGTCTTGGGTCAAGACTGGATCTATAACCAAGCAGTCAACTTAAACCTAAGAAGTGGAATTCTTCACGTATGGGTGAATCAGACTAGAATTACAATTGAGTTAAATAATGGAGCACTCAAGGAACTAGGAAAGACACGGACTCCTGGTCCCTCCAAGGGTGCACATGAAGTTGACCATGCTGTTCTTGTCCAAGGCTATGTGATGCAGAAGAATGAAGATCTCAAAGAAGGAGTCAGAACCACAATGGAACTCCCTTCTTTTCCAAAGGCCAGAAGGAGGCAGCAACTAAGGGCAGATCAATCACTAAAGACTCTCCAGGCGAGAGACCAAAAGAACGCGCGAAGCAGAACAACTCAGTAGATGAAACAAATGTGGGTGCAGAAAGACAAGCTGCCGACCGTAACCAAGTCGCAACCACGGTCTCAACTTCCTATTAGTAATCAACGACTTGATGATAATAAGAGGACTCCTAAAACCCCTGTTGAGAAAGTAAAATCTATTTGGGTACCCAAGAAGTCGATGACGGCTGACCCACAATCAAGACAAATTTGGGTGCCTAAGGCTTGCTTGCGGGCTCAAATAACCCCACACAATTCACATCATACACGACAGGGTTCACTCGCTCAAGCAGCCGCCACCCACTCTTGTCTGATACACTCGAACACACTGCCACCTAGAAGCATGCACAGACTCACTCGTAGATGGGTCCTTAAACAGCCCCCTTTTTCAAGTAAATACCCTATCACACTTTCCAGAGCCTCCACAAAGTCAAACTCAAAACCTATCCGTTGCATTTGGCAACCTAAAACTTGTAATAAAACCCCGGACCCCAATTGTAAATCCATGTCCACCTACTAACTACTTCACTATCACATCACATCATTCCGCTTAGCTCGTAGGTCTACCCAATTTCTAACTACACACACTAGCACCGAGCACTTATTAACCCCTAACCTCTCCCGAACTTTAGGTTAATGTTATAACAGGGGACACTGTGTCATTTTTGTGTCCATTGCAATGTTAACATTTATTCATATATTCTCACAGAACCAGCTGCGAAGTTTTCAACATGGCTGAGGCAGCAGGAACTAGCTCTCACACAGAAACAAGCCCGCAAGTGGTGAACTTAGACAGTTTACCCGTTTTGCCTGAGACAAATGAAAGGCCAGAAGAATTGCAGGCCATCAAAATCATACCTATTGCGGACCCTCCGCGTGGCCACACCATGCCCGTAGGAAAGACTTCCCACTGGTTTACTGAGGTGGCAGGACCCTTGGGTGAGGGAACGTACCTATGGGAATCAGAGTTGGACTTCAATGGGAAGCAAGGCAGATATCATTTCTTTACAAGAGAATTCGAGAAGTTACAAAATGCAGAAGGTCTACGTTCGATATGGGCAAAGGCAGGATTGGATGCATATTTTAGTGCACGGCTCCCAAAGCCTGACTTCATGCGATGCTACTATCTCATCAACACCTTGACTCCAAACCAGAACCCAAAAGGTGCAAGCTCATTTGTGATTCCATCTCTGACAAAGGGGAATGAGCTCAAGAGGTTCAGGCTATCAAACAACTTGGTGAGAGAGGCTCTAGATATGCGCGGAATGCATATTCCTACAGAGAAGGAAACCCTAGTACCGGATTACATGAAGAATCGAAGTCTCACCAAACTCAAGGACATGGTGTCCATGACGCCTAATATTGCAATACACCTTCGCATGTGCATGCAACACTTTGCTTTCCCGGCACAAGATAGATTCACCATGCCGCCCAAAAAGATTTGGTTTAGTTTGTATCTGGCAGAGACACAGAGCCTCACCATCAACTTACCCCACTGGATAATTGATCAGATACACCTAGCTCACAAACGATGGCCGCGGAAATAGGTTTTATATGGTTGCTGTGCTTTGACGAGAATCATTTATAGGTGTTTGGCTTATGACATTCCTATTCAACGGGCCCTAATGTGGAATCGTGTAGAGCAGTTTAGAGGCAGGACATCCACTGGACCCCCTTCTAAGAAGATGAGAGGCACTGTCCAAGTCCCATGTGCTCAACCACGTGGAGCCACCCTAACACCAGATGTCACCCCTCCACCCCGAAGAGTCCGACCATTCACACTCCGACTTCCAAGACGCAGCACCGATGGTTCCACCTTGATATTCCCTCCTATCCCAACCGATCTTGAGTTTCCCAGTGGTGCACCTTTGGAAGAGCTCACTAATGAAGATTTTGAACAATTATTACAAGATGTAGAGCTGGAGGCAGAAGAGGCACAACAAGCGGAAAACGTGCAAACGCAGGCCACAACCTCCCAAGCACCTGTCACCACAGTTGAAGTGGATGAAGAGGATGACGGAGATGAAGAACAGGAGGAAGATGAGGAGGATTATGATCAAGAGCATCAAGATGAGCAACAAGAAGTGCCAGAACTTGTAGGTGCACCAGCATATACAACTCAACTACGAAGGTTATACGACACAATCAAAGCAGTGCAAGAAAGGCATCAACTCTCTCTTGTATCAGGTCAAGCTTTGATGCAAGAAATGCTATCAGATGAGGGGGTGGACCAACATTTCATTGACACCCTCAAATTAGTGTCAGAATCTTTAGGAGTTCCGAAGGCTGTCCACACTGCAGTCCGCCAGTCCGTGAGGTATGACAAACGCAGAGTTGACACATTACCACGAGCAGGTAAGACTATCAGGATACCCGTCACAGAACAAGAAGTACCCATTGAAACAACAGCTACCCCCACAACCACCACTGACCTCTCTGCCGAAACCTTCGTTCAGACATCACCCATCTCACCCCAGCATCCTCCATCACCACCTTCTCCACCCCCACCACCACCTCCCACCATGGAAGAAACGACAGTCATCACCTCTACCTTCACTTATAACCCATCCTCATTCAAATCATTCTCATTTCGAGAACCCACCTCACAAGACACCCTCTTCTCCTTCGTCACCAATCCCTTGTACACTTCATCCCTTCTATCCTCCGAACCCATAACTGGCCATCCCATAATTCCAAGTGTAGTTGGAAACCCAGCACCCACCGAAGGCACCCTGTGTTTCCCAGCCTATTCCCCACTACGGGTACCTCCATTCCATGACCCTCACTTCCCATCTGGCCCCTACCCCTCTTTCAACCTGACCTCACCACCCCAATACCCGTCCTTTGTGGAGCAGTTCATCCGCTCTCCAATGTTTCAGAGGCCCATTTCCCCGATGTTCGCAATGACATCAATTTACACGAACACCACACTCACTTCACCTACCATACCCACCTACATGGTAGCCCCTGTACACACCACTTTGTCTGACCCAATGGACATCTCACCAACCACAACACCTCTCCCCACGATTCCACCATCTTCCCCTCCCCTACCCCCCACCTCACCACTCACATCATTGGCACACACAGCATTCACTACCCCCCTACCCAATCCCACCTCCCCTGCAATTCAAACTTTTCCCCTTGCATCTCATAATGTAAATAGCACGTTCAACACATTACTTCAGTGTACACATCAACTACAACAAGAATACCATCAATTGGAAGAACGCACTACTGCCCTCCAGGCAGAATCTCAACGTCTGCAAGCTAGAGTCACCACTCTTGAAGCTGATTACCAAACGCTCCTAACCGAGCATACCACCTTACAACAGGCTCACTCCGAATTGGAATCAAAGACACCAACAGTCTAAGATGATCAAGCAGTCAAGGAACTAGAAACAGTGCTCCAAGCGCAAATGATATCTAATGCTACACTCAGACGCAACATTGGGCTATTAAGGAAGCATATGGAAGCAGCACTAGAAGAGAACAAGAGACTTCAACAACAAAACCAAGACAACTTTGAAGCGGCTATGGAAGGAACTGTAGGAGCAACCATTAGCCCTACCAGATATAGAGCAGTCCCATCGGAAGACATTCGCATCTTACTTGAGGAGCATGCAAATTTCTTGGAGTCATATGAAAAGTTAGAGACTGAATGTGCAGACCTAAAGAAACAGATAGCCAGTGCCCCCACAGCTCAACAGGAGCCGGTAATCTTGCAACACTCTATAGAAGAAGTAGAGACCCTCCGGAAACAGGTGGCAGAACTCCAAGCACGCCTCTTACCATATGAAAGGCCACCCTTGCCCATTGAAGAACCAGAACCTGAAACAGTAGTGGGAATCCCCGTCGATGACAGCTATGAAGAGCCATACGAGCCTATGGCGACACCCGGTGGTCGAACTACAGAGGAAGGACAAGACACTTTAGAAATTCAAGTTCCAGATTGGGTCAAAAGGGTCAAGAAAGTGGGTAAGACACATGATGATCGTGTGGCCGTGCAAATGCAATCTCTCACAAATCTGGAAGAAACTGTCCTTTGGTCTTCCTACTTTCAAAACCTATCCCATCAACGGTTAATCACAACATCAGAGTCGCAATACATGCCTTATTTTGTCTTACTACATGATTATAATGCAGAAGTCAAGAGACATACAGGGAAGGAGCCCACATTCGCCACTCAATTTGAGCTAGGGGATTTACCGACAGATGCACGTGCTGGCTCGATCTTCCAACCTAATTGGCATGCACGTCTACTAACCGATTACCCAGAGATGATGAGCACCTGGGCAACCATGCCACTATATATCAAGTATAATCCATGCTATTGCCCAGTGGTACGTCGCAGATCCTGGCAAGCATTTGCAATCAAGGTACGCAACAATAAAGAATGCTCGGCTTGGGTTAACTATCCATATTTTGCTCCGCCTCGGGGGACCCCAACCGTAGCTTACATGATATCAACAATTCGGCACTGGCTACACATCTAAATAATGTACTCGACATAGCAGCGAAAATGTGTATGAAGATATTCGAGCTCATGACCATTGTCTTCAAAACCTTTCGGAATGTACAAGCTCCATACATCTCTGCCCCTGGATTCTCTCAAGGTAACAAGGATTTAGTCTACGACATGAGCCAGACCCCCTCGGTCACTATAATCTTTGCTTGGCATGCACGAATAAAGTACTTACCCGCATGCTTCAAGCAGACATTTGAGGAAATGTTCTCTACGGGATTCTGGGAATATCATTCGGAAATTTTCATTCCCAGACCCACACATTTGCTACACCTATTTGCAGGAGAACAAGCGATCCATGCAGATCAGTTACGTCTGCCACATCCGGACATTCCAGGACCAATTGATTGGGATCGTATGATGAAAGATTTGGCCAGAGGACTACGCATACAAGAACATCAGCTTGCCACTCAGGTTGTGGAATATTACATCCAACACTCCCAGCAACAAGAGTCTGTCAGGGACGACAGACGCGAGAGAGGGGGGGCTGTTGAGAGCAGTATGGGCACCCAAGGAGTGACTAGACAAGGAAGCCAGCAGAGAGAGTCAGAGCGAGGTGAAGGAGTAAGTAGACAAAGCAGTCGACGCAAATCTGGCAGATAGGCCCTTCAAAATTTTCCAAATCAACATCTTTATAACAGTGATTCTTATCACTAACAATCATTGTAAATACCATTTCATATTTTTGTAGCTCCATTTTGTGCAAGCCAAGGAGTCCTTGAGCTTGAGGAGCCTTAGAAGTACCTACATATCAATTTTCGTAATTTTTAGACTCCGTTTAAGCCCTCAAATTGGCCCTGGAACCTAATTTTTAACTAGGCCGGACACTAGGTCTGGACAGGGCCAAAACCTACTCAAAAACTATAAAAAGAGCTAGAGAGCTCATTTTTGAGGTGAGATTGTAATTGAAACGAACTTGTAAGAGCTTTTTGAAAGTAATCTAAGAACTCCATTGCTTCTCACTCTTTGTCTTGCCGTGTGTGCGCGTGTGTGTGTATGAGTGTGCATGTTTGTGTGCTTCTCACTCACGCACTTGTGCCTCCACTTGCTCGAGGTCTTCATACCATCCTCACATCTTCCCGGATTGACATTAAAGGAGGTGCTACTCATCACTGAGCTACACCAGACCAACACTAGACTGGCCACCTGTAAAAAGAGGTATCAAAGTATCATAGATATCTTTGGAGCTAACTGATGTGTCCTTAGTACATGAACGTAATGGCTGAATAACACCTTCCACAAAAACAACATCATGTCTAACCAAAATGTGTTTTGTCTGTGGATGATATGGATGATAGCCTTTGCTTTTACAATTGTACCCAACAAAAATACATTTCACTAATTTGTCGTCCAATTTCTTGCGTTGTTGCTCAGGCACGAATGCATATACCAAACAACCTAAAACACACAGGTGAGCAACATACGGCTTATGACCATGGGATGCCTCATATGGAGTGATAGACTACAATGTTTTAGTGGGACACCTGTTAAGCACATATGTTGCACACATAATAGCCTCAATCCAGAAACTATATGGTGAAGCCTGACTCTTGACCATACACCTTGCCATCTCCATGAGTGACATGTTCTTCCGTTCAACAACTCCATTCTGTTGAGGTGTATATGGCACTGTACACTGATGTTTTATCCCACCTTTAGCTAGAAATACATTAAAGTCAGAAGACATATATTCCCCACCTTGATCAGAATGGAGGGTGTCCATTTTACATGTTGATAGATTTTCAACCAAAACTAAAAACTATCAACTCCCATAATAGGATAAGAGGATTTGTTGGTGCATGTGATAGTATTCCCAATAGGGGTAGGCTCAAGTGAAGTGAAGAAATTGCATTGCGAGGTGATATGTTTGGTGGCCCCACTATCAAAGTACCAAACATCTGAGTCTACTACAGACATACATTGTTCATTAGAAGATGGGTCAAAATTGCAAACAATGGTAAATGGACATTCTTCATTCTGTAAAAGATTAGCAGACTCTGTTTTGGGTGTAGGGCCTTTGCGACAACTATTCCAGCCTCTTTCTTCCTCACCTCTTTAGCAGCCAATTTTGGACAAATCTTTATGACATGATCATTTCATTTACAATATTTGCAAAACAATTTTCGCTTTTCTATTTTCTTCTCTCTCAGTCATCCTTCTTTGATTATGTAGAATTAGCAGATTTTTGCTTACTAGTAGAAGAGCTCCATTTATCTTTGCCCTTCTGACTAACTAGGAAAGCTTGATCCACAACATGCATAATGGACCTATTTTTCCTTGACTAATATTCCTACAATAGAGCAGAGACTAACTCCTCAAACGTTAAGGCATTTGGTTCAACATTCATCATCAAACAAAGAGTAGAAACAAAACTCTGATATGAATCATGAAGACCATTTAGAATAGTCTGCACAAGTGAACCATCAGGTAAGACTTCATCAGCAAAAATGAACTGTTCCTTCAAGTCTTTGATCTTAGTCAGAAAATTGTCCTTGGAATCTCCTTCATTCATATGATCACTCTCCAAATGTTTTTGGAGGTAAGTAACATGAGCATCATTCCTTTCCTAGTATAAAGTGTTAAGTGTATCCCAAGCATCCTTAGATATTTTACAAGAGTGAATGTGAGGAATAATGGCATGCTTGACAAACAAGCCTATCAATGCATGTGCCTGAGAATCGCTCCCAACCCAACAAATTTTCTCTATGGTAGGTGTAGCAAGAACCGCAACATGAACAAGAACATGAAGAATATCACCGTCTTCAATGCCCTCTGCATCACCTTCAGCAACTCTGTTTGTAGGTGAAATAGGATGTTTTTCAACACCCTGCACAATATTCCATAGTCCTTCTGCAACCAATACATGATGCATCATATAAGCCCACAATGGGTAATTGGTACCATCCAACTTATCCTCAATAGTCGACATACAGAATACATCACTACTTTCAACCATGGCCAGTGACTAAAATATCTTGATGCAAAAGATGAAGGTATTTGAAAAGTTGAATAGAACTACCTTGACAAGTTCTATTAAACTTGTAGTAGACTTTGAGGTGCGTATATTGGCAAATCAAAACTTGTATATATCTTTGGCAAAAAAAGATGAAATTGCCTACATAAGCACTATGATAGTGCATTTGGAGGTGGAAATGAGCTCAGATTGCAATTTCGACACATAGAGCGAAGCACGGTTGATCTTCTAATCACCTTGAGTATGCTCACCAAATTTCATGAAATTATGAGACTGTGACCAAGGGGTGTCGACAACACCCTGGATGAAGCAATGACCTACTCTGATTCCAATTTTTGGAGTACGAGGTCTGCAAAAGCATGCACAAGGAAGAAGAAGAAGCCTGGAACACAACACACAATACTGAATGTATTACCACTAGAATGTACAAACCGTTAGGGCTATAGGCGTATATACCAGCTAGGGGAAAAAACCTCTTAAAGAGGGAAAAAAGTGCCCCGACAGTCCTAGTGTGTTCACACACATCACTACCTAAATATATCAACAAATTTCACGTGGGAGCCATTAAGTAAGAAGGAAGGAATAAATGTTGTATAAAACGATTGGGTCTACAAAACAAAAAGGAATTTGGATGAAATCTTGGCAAGATACATAACAAGGTTATTAGAAAAATGATTCACTCAAACACATGGTGTAGATTATGAAGAAATCTTTAGTTTGTTAGGTCATTGGATGCTAGAAGTATACAATTTTTAATTATCCTATTCATTGTAATTACTAGAATACAAAAAATGTAAAGGGATGGAATCCCTTCAAAGCAACTTGTGTTTGTAATTTTTCATAAGGAATATGATGTATGGCTTAGCCAAAGACCACGTGTCCACTAGCGGTGTTGTGGGCACATATGCTCTACACAAAATTATTGTTTTGTGTATTGTTCTATTTGAGTTCAATTCAATGTATAAAGTCTATGAATTTGTAACCTTAAATAGCCTAAACAAGTAATTTAGCTAGATGTGTAAATCTTGGGGGAAACCTTGGGCTATTTTGAGAAAGAGTCTAAGGTGCCTTTGAATAGAAATGGTTGCCCAAATACCTCTTCCTCCTAGGGTTGTACCTGAAAGAACTTGGAGAAGCTTGTAGGAGGTAGAAAAGTGCATTTCGAAGCGATGAAGTTTGGTCTAGCCAACTGGCACAAGAACAGCCCTTGAGCTTATGGAGACTCAAATAGACCTTATAGGCATGCGATAAGAGCAAAGAAATGCACTATGTACTTTGGAGCACCAAGGAGAAAGAGTCGATACAAAACAGATAGGTTCACGGGTCCACTAGCTCAAAAAACTTACTATCTATGGAAGAGACAATGAACTTCAAATGCTCATAGTGACCAGCGTGATTACAATTAGAAAAAATCTTTTTATGGGAGTGATACAGATAGGGTTGAGTGTATAGAATGCACAAAAGTATAATAAATAAGCAAAATATGCTATAGGAATGAATCAGACACGCAACGGTGGTACCTCCTTTTTTTCAAGAATACGTAGAGATTGACCCCGAGATAGAAAAACTCAGATTTCTCCCAATCTACTGAATCAAAATCTATGACAATTTATAGGCATACACTAGAAACTAATAACTTTCCCATGTGCCATCTTGCACTCAATTTGGAGCTCTGTAGAGAGAGCAGCAGCCTCTTCAAGACTACTATTAGCAAAGAAGATGATGCAGAAAGTTGAAGGAGCAAGACAATGATGGTTACAAGTGTATGTATATTGCTTCCATGTATTGTGCAAGTGATTTCAAGTCTTTATATACACTCTAGAATTGTTCCAGGAGTTCTACAAGTGGATTTTGAATGCAAATGAAGGTGGGAATGGTTGTTGGAGGGAATCAATTCACTTTCCTACAATCTAAGAAAAGTGAAGATCTAGTTTGATCTACTTTTAGGTGATTGATTGCTTAATTGAATGCAACCCAACCACCATAAATTTGTGGGATTTGGGCTCTATCTCTCTACCTTTACATGTGTAAAGCTCAAAGCTTTTACAATGGTAAAAGATCCATGAAAAAATCTTTTAAAAAAAATACAATAAGTGAGCATAAGAAAAAAAAATTGTCCAATGGATATTCTTTCGATGTGATAGCCTTTGAGGTAGATCAGATCCACCTCAAGCATAGTTTAAGATTGATGTTCCAAGAGCTCCCCCTCAAGCTAAAGTATGCTTGAGTCTTCATTCTCCAATAGGTTGAATACCTGCCATAGCTTTGAATCTACAAAGCATTATTCCATCAAGTGCCTTCGTCATCATATCTGCTACTTGCTTTTCAATAGGAACAAAAGAAATATCAATCTCCTTTGCCATGAGCTTCTCCCTGATGAATTGGTAATGCCCCTCTATGTGTTTGGTTCTTGCATGGAAAATAGGGTTTGCTGCTAGATGCATGGAACTTACATTATCTCCAAATATGTGAGGTTTGGAACTCACAAGTCCCAAATCTGTATACAATGCCTTTAACCATATTGCCTCTTGAGTTGCAATGATCAAGCCTCTGTATTCTGATTCCATCGAGGATAAAGCAACTATAGGTTGCTTCTTGGAACTCCATGACACTAGCTTCAAACTTGCAAGTGCTAAGTAACCAGAAGTACTTCTTCTATCATCCTTAGCTCCTGCCCAATCTGCATCTGAATAGATTTTGATATCCAAATCTGAAGAGTAAGGATAGAATACACCTTCATTGATTGTACCTTTGAGATACTTAAGTACTCTCTTAGCTACATCCATGTGTGGACTTCTTGGCGAGTGCATGAACTGACTAAGCACTCCCACACTATATGAGATGTTTGCCCTTGTATGAGTAGCATATATCAAGCTACCTACCAAGCTTTGATATTCTTTTATGTATTCAATTTTCTCACCTTCATAAGCACTAAGTTTATGATTCATCTCCAAAGGTGTACCTGCAAGTTTAGTGCTCTCCATTTAGAAGTTGAGAAGAAGATCTTAAATGTATCTTCTCTGAGTCAAATACATTCCTTCATCTGTGATTATATCACCTACATACCTAGGAAATATGTGAGCTCACCTAGGTCATTGATTTTGAACTCCTCTTGCATGTGTCTCTTGATCCTTTGAATGTCGTTTAGATCATCACCTGTCACAATAATATCATCTACATATACACATAGATAAATAACCTCATAGTGATCCCTTTTGATGAATAGAGAAGGATATGAGTTGCTAGCTTTGAACCCTTGATCTTGAAGATATGTAATCAATCTATAATTGCAAGCTCTAGGAGCTTGCTTCAATCCATACAATGCTTTCTTAAGTCTGCAAACACAAGATGGATGATTAGGGTTTTCAAAACTTGGTGGTTGTGACATGTATACCTCTTCACTTATCCAACCATTTAAGAATGCATTTTTCACATCAAGTTGGAGGAGTCTCCAATTCCTTGCAGTAGCTACACTTATCAATGTCCTAATTGTAGTCATCTTTGCAACTCGTGAGAAAGTTTCCTCATAGTTTATACCATGAGTTTGAGAGTATCCTTTGGCAACTAATCTTGCCTTGTACCTACAAACTGATCCATCTTAATTTCATTTAACTTTATGTACCCATCTACAACCAATTACCTTTTGATTCGATGACATTGTAACCAAATCCCAAGTGTCCACCTCCTTCAATGCATCTATTTCTTCTTTCATGGACTTTTCCCAATTAGGGTTTCCCTTTGCCTCTTCATAGGTTGAGGGTTCCTTTGAAATAAAGTCTTTTGCCAAGTGGATTGAATGCTTTGTAACAAATGTGGAATCATATCCAAACCTTTTTGGTTGTTTCTTCTCTCTTGTTGATCTTCTAGGTGCCCGTTCGGAGCATTCTCCAACCTCTTGTATCTTTGCATTGCCTCCTGACTTCCATAGCTTGTAATCCTTTTCTCTTTCATCTTGGTCATCATCTATATCACTTCTTGGATCTTTGACCTATGTATCATGCTTGCTTTCTAATTGATGAGAATCGGAATCAAGATCATATGGTAGAGTTTCCTTTTGTTTGTCTTCATCATACCAAGACCTTCGTTCTTCAAACACAACATCTCTACTTGTAGTGAATTGCTTGGTTGAAGGATTATAGAACCTGTAACCCATCTGAGTTGAATCGTATCCAATAAACACTACCTTCGTTGCCCTTTCACCTAGCTTACCTCTTATTTGTGATGGTACATGAACATAAGCTAAACAATCAAAAACCTTGCAATGTCCAAGACTAGTTTTTCTTCCATGCAATGTTTCATAAGGAGTCATACCTTGAAGTGATTTGGATGGTAGTCTATTGACAAGGTACACAATAGTTGAAATAGCCTCTGCCCATAGATAATGTGGAAACTTCTTCTCTTCAAGCATTGTTCTGGCTGATCCAACCAATGTCTTGTTTCTCCTCTCTACAATTCCATTTAGTTGAGGAGAGTACCTGGTAGTCACTTCCCTTTTGATACCTTTGTCCTGCAAGAACTCATCAAACTCTTTGGAGAAGTATTCTCCCCCTCCATCAGATCTGAGCTTCTTGAGTGATCTACCTGTATGATTCTCCACATGTGTGAGATACTTTTTGAAGCAATCAAACACTTCATTCTTACTCTTGATAAAGTATAGAATAGTACATCTGCTATGGTCGTCAATAAATGAGACATAATACCTTGATCTTGCCAATGAAGGTTCTTTACTTGGTCCCCATGCATCTGTATGTACTAAGTCCAATAAGTTGTTGTGGATGTAGCCTTTGTGGTTGAATGGTTGTCTTTGTGCCTTCCCAATCTGACATGCATCACACATGTTGATCATGTGTTGCTTTGATATGTTCAGCAATCCCAGAACACTTTGATCCTTGCATATATCCTTCAAGGTTCTTTCATTCACATGAGCAAGTCTCTTATGCCACTTCAAGCTCACTTAGGGTTTGAGACCCAAAAGTGAATAGAGCTATGTTCCTGGTTTCTCCTACTTCAAAAGTAAAGAGCCTACCATGATTCTCACCTCTGGCTATCTTCTTGAAGCCTTGACATGGATCTTCCACAAAAGCGCCATGCTGGGTGAACCTAACTTGCAAGCCTTTTTCATCTATTTGGCCTACACTTATTACGTTTTTAGTGATAGTGGGTACATAGAGAACCTTACTCAGAATGTTTGTCCTGCCATTGGAAGCTTTGACCTTACCAATCTTCTCCACATTGTGCTTTGTGCCATCTCCTGTTTGCACTTCATGTCTATGCTTTGGACTTTCCAAGTGAGATAGAAGAGCAATGTTGCCTGCAACATGATTCAAACTTCGTGAACCTCTGTAGAACAAATGATCATCTTCTTTACCTTCTTTGTGGCTTAGATTCATGAGAAGCAATGAGTCTTCATGTGGTTGATTTTCTGAATAATTGTTGAAGTCCCTTCTATTATATCCTCTATTGTTTTTGTTGAGGTTGTGTCCACCTCTACCTCTATTGCTGCCATATCCACCTCTTCCACTTCCTTTCTAGGTCTTCCCATTGAACCAACAATTTTATTGGAAATGAGGTAGGCCTATAGCTCATATCACAGGTCCATGGTTCCATAGATCCAACATCTACAACATAGAATCTAGCAAGCTTCTTATATTGACAAAACATGAACATACCACATTTAATCATACAAATGATGAGACAAAGATAGAGAGAGAGACTAGAAAACATGTGTAAAGTGTTCCGTAAGCCAAGGCTTACTCACACTATCATATATACCAATGTTCAATGTACAATGTGGGAGCAAAACTCTCAACCACTCTATGTGATGAGAAATCGATGGAAGAGTGAATGTACAAATGTAACAAACATATTCAGATGTATGGGCAAAAATTTGAATATACATGAGATGTGTGACCTAATAGGTTATAGAAGAGTGAATATTAGTGACTGAAAGAGGAAGGGTCAGTGTGAAACTGATAATCAACAAACCCTCATCTAAGCTTAGGCTATGGAAGACCCTAAGTCAGATACGTGTGTGAAAAGATCACATACTTAAAAAGTAGCAAAGAATGCTAACAATTTTGCTACCAGAAATCCTCAAACTCATGTGAACACACCTTCTCAAACACCTCATCCAAATATGCATAAAGCATATATGTACTGATTCTCTTGTACCTATGCCGAAAAGGACTCCTCCTGATATGGATGATACTGCCTCCATAAACTCCAAGTAGTACCTGTGTGCATAAAGAGAATATGTACCTGAATACTTAACATAAGATGTAAATCTTATGTTAAACACCATCAAATGTCTTTGAAGTAGCCCGAAATCTTCATGTAGAAGACAATCTTCAAATACACCATGTAGATGGCCGATCCTCACCATCAAGCTGCTAATGACCGAGTCTTCTTTTCATGAGCAAGAGATAACCTCCTCTCTATGAGCTAGAGTGTGAGCACACCCTTCATCTTCTCCAAGAAGAATCTGCAAGAAGAACTCCATAGCTGCTCCTCAACATGCTTCAAGTTAGCACCATGGTTGCCCCATGTGCTATAAGAAACACCACCTCTATTGAGGTCCAAGCTCAAGGCTTGTGTTGAAAACTAGGTGAAGGATACATAAACAATAAGACATGCTCTTCTTATATAGTAGAGGCCTTCAAAAATAAAGCTATATTCAAAAGCACTCTAAAGCTTTATCTTAGAGATCATAGCGATAAAAACTATATTCGCGTTCATCATCAGGAATCTGTGGCTTCTGTTTTTATGAGAAAAGCTAAAGAAAATTGATCGTGTATGCTATCCATATATCAGAAGGCACTGCTGGCGGGATTCGAACCCTCGCCATAGATCTAGGAGGACGACCACTTATCCACGCTGCCCGTCCATATTCGTTGTAGGGAGGCAATAATAAGAGACTCTATATCTCTTGTGTAGTGTGAACAAAAAATGGACCAATGACCATGGGTTTGATACTTTTGACCAATTTGCATGCAACAATCCCCCCTGCATGTCATTTTTGTACAAATTGAACTGAATCTGCAAACTATCATAAGCTTCAAACTATTACAAGCTTCAAACCTTTACTCCCGAACTCACCTTCAAACCTTTTCTTTAAAAGTCTTCTTCAAAACTGAATTTGAATTTTCTTCAAAAATCCTGAACTTGCTGAATATGAACCATAATACTTGAGAAAATATGCAAACTAGCTATCCAATAGTGTACACATCAAGCAATCATTGCTTGACATCAAATGTAGCAAGTACTGAACCTGAACCTGCTATCTCCTGTCTTCATAAACTTGAAAACAAACACTAGGATCCACATATTTGCATTTACGTTCCAAAAAGGTTTCTCAACGTACTTCTATTGTGTCATATAAATACACTAATGAAGAACTAAATCGTGAACCTGCGACTAACAACTCACAACTTAGTGTATTATGAACACCGCTGGTTCATCTCTGACTATACTTAATTCAAATCAACTCAACTCAATTGAAATCAACTGAAATCAATATGAGTCTCATCAAAAAAATCTATGATGCCATCATGTCAACATCCTTGTTCTATCTGTAAGTCTTTCATACTCCTTTCCTTCAAAACCTGGTATAAACATATATGTGTGCACTTCTAAAACATACCTCTCTGAAATGTCAAGCTTCACTTCAATAGAATTTTGGAACCTTCTCTTGAACAGGAACATCCAAACAGGAACTTTCTCCAGACATTCTCATTCTTCCTTCTTCTTTCAAAGTTGGAACATAAAGAGAACCTGACAAAGGAAATATAGGAATACCTGAAATAGGATTACCTGTAGGTATGACTCTGCATTCTTTTACATATGGCTGAAAATAAGTCTTCATGTTTCATCACCCCCGTGGATGATTTAACACTAGTATCCAGAATTCTTCAAAGTATATCAAACTTTATGAAATGTGGAACGTATTCCATCATAAATCTGATCTTGAGTGATCAAATACCTATATCTGAAGCAAAAAATCTCTAAACCCTTTTTATTAGCATTGCAATTGCTAATAGCTTTCATTGTAACTCTTTAGCTTTCCATATTTTAGAATAAGGTTAGCCGAACCTAACATAACAAAACCTTGCCGAAAGCTTTATAGGATTCATAACCTTCTATATCATAACAAGTATCTTCTTCTATCTCTCTACAACACAAATCTGATAGAACCTGAATCTTTGACTTACTTCTTCCAATGCTAAGAATCTTACACAAACAAAGGATAGACAACTGACTCATAAATACTCAAGATCTTTCATGATCATTCAAGATCATTTAAGATCATACAAGATCAATGATCTCTCTTGTGTAGAATCTGCTCTCATCAAACCTTCATGACTGAATGTTTGATTTGCTACCTGAATGTCTCCAAGTGTCCATGCTTTGCACAAAGTTGTAAAACTTTTCTTCAAACAAATCCTTTCCAAGAATCTGCAACTCCTACTTGAAACATAAGTGGACAAACTTCTCACCTTGAGAACTCCAAAAGCTGCAAGTTGATACTTCATATCTTTCATATTCTACCCGGGTGAAATGTGATAGTACCTGCTTGACTTTCTTTTGGCTAACTCCACTTCTCAATCAAGTAAAAGGATCTGATGGAACACCTTTTTGAATACAAACATGTATCCAAAAGTCTAGACAATCATAGAAAGTAGATTCTCCATTGACTTGTACATCAACAATCTGAATTTTCTAAAGTTCTCTGAAAATATTGAATATGAGGTAAGCTTTCCAAACATAAAACCTCAACCCAAGTCTTCAACATCTGCTACAAAAAACTCTTTTACCTTAAGAGTTAGATAAAGAAGAAATATAATTCTCTGCAACTTGTCATATACCAAGTAGCTTTGTATTGACACTCCAAGAATTCTTTGAGGGAACATATAAGTTGAGCGCTCAAAAGCTTCAACTAAAACATAACTCATATATATATACATATATATATATATATATATATATATATATATATATATATATATATATATATATATATATATATATATATATATATATATATATATATATATATATATATATATATATATATATATATGAGTCAAAACATATATCTGCTGCTTTTTCTTTCTCTCAATGCGATTCTTTGTCTAATCTACTAAATCATGACCAAGTGTAATGCAAAACAAGAAACGCTTCATCTTTAGACTTTCTTCACAAGATGTTCTCGTAGACTTGTCTTTGGGTGTAGAGGATAAAATAAAAAAAGTATATGGAAAATATATGAGAAAAGGAAGCCTTACTTTTCTTTTGGAAATGATAGACTTTCTTTTTCTGCATCTTTCTTCCATCTAATGATGATGTTAACATCTTCAAACTTCTCTTCCATACCTTTTGTTCTCTTCATCTTGAAGTAGCAAACACTCTTGACCTCTTCAAATGAACTTTTTTCTCTTTCTCTAGTACTAAGAGTAAGAGATAAAACAAAACATGGTATACAAATGGAAGTGAATATAGAAACATGTTTTATCATCTCCTCATATCTCTGAATCAAAATTATGTTTCAAACGAGTGAAATGACTAAATTCATCAATCTTTTGTGTGAATGATGAATTACCTTTCTAGAGTTACCTCTCTAGATCTCATTTGTACCTTGATATCCAACCAACTTACAACAGAAAAATTGGCTAAAAACAAAAAAAACTCATCCCATCTTCAAATTTGTCTTCTTAGATGAACTTTCTTAAAATGAAAGAGATCTCTCAAAACTCTCTAGAAAAAACCTCTAGATACCTGTTTTGATGTAGCCTTTAACTTTCAAATAATGAAAGTGTATAAAAGCATTCCTTGAATCCTTCAAATCTCTTCATAACTGCCCTTCTAAGACATGACCTGCAAATGATAATCTGATAGTAAAAATTGATACCTCTGATTTGATGTTGATCTGATTCCTTCATCTTCTCTAAACCATTGTCTTCCTTGAATTTGAAGTAGTCTTCTCTTCATCAAGTCTGGGTCTTCAAATAATACTTTTGTAAAGTATTTGCATACTCTTCCAAAAATATTCGACTGCTAACAGATCATCAACTTCATACTCCACACTGATGAATACATATGTGAGTGAATTATCTAATTCTCAAATCTCTACTCATCTAGATTAAGTGTGTATGTCAAATGTTAGAAGATGCCCTTAAATCATATGTTGTAAACCTGGAAGTCTGGGAACCTAGGAATATGAATGAGCCTTAATGCATTGATGCCAAAGATCTAAAGTTCTGAAACCAAAACCTTAGTGCTCTGATACCAAATGTTGGAAATGAGGTAGGCCCATAGCTCATATCATAGGTCCATGGTTCCATAGATCCAACATCTACAACATAGAATCTAGCAATCTTCTTATATTGACAAAACATGAACATACCACATTTAATCATACAAATGATGAGACAAAGATAGAGAGACACTAGACAACATGTGTAAAGTGTTTTGTAAGACAAGGCTTACTCATGGTGGGAATGGTTGTTGGAGGGAACCAATTCACTTTCCTACAATCTAGGAAAAGTGAAGATCTACTTTGATTTACTTTTAGGTGATTGATTGCTTGATTGAATGCAACCCAACCACCACAAATTCGTGGGATTTGGGCTCTATCTTTCCACCTTTACATGTGTAGAGCTCAAAGCTTTTAGAATGGTAAAAGATCCATGAAAAATCTTTTTAAAAAATACAATAAGTGAGCATAAGAAAAAGAATTCTCCAACGGATATTCTTTCGATGTGATAGCCTTTGATGTAGATCAAATCCACCTCAAGCATAGTGTAAGCTTGATGTTCCAATAGTACCCTAGGTGGAAGGTATGATAACTCTTCCTCTACTCTTTGTGCAATAGCCTCTACAATATCATCGATAGGAGGAGATGCATTCTTTTGCTCTTCATCAACTACTAACGAGGGATATAGGAGATGTGAGTCGATTGTAGAAGTCCTATTATTTTGCTACAAAAATCAAACAAGAAATTCCTGAAGAGAGAGAGATAGAAACACACGAGTAGGTTGTAGAAATCATCTCACGTGAAAAAAAAGTATGTAAATGCATGTGAGGATAAGGAGTAAATGTAAGGAAACCAACTTCATCACATAGACAACGTAATCAACATCCAAGGTCTCCATGGAATCTGCTCCATGGGTGTCATACTAGTGTAAGGAGAGGGAGATTACAACCACCACAGACCAGAGAGATGAATATCTTCCCAACCAAGTGCCCATCTTTTTAGCTCTCTCCAAGGATCTTTCGGCCCAGGCACGTTAATAACTATGTCATCAAGTGTGACCCATGTAAGTACATGTGCTCCATGTGACCTACTTAACTAGAGCTAGAGTCTTTTGAAAAGTTGGAAAAGTATACACTTTTCTCCTACCTCCTTGGAGGACTTGAACCCAAGATATCCGAGTAGAGGCTCGAACAGTTTAACCACCAGTTTGCACCACATTACTTGGTTTAGAGAGAAAATGAACTTATAAATCAATGCAACAACATGATTTTGGGCTAGCATAAGATTGACCAACTGTTGGCCGATTTCAAATCTATTTGAACCAATCGAAAACTCATTTACTTTATAAAAACAACATAAAACGGTGGCTCCTACATAGCAACATATTCTCATGTGGCAACCCAAAGTCAAACAAACCTCTTAAAAATAATGCACCACATTCTCTATGATAATCAATGTATAGGGGTTTGTTACGTGATATACATATGTAATAAAACCAATGATACCTCACAGACGTCACATTGGAATGTGAATTTTTCTCATATCTAGAGATGCTATAGTAGGCTAAGAATAGCCTCTTTGTGTAGGAACCAAGTGCTAATCAAACAACCTTGTAGTTTGCATACACCTTGAGATCAATTAAGTATGCATTCAAGTAGGGGCCACATTAGATGGCCTTGCATCAGACTCCATTATGATATCCCATGCACATCATGCATTCCTTGTAATGTGAGGTCCAAACTAACCTATTCACTTTTTCTTTTGGATAGTAATGCTTTCATTTAGGTGATCATTGCTACAAGGTGCAAGAACTTCATAGTTTTGTCCTAGAAAAACTTGAGAGTTGACCAAGGCTCCTGAGCTTAATAGTTTTCAAAATTCATGGCTATCTTGATTAGAAAATGCATGTAGAGTGTAGGGTAAGTAGGCCTTGAAAGAAAAACAATGACATCGCTTTTTATGGATTATTTGATTAAAAAACGTTATAGCCTATTAAGGGTCCATCACTTAGTCCTCTTTAACATATTTTTGGTGATTCTAGGGTTTTACATGGCTACTTAGTATAAATCTAATCTCTATCACACCATTAAGAGCCACCATTATCAGGTCAAGGTAAAACAAGTATCCTCATGTGAAATTTTTCCAATCTATAGACAAGGATGCTTCATCAACAACAACCCCTTCAAACTTTAATCAACTACCCCTTTTCGTTTTTGACACCATTCTTTTTTCATTTGCCTAGTTTCCAAAGTAGGAACGCATAGGGATATCCTACAAGGCTGTGCACAAGCACTTATTCTTTGTTTTTCCCCATGAAATGCATTTATTCTTTGTTTTTTCCCATGAAATGCATGTATTCTTTGTTTTTTCCCATGAAATGCATGAACTAGTACACCCATTACTACTATCATTAAGAAAACCAAGAAATGTCACTTGCAATGTCTATAAAATCTTGTTCTACAAGAACTCAACAAATCCGATGAGCTTCAACAACCATACTTATTTAAGATCAGCTTTCACATTTATCATCCATCAAGGATGACAGACTTTAGGAGGGGGAGCGTTGGAGATGGAAGCTCACCCAGCAGTTTTTTGATGGTTAAACAAGAGAGAAGATGGCCTCTGTTGTTGTGAAGATTGAATATAAGAAACACCATGGATATTCTCAATCAGAACGAGGGCCAACACGGGCCACAAAATTTCCAAATTCTTGTGTTAAATTAGCCACGCTTACATGTACATTTACTTTTAGGAACTATATCAGTAAGCCGTATTTTGTAATTTAGTTCACATTTGTGCAAGCCCAAGAGTCCTCAAGCTTCACGAGTGATTCTCTAGATCTCTTTTATTTTATAGGATTTTAGTGCACTTAATTCGAATAACAAATAAGGATTTAGGACTAGTCTTGACTATGATGAATGTAAGCGTGTGAACATGGTCACAAGTTTTAAAAAGAGGCCTATAAAAGTTAACTTAGTCCTATTCGCAAGTTTTATTTTTCTTATTCTTCTTGTTCATTTCCTTCATCTTGTCAATTGTGATTTCCTTGGGAGCCCTCTTCATTGTGAGTGAGGCTTGGTTGCTTGCTTGTGTGCATGTGTGTATGTGTATGCTCATGCATGTGTGTGTCTAAGTGTGTGGTGAAAGCTCTTCATACCACCCACTCATCTCTCAAATGGACACTTTGTGAGTGAGGAGCCATTGCTTGATGTTGGCGTTGTATGTGTGTCATGCAAGTGGGTCTATATTCAAGCATGTTTTCAAACATGATTTGAGTAACCATGTTTTCAAACATGATTTGAGTAGCAAATAGAGAGCACAGAAAAAAAAGGGCAACATGGAATTTTGCTTCTTAAATAAATGTATACAAATATGGATGTGTACAACCATGCACTTCCATTATGGAGTTTAAATAGAAGATAATTGAAGATCTAGGCTAACTAAGATAACACCCAATGGATGGGAGATAGATGATCAAGGCTATGAAGGATGTACACATACATAGGCTATGTAAGGACCAATTCAACCACTAATTACCTTGAAATGATCAAACTAGCTTAGATTGATTCACTATAATTACGGTGCCTCAATCGGCATAACAAACATGAGAGAGCCCTCCCTAGCTTAGATAGAGAATATTCTAGGGAATATTCCCATTACCATCAGGTTTGAGGGCAATGTCTTGAAGTCTCTTCCAAGGGGTAGCATTGAGGCTTGTTAATGCTTTATCAGGACCTGGTAACTCGTTTTCAGTATTCACATCTAGGGAAACCTCGGTAGGATTATTATTGGAGCTTAAATACATAACATGACCATTTCATATATGCACAGGGAGTGGAGAGACAATAAAGTATCCCTTCATGATTGGGGGAACTGTTTTACAAACGATAACCAAACGAGAGTCATGTGGAAGGGCATTTTCGACGCTCCATAAACTACTCAGACCAATCTTTCTTATCCCTTGATAAAAGGAGAAACTTAACTTCTTCTTTCCCTTGTTGAAGACCTCCTAGTTTCTACTTAGCCAAATGTACCATAAGGTATGTGCTTTCTACAGATTCTATAACACCACGTCCAATCTGCTACAAGTTCCTAGAAGGACTTCTTTCTAACCAAGCACAATGTGAACCTTTTTACAATATTGAAGAGTAAACTTCCAAAATGACTGAGCATGTTTGCAGCTCTAAAACATGTGGGAAAGATCCTCCACCTTGCCACAAAATGCACACAAACCTTCACTCATTTTACACTTCTTGGCTTTTCCGCCACACCAAAGCCCATTGTCGATGATGAACACTCCAGGAAGGAGTGCTTGATATTGTATGGAAAGGACCAAATATATTGGAATGTGTGCCTTCACTAGTGGACATTCCTACTTTCAAACTACACCAACAAGTTTTTGGCAATATCAACAAAATAAAGTGTTATGCACGGTTCTTATGAAGATCATGAACAATGGAAGATCTGATTGGGATAAACACTCGCAAATAGATATATTGCATGAAACTAGAATAAAAGCGGTAGTAGGCATTTATGCTACTAAGTAAAGGAAAAAATCTTACTATGATGCACATATCAAAGATAAAAGTCTGAAAGTCGGAGATTTAGTGTTTGTTTACACTTTGAAACAAAACGCAAAGAAACTACAACAAAGAGGATATGGTCCTTTGATAATAAATAAGATTTCCTCTTATGGAGCCATGAATTTACCTACTCTAGATGGAGATATACTACCAAATTATATAAGTAATTGTAGAGTGAAAAAATATATGGAACCCCTAATGGAACAAATGTTGATTAGACTTTTAGGAGCAAATAGAAAAAAAGAAGAAGATAGAATAAGAGAAGAATCAAGACTAGCAGCCCTAGAGAGAATACGAGAACGTAAGGAATGGATCACATAACCTCATAAAAGATACATATGAGGCAAAGAACCCATTCCCATGGAAAGTTATCACACAAACAACATCAAAACCCTAGGAAACACTCCTAAAAAATCTAAACCTAGAATTTGGAAATGTCGAATATCATTTGGTTGACTCTTTAAGTGATACAAGAGCAACTTTGAGTAGTGTACGTATTTCTTTAATTTTGAGAAATTAAAGATGCCACTCACTCCAAATAAAGCCTACATGATAGGGGTTGGGGGTAACACCATTGAATTCCTAGGAGAGGTAACACTATCATTACATCTAGGAAATAACGCCATGAAACAAAGACGCTTGCTCTATAAGGACTGTGATCTTCTGGAAGGGCTGGTCTTATGACAACATTGGATATATGCATATGAGGTCACAATACATTTGGCTCAAGGATACACATCAACTAAAGTAGCACATAGGTAAGTCTTTAGTCTACTAGATGAAAAACCACTAAAGAGTATGGACATGGAAAACCATACGGTACCAAACCAAAGTATGCATAAGTTAAAATCCCAACCAAACTCCATACCTTAAGAATTCATGCTTCAAGACACTGTGTGTGTCCTACAAGAATCTTGTTCTACCACATGTGATCAGCCAAACCCTCTTTCTCAAGAAATTTTCTTTGAGATTTCTAGTAAGGTCACTCATTCTCAAGAAGATAATGGACAGATAACAACATGCCCATGGTCAAAAGTAACTTAACAACTATGAGGCAAGAAAGTCAAACAAATATGGGTTCGTAAAGATTAGCTCCAAGAGCACCAATACAACCAGGCACAAGAACAAATGACAAACCCTAGAAGAGCAAGACAGTCCAAAGAAGGTAGAGCATAACAATCTAGCCAAAGGGCAATACAACTATGGCTACCCAAATGACTCATGGAAGCTCAAAGACCACAAAAATAATTATGGATCCCAAAGAAGGCATTGAATAAAGCCAAGGAAGAAATTGAACTGTTGGCCCAAAGATCAACATCCAAGCAAAGACTATGGAAATTTCAAAAGTAGATTAAAGAACATTGAGACCAAAGAAACCAAGAGAACTCTATAAGCAAAGCAAAAACATATGGCAGATCAAGACAAAGGAGACCAAAGAATGTGCAAACAAAAAAAAAAATCAAGAGAAGCAGTGCCAGAATTGCACACACAATGAATTGCATGCACCTAGAGTATGCACAAAAGGGGCCACACTACAAGGCCTAGCATTCAGCACATGGCTTCTTCAAACTATTTCATGGTGCACATTTCCTTCAACAGAAATAGTACTTCACTTGTACTTTAGTAATATAGGACTTCTACTAACTATTACTAACAATTGTTTTGGCCATGACTAACCATTTTATGTTTCTTTTCAACAAATATAAAATAAAAAAAATGTATTTAGGTATCATGATTCACTTACTTAGGTGAGGGGGAATATGTTTAAAAGGGGAACAATGAATGCTTCAAAACTATAGACAAACAAAAGCTTTCCTAAATTCTCATATTAATCACACATTGTAAGTCAAGTGCAGATCTGAAAATTTTCCATTAGAATGTTCTGTCATAACAAAAGATCACTAGTTTCGGGATGACCACCAGTTGGAGAACATATTTTCCTATTGATATATTTAGATAGTGATGTGTGTGAACACACTAGGACCACCGAGACTTTTTTCCCTCTTAGGATGCTTTTTTCCCTTGGCTTGTATATATGCCTATAACCCTAACAGGTCACTTATCTTTGTACATTCTAGTGGTAATGCATTTAGTATTGTGTGTTGTGCTCCAAGCTTCTTCTTCTTCCTTGTGTTGTTTGCATGCTTCCACAGACCTCAAAATCCAAGAATTGGTATTAGAGTAGGTCACTGTTTCATCTAGCGCATCGTTGACACCTCTCTAGTCACAGTCTCATAATCACACAAAATTTGGTGTGCATACTCATGTTGATTAGAATATGAAAACGGCTTCACTTTGCGGTGTCAAAATCACGATGTAAGTTTGTTTTTGCCTCTGAATGCACTATCGCAACATTTGTGCATGCAATTTTATCTTTTTGTGCCAAAGATATATAAAGGTTTTGGTTTGCCAGTATAAGCTTCTCTAAGTCTACTATAGGTTTAGCAAAACTCAACAGGGTAGTTATGTTCAATTTTTTGAGATATAATCATTTTTTTGCATTAGGGTATTTTAGTCAATGGCCATGGTTGAAAGTAGTGATGTATTTCATATGTTGGTAGTTGAGGATAAGTTGGACAGTATCACCATTGTGGGCTTATATGATGTGTCATGTATTGGTTGTAAAAGGACTGTGGAATATTGTGTAGCATGTTGCAAAATATCCTTTTTCACCTCCAAAAACAATTTTTGAAGGTAATGGAGATGGCATTGAAGATGGTGATATTCTTCATGTTCCTATTTGTGTTGCAGTTCCTACTGCACCTATTGCAGAGCAAATTTATTGGGATGGTAGAGATGCTCAGGCTCATGCATTGATAGCCTTTTCTATCAAACATGCCATTATTCCTCACATTCACTCTTTCATAACAACTGAGGATGATTGGTATACAATTACCACTTTATACGAGGCAAGGAATGAGGCTCATGTTGATTACCTCCAAAAATAGTTGGAGAGTAAGCACATGAATGAAAGTGATTGCATGGATAATTTTCTGACAAAGATAAAAGATTTGAAAGAATAGTTGATTTTTGCTGATGAATTCTTGCATGAGAGTTCACTTGTGTAGATTTTTCTCAATGGTCTTTCGATTCATATCAAAGTTTTTCTTTCACTCTTCGTTTGATGATGGAAGGCAATCCAAATGCTTTAACATGTTTGAGAAGTTAGTCTCTATTCTATTGCAGGAAGATCAGTCTAAGTAGAACAGGTCCATTATGTGTGTTGTAGATCAAGCTTTCTTGGCTACTCAGAAGGGCAAATGTAAATGGAGCACTTCTATGAGTAAGCAAAAATCTGCTAGTTTTGTAGAATTCAAAGAAGGATGACAAAGAGGAGAAGAAAATAGAAAAGCAATTGTAAAGGAAATGACCATGTCATAAAGAGCTATCCAAAACTGGTTGCTAAAGAGGCAAGGAAGAAAGAAGCTTGAATGGTTGTTGCAAAGGCCTCTACACCCAAAGCATAGTCTACTAATCTTGTGGAGAATGAAGAATGGGCATTTACCACTATTTGTAGTTTTGACCCATCTTTTCATGAACATTGTATGTCTGCAGTAGACTCAAATGTCTGGTACTTTGATAATGGGGCCACCAAACATATTACCTCGTAGCATAGTTTCTTCACGTCACTCAAGCCTACCCCTACACGGAATATTGTCACATGCACCAACAAATCCTCTTATCCTGTTATGGGAGTTGGTAAGATCATTCTGACTACTGTTGATGGTAGTTCTTTTACATTATCAAATGCTTTACTTGTGCCAAGGTTCAAGAAAAATCTATTATTAGTTTTAGCATTAGCGAAGATTGCCTTGGTTGTGAAATTTTTTAATGCCAGATGTACAATTCATGATCTATCAAATGGCAATGTCATTATTGCTTCTCGCATTTTATGTCGTGGGTTGTATAAGCTTATAGACTATGAAAAATTTGTGAATGATTTAGCATTTGCAGTACATGATTCGCAAGCTTTATCAGATGCAAAGCTTTGGCATGCACACTTTGGTCATCTAAATTTTGCTAGTTTGCTACACCTTTAGAAATCTAAAATCATGTCCTTTGTGCCCAAACTTGAGGCACCTGGTAAACATGCATGTGAAGACTGCATTTTGGGCAAAATGAAATGTTCCTCCCTCCCAAAAGATGGTTCAATTCGAGCCACTGGGAAATTATAGCTTGTTCATAGTGATGTATGGGGTCTTATGCAAACACCTTCTTTTGGGAACTATCTTTACTTTGTTACTTTAATCGATGATTTTTCCAAGCATGCATGGGTATATCCATTGAAAGAAAAGTATGTGCTTCAAACTGTTTTTTGTTTTGGCTGAAAATCTCTCTGCATGTAAAATGGGCACCCTCCATTTTGATCGAGGGGGAGAACATATGTCTTCTATTTTTAATGCATTTCTAGCTGAACGTGGGATAAAACATCAATGTATAGTGCCCTATACACCTCAATAGAATGTTGTTGAATGTAAGAACACATCACTTATGGAGATGGCGAGGTGTATGGTCAAGAGTTAGACTTTACCACAGCTTCTAGCTTGAGGCTATTATGTGTGCAACATATGTACTTAACAGGTATCCCACTAAAGCTTGCAGTCTATCACTTGATATGAGGCTTGACATGGTCGAAAAGCCTTTTTTTTGCTCACCTATGTGCTTTTGGTTGTCTGGCATATGCATTAGTGCCTAAACATTGCACGAAATCGGATGATAAAGGAGTGAAATGTATTTTTGTTGGGTATAGTTCTGAAAGCAAAGGCTATCATCTACATCATCATAGACTAGATGCATTTTGGTTAGCCATGATGTTGTTTTTGTGGGAGATGATATTCAACCATTACTTGCATGTACAAAGGAGACATCTATTATCTCCAAACAAATGTATGATACTTTGCTGCCTCTTTTTACAGGTGGACAGTCTATTGCTAGTCCTAATGAGGCAACTTCTTAGCCTTTACAGGTTTGATGTGATGATGCATATAATTCCATTTCTAATGCAGATTTACATGATGCACTCATTGATGAGAGAGCTGATATTGAAGAGGCAAAAACTATGCCAAAATGGCTAGTGTAGACTTTTGTGATAGCAAGTTAGATGCACCTCTGTCATATCATACTCGTTCAGGCTCTCATAGTGCTTCTTTTGCATTAGATTTCTATGCTATGGCAGCCTCTAGTCTCTGTGATGAGAATAAGACTATTTTGTTTGATGAAGCAGAAAATTCATAAAATTAGATGGCTTCTATGTAATCTGAATATGATGCTATAATGAAGAATGGTACCTAGTCTTTATGTGACTTGCATCCTGGCAAGAAGGCCATTGGCACTAAGTGCATATACAAGTTGAAGCATAAGCGTGATGGAACAATTGACAGGTATAAGGCTAGGCTTGTTGCAAAGGTTTATGCTAAAAAAAGAGGCATTGATTTTGATGAGATCTTTGCTCGTACATGTTGAATGACTATTGTTCATAGTGTAGGTGCACTTGCAGCTCATCATGGTTGGAATGTACATCAGTTGGACATTAAAATTGCATTTCTGAATGGTGACTTGTAGGAGGAATTGTATGTTTTTTAGCCCCATGGCTTCATGCAGAAAGGGCATGAGAACAAAGTGTGCAAGTTGAAGAAGGCATTCTATGGTTTGACGTAAGCACAATGTGCTTGATATGAAAAGATACATGCCTATCTGATTGCACATGGTTTTGAGAACATCCAACTGAGAGCACCTTATATATTAAACACGAATGATGTGGTTCTGATCATTGTTGTGTATGTTGATGACATGTTGCTCACTGGTCCTCATGAGAAGCACATTGCTGATTTTAAGGCTGATTTGCATGTCTCATTTGAGATTTTAGATTTGGGAAATTTGCATCATTATTTGGGCATTCAATTTATGCAAGTTGATGGTGGAATAGGTTTGTGTCAAACAAAATATATTGACACATTATTGCAACACTTTGGCCTTGAAGACTACAAACCTATTTCCACTCCTATGGAGATAGGTTTATGATTGAGTCTTCATGATGCACGAGATGCATTTGATGTTTCTCTCTATCAACAAGCTATTGGATGCCTGATTTACTTATGCATTACATTGCTAGATATTTAGTTTGTTATCTCATAGATGAGCAGGTTTATGCAGCGCACAGGTGTCAGGCATTAGTAGGCGGTTAAGCGCATCTTTTGGTAGTTGACTGGTACCCGAATACTTGGATTGTTTTATCCCAAGGGGGGATCACTAGCGCCAAATTTGTGTGCTTTTTGTGACTTTGATTGGGCTGGTTGCTATGACACCCGCTTTTGGAAAGGTTTGGGCTTACTTTCTTTTGTGGATTGATTCCAATTGAGTGCCAGCTCCTTGTTCACCGCATCACTCCCAGGGAGGCCTTTTTTATATATTTAGGTAGTGAAGTGTGTGAACACACTAAGACCACCGGGGCACTTTTTTCCCTCTTTGGGAGGTTTTTCCCCCTCGGCTTGTTTATAATGCCTACAACCCTAATAAGTCACTTATCTTTGTACATTAATGGTAATACATTCATTATTATGTGTTGTGCTCCAAGATTCTTATTCTTCCTTGTGCTATTCATGTGCTTTTGCAGACCTCGAACTCCAACATTTCCTAATCACTATAAGAATCCTTCCACCACTTTCTAGCGATGAGTCAAGATTTTAAAGTTCTTCATGAACTACATCGAGTGATGGACACATGGACCAAGGCAAGAATTCAAGCTTACTTGCAATTTCCAATATATAAGTCAAATTTTGAACGATGCACTCAAGTCATGAGCCTACTACATCCCACGACTGAAAAGCCTTCAGTACTAGAGGCTAGAGTCATGGACTTATAAGGAAATTGACAAACTATGCGATTCAGCCATGAACTCATTTAAGAATTGTTCGGATGGATTAAAGATGGTATTATTGATATAAAGGATAAAAGTCATGACATAAAGAAGAGAACTTTCCTAGACATTAATCAAATGGATATCAAGGAGGAAGTGCATCTAGTGCATTAGCATTTTTTCTTCTCGGACATGCACAAATACACAATACCTCAAAAGGTAGTAGCTCAACTACTATCTGATTCATTCGAACAAAGAGACAATTAGATCTACTTGACCCCATATGTACAAGAAAGGCTCTTTGAAGCTATGAAACAATGGGGCATTAGAAAGTTCTTGAACGGTAGGACCACCTTGACAATATTGATATATCATGTGTTGAATATCCGTGATTATCTAAGGGAAATGCCATCTACATTGGATATGGCAAAATATGTCAAATCAACCACTATACCAAAGAAAAATCATGGTGTTGTGATTGTGGAGAGGAACCTAGCGCCAATATCAAACCAACTATGATAGGACCAAAAAGAAAGATGGGTTTTGATGAGGCATCTACAGCTCCATTGACCAAACACACTTAAGCTCATGCTTGGGATCATCTAGAAAAGAGGAATATTCAACTTTAAATGTCGATCTCAATACACATATTAATGACGATCCACATTGGGATGAATTAAAGTAAATGTTGGATCAACAAGAAGTTGCCAGTGAGCCCATGGACATGAAAGAAGACGTAGTGGAAGAAAAACCATGAGGACTCCAGAAAGGGATAACATACGTACAATTAAAATCAATGATACCACTAGACTTCAAGTTCAAGAAATCGCATTAGAAGGAGGGAAAACTTTTGTCCACCCCAAAGAAGAAGCTCAATATGAAGTGGAAATAATCAATGAACCCATCTTGTCAATAAGGGTTATTGCCGAGCCATCTCCCATGGATGTGCATCATGAAGGGAGTAGCTCTAAGGAGGTTCCAATAAAAGAGGCTGAGCCGACAATTCAGTTACAAATCCGGAAGCGTTTCAACAAGAGTGTACATATGAACAAGGGAAAAGACGTTCTAACAAGGGAAACTCGGATAATACCTCAAACATGTTTGAATGTGGATGTAGCACAAATAAAACCGGTAGTCCAACAGATGATTCAAAGTGCTATGAACACCGAACAATAACTTGTAGAAGGGGACAAAAACTATGAGCAATCACAGAGAAAAGAATCAGTTCAAAGCATTAAATGAGAATCTCTTCGATCAAGTGTTTCAACCCATACATAAATTCAGAAGCTAAAAGAGCAACTCATTGAAGCAATCAACATAATGAACAAATTACAAGGTGAGAATGTTGCCAAGACTACTCAAGTTAATATAATGAAGCAAGACTATGAAAGAGTGTACAGTGAGAACACGGGACTACAAAAGAAACACCTCACAAGTAGAAGTAAAATTTTGGGGACACAAATCAAAGGATATATGGAAGAAGTTGACTCACTCAAGAATCACAATAAGGACTAATGACATCTCTATATGTTGGAGAAACAATCACTCAATTGGATATATATTTGAAGGTCAAAGCTTTAGAAGAAAACCACATGCCTATGTGAAGGGACAAATTTACAAGTGTATTATATTTGTCAAGTTAGTTCACTTTAGTTCTAGAAGTTTTTTAAAAGTTACGAGATTGAGAAAAACTATATAAGTTAGTTTGTATCAACTCACACATAGTGGAAGAGAAGTATTTAGAGTGGGAAAAAGTCATTTTGTATGATTGAGAATAGTCGGGCATTCTCTGCGTGAGAAAGCACCTGTGTATTTTTTAGGTTTCATAGTTATGGAAAGACGATTAAAACTTCTATGTATAAGTCTTCCTTCTCCATCTCTAGAGTTTGTTTTTTGTGTAATGATTTCAAAAGTTGAATTTTTCCAAGAAAGTTGATGCCTGGCATCGAGTTCCAGTTGATAAGTGATGTTTGAAGTGTGCATGAAATCATATATTGTTTTGGCATCTGAAAGGTTGAGGTTTTATGTGGGAATTCGATGCCTGGCATCGAATCCCTGCTGAAAAGTGGCTAAAAACACCTCAAGTCGATGCCCAACATTTAATTCTTGTTGCGAGTCGATGCTAGGCATCGAATTTCCATTTTTAGATAGGCACTCTTACTCTAATAGGTAAAATTTCCAATTTTGGTAGTTAGTCCTAGTCATCTTGTGAAGGCCGTAACTTGAGTTCTAGAGATATATTTCTTGCAAATAATAACTTTTTGGAGAGTTCTTTTCTTCTACTTTCATCTTCCAAAAGATCTTGGCAAAATAATCTTTGTGCTAAGAGAAATTAGCAAAATACTAAAGGTATGTAATTTTAGTGACTGGAAAGTTCTAAAGAAGTAAAGTTCTTGGTTTTTTCTATCATTTCTCAAAGGTTGGAGTGACAATGAGTTAATGGTGACCATAGAGGTTTTCTAGTGGCACATTAATTCATTTCTTGTGATGTTTCACACATCAATAAGTGGTATCAGAGCAGAAAGGTTCTCGAGAGCGGAAGGAATCAAAGGTACAAGAAATTTTGGAAAAGTTTTCATTAAAGTTTGAAAGCTAAAGCATTGGAAGACTCAAGGCATTGGAAGGTTACTTCAAAAGTATCTTCATATGCAAAGAACTTCAAAAGGTATTATCTTTAATCCTTTAAGCTCACAAGCTGCAGCAAAAGGAAAGGAGTATGGCAGATCATATCTCCATTGACAAATTGGACATAGATAATTATCCAACATGGGTAATGAGAATGGAAGCCTTACTTATGAGTAAGGATCACATGGTATATGTAAAAGGTGAAGAAGAGAAGGATCGCATGGTATATGTAACAAGTGAAGAAGAGAAGCCAATACTTGAATCGACCAAAGAAAGAAGAACTAGATGCTTTAAAGCATTGGCAGAAGAAGGATGCAAGTGCAAAAGCTTACATCTACAATACAATCTCAGATCATTTGCTACCACACATCAGAGGATTGGAATCATCTGAAGATATATGGAATGCATTGTAATATCATTTCCAAAGCACTACCAAAGCAAGGAAAGCAAGTCTATAGTCAGAGTTTACAACATTCAAGAAGAAGTCAAGTCAAAGTATTAGTGATTATGTCACTAAGATGAAGGATCTAGCAGATAGTCTTGGATCCATATATGAAGATGTTGAAGATCACAGATTGATTGCTCAATTACTTGCAGGTTTGAGAGGAGATGAAAGGTGGAAACCTTTTGTCTTTTCAACAGAAATTTCTTTGAATCATTTTGTTCTAGATTTGAATCAGTTGCTTAGTTTGATGCTCACATTTGAACAAGACTTGAAGGGAGATGCAGATAAAGGACAAAGTTCTACAATGTTCATGAAGAATAAAAAGAAAGGAGATAAAGGTAAAGCAAAGGATGAAGAAGAGTCAATTTCTCAAGTTTATTATGCAAGAGGTAAAGGCACTACCAGAGGAAGACCAAGAGGCTTTGGAAGAGGAAGAGGTAATCAGATTAACAATAAAAGGCTTGTTGGATCTGTGGATTAAGTAATCATTTGGCTCATGTTTGTTGGCACAATCAGCATAGATTAAATCAAAATCAGAATAACAATAGTAGAGGCAGAGGTGGAAGATATCAAAGTTACTCTCAAAGAGGTAGACAAAGTCAAAGAGGAGGCTATGGTAGAGGTGGAGGAAGAAGTTGGGGATAGAATCAATCCTACAACAACACCTAGTACAACTATGCAAATGACACATACAATGAAAGTCATACATCATTAATGATGAACTCAATCAGCACATTAGATAAAGAAGATCTCAAGGTATTTTACATTGACTCTGGATGTTCTAATCATTTGTCAAGAAACATAGAATTGATGTTAGAACTGGAAAAAGGCATTTCTAGTCATACAGTTCAAATAGGTGATAATACAAGACATAGTGTACATTCAACTGGAAAAGTGAAATGCAAGAGTGGAGCAGATTTGCTAACCAATGTTTTGTATGTTCCCAGAATACCTAAAAACTTGATTAGTGTGGGACAAATAGTTGAAAAAGTTTTTCAAGTCAGGTTTACAAATGAGGGAGTATTTGTTGAAGATCTAGAGAATGGATATAATCAGATTGTCTGTGGTAAGAAAGAAGGTAGACTCTTTACTCTAAGAGTGCAAGGGATATAATCAAACTTTGCTCACACATGGTGAAGGAGGATTATAGAACTTGATCTCTGGCATAAGAGATTAGGTCATTTCAATGAAAGAGGAATTAAAGCTATGGTTGCAAATTAGTCTGTACTAGGACTACCAAATGTGCAGAGTCAACATATGGTTTATAAATGTGAAGCATGTCAGATGGGAAAAGCACATAGGTTACCATTTTAGAAGAAAGGACTCAAACATGATGGATTACTAGAGCTCATTCATACAAAAGAAGGATCTATCAGTGGCTCAAAGTATTATGTTCTTCTCATTGATGATGCTACAAGATGGATAACATTGTATGTTTTGAAGGAAAGATAAGAAATGTTTGGAGCTTTCAAGCATTTTCATGCATATGCAGAGAGAGTCATATGTCAAAAGCTTAAGAGACTAAGGTCTGATGAAGGGGGAGAATACTTCTCCCAAGAGTTCAATGATTATCTTGGGAATGCAGGTATTAAGAGAGAAATATCATGTAGGTATACACCACAACAAAATGGTGTAGCAGAAAGAAGAAACAAGACTTTGGTTGAGTTTGCTAGATCTATGCAGAAGGAGAAAAATTGTCCAAATTATCTTTGGGTTGAGGCTGTAAATATAGCTACATATCTTGTGAATAGATTACCATGTGCAAATCTCAATTGAATGACTCCATATGAAGCTTGGTGGGGTAAGAAACCAATATTAGATAATTGTAAAGTGTTTGGATCAATTGCATATACTTATGTGCCATCACAACTTAGACATAAACTTGAACTAAAGGCAAAAAAATATGTGTTCATTGGTTATGATGAAAAGCAGATGGGTTACAGGTTGTGGAATCCTCTAACCAAACAATTTCTTGTTTCTAGAGATGTTACATTTGATGAACAAAAAAGTTGGTATGCAGATCAAAGTCATGCAACTGAAGAATTTGAAGAAGAGGTAAGAAGATGTGAGAAAGGAAAATCAATTGTGCAGGTAAATGAAGATAAAGACTATATGCAAGAAAGTACATCCAGAAGTGGATTAACAAGAAGAAATGAAGAAGCTCCTATATTTTATGAAGAAGTGTATCTAGACACTTATGAAGCATGTGAACCAAGAAGTTCAAGCAGGACTGGAAGGCAACAAGAAAGGTATTCTTATGATACTTCTTACATAACTCAGAAGAACTATGCATATATGGTCAAAGATGATGAAGAACCTCATAACTATGATGAAACTAAAGGTAAGAAACAATGGGAAGAAGCAATTAAGGAAGAATTCAATGCACTAGAGGAGAACAAGACACTGGAACTTGTTCCTCAACCAAATGGTGAGAAGTTAATTGGAAATAAATGGGTTTATAAAGTGAAGAAGCTTGCAGATGGAAGTATAACCAAATATAAAGCTAGACTGGTGGTGAAAGGCTATGCCCAGACTTATGGCATAGATTATGATGAGACATTCAGTCCTGTAGCTAAGATGTCAACTATAAGGACAGCAGCTTCAAAAGGATGGACTCTGAGTCAATTGGATATAAAGAATGCATTCTTGAATGGATACATATCAGATGATGTATACATGGAACAACCTCAAGGGTTTATAGATTCCAAGTATCCAAATTTTGTTTGCAAATTGACAAGAGCACTTTATGGATTGAAGCAAGCTCCAAGAGCATGGAACTATAGATTGGTGAAGTATCTCAATGGTCTTGGATATCAACGTTCAAAAGCAAATCCAAATCTACTTATCAAAAGAATAGAGGAAGGTACAATCTACATTTGTATTTATTTAGATGACATTATAATCACAGGTACTTCATCATACTTTCTTGGAATGGAAGTCACTTATATAGATCATGGCATATATGTGTCTCAAGAAAGGTGTCTTTTGAAATTGTTGAAGAATTTTGGAATGGAAAATTGTAGAGAAGCTTCAACTCCACTAGAAGTCAACCACAAGCTCAGTAAATATGATGGTGCATAATATAAAGATATGAGGAAGTATCAATCTCTTGTGGGTAGTTTGATTTATGCTACACTGACAAGACTTGATCTTAGTTATGCAGTGGGAGTTTGGCACAATTCATGCATTGTCCAAAGGACCCACATTGGATTGCAAGTCAAAGAGTTCTTAGATATATCAAAGGAACTATAAAGGAAGGATTATATTATCCTTTTACTTCAAATTTGAAGTTGAGAGCCTATAGTGATTCAGACTAGGAAGGTAATCAAGATGACAGGAGATCAGCACATGGATACATGATATATATTGGTGATAAGATTGTAAGTTGGTGTTCAAAGAAACAACATACAGTAGCATTATTTTTAAAGCTGTGGATTTTGACTCCCTTAAATCATACAACTCTCTTCATTTTTCTTTTACCATTGACTAGGATAACTCCAATCTCTTTAAACTTTGAATGTCTTCAAGAAGTGTATGTAAACAATAAAAGAGATGTACTATGAACATTGAACAAGCTCTTAGGCTTGCTCCATATAGCAACAACTCCCCCTCAATCTAAGATGCTTGAAATCTTCATTTCCTCATCACTTCCTATGATCCAATCATAGCTTTGCACTTGTTCAACTTAACTCCATCCAATGTCTTGGTCATTATGTCTCCACATTCTTGGTGAGTAGATACATATGACAATTCAATTTCTTTACATGTGATCTTTTCTCTAGCATAGTGATAATGCACTTCTATGTGCTTGGTCTTGCCATGGTAGATTGGCTTAGTTGCTAGATGTAATCAACTAATGTTGTCCCAAAAAATGTGAGGAGTAGAGAAATTAATGATGAAAGTGCAATAGTGGATTGATTCTTTGAAGACCATGGGATAACGTGAGCACCTACAAAGGTGAGATATCATGATGTACTTCTCCGATAATCTTTAGAACCTGCCCAATCTACATCATAGACGATTTTGATATCTATATAAGATGTGTATGGATAATACAAACCTTCATTAATTGTTCCCTTCAAGTATTTGAGTATTCTCTTAGCTACTTCCACGTGAGATTTTTTAGGAGAGTGCATAAATTGACTTAGTACCCTTGCACTATAGCAAATGTCTAGCCTAGCCAATGTTGCATAGTTCAAGCTACCCACTAAACTCTCATAACTAGTTGTATCTCCAATTTGCTATCCTTCATGAGCACTTAGCTTCTAATTCATCTCCATAGGTGTACGTTCAACCTTTAAGTTATCCATTTTAAACTTAGCAAGGATATTTTTTATTTATTTCCTTTGACTGAGATACATACCCTTTTTTGTATACTCTACTTCCAACCCTAGGAAGTATGTGAGTTTCCCTAAGTCACTAATTTTGAAATTTTCTTTACTTTGAAGCTTGATCCTCCTTATGTTGTCATCATGATCACCTGTGATTATTATATCATCAACATACACATAGAGATATATGGCTGCATATTGATTCCTCTTGATGAAGAGTGAAGGATCTGCTTCGCTAACCATAAATCCTTTATCTTGCAAATAGGTGACAAGACTATGATTCCAAGTTTTTGGGTCTTGCTTTAGACCATATAGGGCCTTTGTTAACTTGCACACATGTTCATGGAATGATGAATCTTCAAAACTAGGATGTTGAGCCATATGTACCTCTTGAGATATCCAACCATTTACGAATACATTTTTTACATCCATCTGGTAAATCTTACAATTCAAGGAATCTGGAATGCTCATAAGCACTCTGATAGTTTGCATCTTTGCTATAGGTAAAGAAATATATTCGTATTCAATCCCTTGTGTTTTTGTATACACTTTGTTCACAAGTCTTTCTTTATACATATTGATAGTTCCATCATAGTTTTTCTTTACTATGTACATCCATCTTGATCCAATGATCTTCATAGTTGAGGTCTTGTGCACCAACTACCAATTATGATTTTCATGTAGAGATTCAATGCCTTCCTTCATGGAATTCATCCAGTATGGTTTCTTCTTTTCTTCATCATAAGATGAGCGCTCCTCAGAGTTTGAATCCTATGCTAAATAGATACAGTGTTTGTTGATCAGATGTATAATAGCCATACCTTTTTGGGTTTTGCTTTTCTCTATTTGAACTTCTGATTGTTTGTTGATAGGATTCGGCTACCTCCCTCAACTCCTACCCTTTTGATTAGTATCATAGCCTATGAATACACATTTCTCTACCTTGGGATCCAATAAATCTCTTATTAGTGAAGGTATGTGAGCATATGCAATGTACCCAAAAATCCTACAATGATCCTAGCTAGGTTTTCTTCCATTCCATGCCTCATATGGATGCATGCCATCTAGATACTTTGATGGTAGACTATTTATCAAATAGGTTGCACTAGATACTACCTTTGCCCACAGATGGTTAGGAATTTTCTTCTCATTCAACGTTGACCTTGCAGCCTCCAAAATTGTTCTATTTCTTCTCTCTACCACTCCATTCAACTCAAGAATGGTGTTGATTTCCCTTTTGATTCCTCTCTCTTGGAGATAAAAATCAAAATCATGGGAGAAGTATTCTCCCCCTCCACCTAACCTTAGTCTTTTGAGGGTTTTACCTATGGATTCTCCATAAGAGCTAGGTACTTTTTAAAGCATGAAAACATTCATCCTTATGCTTCATAAAATATAAGATATTCCATATGCTACAACCATCTATGAATGACACATAGTACCTATATCTATAAATAATAGGTTCCTTGCTTGGTCCCCATACATCTCAATGGATAAGCTCCAAGAGATCTCGATGTATGTAGCCTTTCTTGGTGAATGGTTGCCTATGTGACTTACCAAACTAGCATGCACTACACTTGTGTATCATGTTTTTTTTTTTATATGTTGGGTAGTCCAAGTACACTCTGATCTCTACTAATTTGTTTGAGTATCTTTCTCCAATGTGAGCTAGGCTCTTATGCCAAACCTCTAACTTTCATAGGGTTTGAGTGCCATAGTTGAACAACGAAATGTTCTTCGTGTCTTGGAGTTCAAAAGTGAACAACCTACCTATCTCCTCTCCTTTTGCTATCTTCCTAGATCCCTGATATGGGTCTTCAATATATGCTCCATGTTTGGAAATTTCACCTCCAAACCTTTCTCAATGATGTGACCTACAGTAATAAGGTTCTTTGTGATGTAGACATATAGATGACTCTGCTTAGCAGATTATGTTACCATTAGATGTCTTCAAATTACCTATCTTCACAACTCAATATCTTGTGTCATCTCCTCTTTGGACTTCATATTTGTTCTTTGGATCTTCCAAGTCTGAGAGTATAGCCATATTTCCTGCCATATGATTTGAGCATCCATAGTCTATGTAAAACACATGCTCATCAGACTTACCGTCCTTCATTGTCATGTTCATGAGTAGAAGTGAATCCTCTTGAGCTTGATCATTTGTGTAGTTTTTGTAGTTTCTCCTTTCTTTGTATCCACCTAGATAATTGTTTCTCTATGAGTTGTTATTATATCCATACAAATTATTGAATGTACCTCTTGAGTTTCCATAACCTCATCTATTGTATCATCTTCCTCTTTGATTCCTTGGATTCGTGAAACAATTTTGTGTGATGTGATTTGTTAGACCACATATAACTTAGGGTGATGAGGTTTGAGCTCTCCCCTTACCTTTTATACTTGCTCTACCTCTTCCTCTTGAGCCACTAAATATACCTACAATATTGGCTTCAGAGTTATTTAATTCATCATTAGATTTCTTACCTTCACCTTTGTTTTCCTTACCTTCATTCTTATCTATATAGAGGGTAGATGATTGTTTACCTTTCTGGATCTCACCATTCTTCATAAGCTTTGTTTCATTTGTGAAATGTTTCCCCATGAGTGTGTTGAATTTAGGTACTTGCATGTACATGTACAAGTCCATAGTTGTGGTGAAGATTTCTAATTTGTTATCAGCTTTAATCCCATTGATGAATTTACTCACAATTCACTCCTCATCAATGATGTGTCCAATACTCCTAAGTTTCTTTGCAATATCCTTCATCTTAGTAACAAAGTCAATCACATTTCCTTGGGCATCTTCTTGAGTATTGTAAACTCTATCCATAGGTGATTGTTCATGGCTTTGGTGCTTGAGGAGAATGAAAGAAGTTGGAGAAGCTTGGAGAGGCTTGGAAAGTTGAGTTATCAAGTGGTGAACTTGGTCTAGCAAACCAACATAGGACTAGCCCAACATCTTTGGAAATGAAAAGTACACCTTGTAGGCTTGTGGTTAGTGCAATAAAACCCAGTAGGTACTTTAGAACATCAACAAGAACTAGTTGATCCTAAATGAATAACTTGCACCTTGATTAGCTCACAAAAACCTTCTAAAAATGGATGGAAGTTATGACTTCAAACATTACGAGCAGCCATCACAATTACAATTGGACAAATTCCTATTAAGATCATGTCATAAATAGGTTGGCTTGCTAAAATGTATAAAGTCCCTAATTTATATCAATCCATCAAACAAAAATAACCTTAACACTGATTGGATATCATCTTGATTTTTTAGGGATGTGCAAACAATGACTCTAAGACTATAAAATTCGGATTTCTTTGGAATTACTAAACCAAATGACTTGAGACATTGTAAACATAAGGTAAACAGTCATACCTTTCCAATGAATGCTTAAAAACTTGATTTAGAGCTCTATAGAGAGAGCAATAGTCACTCCAAGTGACTAAGTATGAGGAAGAAGGTGGAGAGAATAGAAGTGGTACCAAGCAATGATCAAAGAGTATATGTATTGCTTCAAGTCAACACTCTAATTAATGTAAAAATGTTTTTGAGTCTTTATAATACTCTTGAGGATATGACCATGAATTTTCTTCATGAATTTGAATTCGAAATTAGGTGGATTTGGTAGCTTAGATTGATTGGAATCTTTTTTTACAATATAGGAAAAGAGAAAGTTGAAGTCACATCTACTTCTTGATTGATTGATTGAGAATCAATCTCAAACACTTCTAACTCATGGCTTTTTGGAACTTTTATGTTTTCCTTTTACAAAGGTAAATACCTTGAACCTTACAAGAAATTATCATAAGTGGTGAAAAACTTAATACAAAGAAATAATTTGCACATAAGTATTATTCTTCAAGGTACATATATGGCACCATCCAAATGATGGAGTTGATGTAGAGCATATCCACCTCAAGCATAATGAAAACTTGATGTTCCAACAACCCCCCTCGAGCTAAAGTATGCTTGAATCTTCATTCTTTGATAGGTTGAATACCTTCCATAGCTTTTAATCTACAAAGCTTTATCCCATCAAGTGCCTTTGCCATCATATCTACTATTTGCTTCTCAGTAGGAACACATGAAATGTCAATTTCCTTTTCCATAAGCTTCTCTCTTACAAAGTGGTAATGGAATTCTATGTGCTTTGTCCTTGCATGAAAAATTGGATTTGTAGCGAGATGCATAGAACTTGCATTGTCTCCAATTAAGTGAGGTTTGGAACTTACAAGTCCGAAATATGAGTACAACTCCTTGAGCCATATTGCTTCTTGAGTTGCAATGGCAAGAAGGCATTGCTCAATGAGGGTAGAATGAGAGAGCTATGAGTTGAGCTCCTCTTCTCAATGAAGGTACATGAAAATGATCTCTGAACCTCGAGATTACAGGCGGGATTTTCTTTCCAAGTTTCATAGCTTTGTGTTGGATCCAACCATTTGAATTCAAATTTAAATCCTCACCTGAAAGTAATCCTAAAGTATAGGATTGATTCTCTCTTGACTTTAACTACCAAATGATACGAGATTCCAAGATTCCTAACTCCTCGTGGGTCTATATTACTTTTACAATGAGTAATTAGACTCAAAGTTACAAGAGGTTGTACATATGAAGATTCTCAAGTGATATGCTAATACATTAGGCTTATGTGTATTCATCAAGTATGTAGGCTTGGGTTTTAATTGCACCAACAGCTCCCCCTCAAGCCTAACATGCTTGATTTTCATTGCTCGTTGATCTCTTGTAGCCCAATCATTAATTTGAACATGTTCAACTTTGTTCCATCCAATGCTTTAGTGAGTAAGTTTGCATATTGAAAATGAGTTGATACATATGCTAACTGGATATCCTTGCTTAGAAATTTTTCTCTAACATAATGATAATGCACTTCAATGTGCTTAGTCATGGCATGGTACATAGGATTAGCAACCAAGTGAAGTGAGCCAGTATTATCTCCAAATATAGTTGCAGTGTAGGAATGTATCTCCAAATCTGCATACAATTGCTTAAGCCACATAGCTTTTCTGGGTTGCATTAGCCAGGCCTCTATACTCTGCTTTTGTGGAAGATAAGGCCATAGTTGGTTGCTTCTTGGATGACCATGAAATGAGCTTTGACCATGCAAAAGATAGATACCCTGAGGTGCTCCTCCTATCATCCTTGGAGCCAACCCAATTTGCTTCAAAGTATAACTTTATATCTATGTCAGAAGTGAAGGCTTAGAATAACCCATCATTCATTGTACCCTTTAGGTACTTAAGCACCCTCTTTGCAGCTTCCATGTGTGGCTTCCTTGGAACATGCATGAATTGACTTAGTGTACTAACAGCATATGCAATATCCACTCTTGTTAGGGTGGCATAATTAAGACTACCTACAAGTTGTTGATACCCTATAATATCATCAAGTGGTTCACCTTCATGTGAACTTAACTTATGATTGATCTCCATAGGGATACCTGAAACTTTAGTGTTCTCCATCTTAAACTTTACCAGCATATCATTTATGTACTTCCTTTCTATGATGAATATACCTGAATCTGTATACACAAGTTCTAAGCCAAGGAAATAGGTTAACAACCCTAGATCACTGATTTTGAATTCCTTCATCAATTGAACCTTGACTTGCTTGATACCATCAGAATCATTACCTATAATAATGATGTCATCTACATAGACACACAAGTAGATGATCTCTGATTTGTTATTCTTCACAAACAAAGAAGAATATGCCTTGCTTGCTATAAAACCTTGATCATGAAAATAGGTAACAAGTCTATGGTTCCAAGCTCTGAGAGCTTGCTTGAGACCATAGAGTGCTTTTCTAGGCTTGCATTCATATCCTGCCTTTTCTTCATCTTCAAACCTTGGTGGTTGTGCCATATACACTTCCTCTAATATCCAACCATTTAAAAAAGAATTATTGACATCTAACTGATATAAGTTCCAATTTTTTGATGCAACAAGACTTATCAATACCCTGATTGTTGGCATTTTTTCCATAGGTGAAAATGTTTCTTCATAATCTACTCCATGTGTTTAGGCAAATCCTTTTACCACTAGTCTTTCCTTCTACCTATTTATAGAACCATCAGAGTTCTTTTTAACTTTATATATCCACCTTGAACCAATTACTTTCATATCTGGTTTCTTGGGAACTAGGTCCCAAGTGTGATTTTCCTACAATGCATGCACTTCCTCCTTCATGGCTTCTACCCATTCTCTCTTTTTCTTAGTCTCTTCAAGTGAAGATGGCTCCTCTGACATTGAATCTAAGTGGTATATACAGAGTGCTTTGTGACTAGGGATGTATCATATCCATACCTTATGGGCTTCTTACTTTCTCTTTGTGACCTCCTTAATGCTTGATTGGAAGATTCAGGTAGATCCTCTAATTGTTTGTATTTGAACTTGCCTCTTGACTTCCAAGCTTTGAAATCAATCTTCTCCTCATCTTCTGAGTTGATGTCATCTGCTTGGTGTTGGTCTTCATGAGTTAGGGTTGGAAAATCATTTTCCAAGTCATATGGTAGTTTAACCTTCTTGCAATCATCTTCAAACCAAGAGTTATTCTCATCAAAGAATACATCCCTACTAACTATGAATGCCTTATTAGTGGGATTATAAAGTCTATATCCCTTTTCTGATCATACCCAATGAAGATGCACTTCTCAACCTTAGGGTCAAGTTTTCCTCTGATCTGTGATGGGATGTGTGCATAGGCAATGCACTCAAATATTTTGCAATGATCCAGTGAAGGTATCTTGCCATTCCAAGCTTTATATGGTGTCATGCCATCCAATGACTTGGATGGAAGCATGTTAACCAAATAAGTAGCTGTAGAAACAACCTCTATCCATCAATAATTAGGTAATTTTATCTCATTTAGCATAGACCTCGCTGCCTCAACAATTAACGTGTTCCTTCTCTATGCCACTCCAGTCAATTCAAAAGTATACCTGGTTGTTACTTCCCTCTTTATGCCTTTTTCCTATAGAAATAGATCAAACTCATGTGAAAGTAATCACCACCTCCATCAGACGTGATTTTCTTCAAGCTCCTTCCCGTTTGGTTTTCCACTAATGCCAAATATTTCTTAAAGTGTAAACACGTCATCCTTATGCTTCATAAAATAGAGAATTTTCCATCTACTATAATCATCAATGAAAGTGACATAGTACCTTGAACCTGACATAGATGGATCTTTGCTAGGACCCCACACATTCGTGTGTAAAAGCTCCAAATAATCTTCATGGATGTTTCCTTTTCTGTTGAATGGTTGCCTATGAGCTTTGCCAAATTGGCAAGCTCCACATTTGTAATTGATTTTAGTAATTATGACCTTGCAAGAGCATCCTTTGCACACCATGTGGTTAGCCTCTTGCTCTTCCCTTGTTGGTTGATTCTTGCTCTTGAAGATTGGCATATCTTCATCTCCTAAGATGTATCCATATAAGTTTCTCCCTTGGAGGTATGTTTGCATCCTTAGGGACCATGTTGAGTAGTTGTTCCTATCCAACTTGTCAATGAAGGATGGAAAACCATCTCCCATCTTGATTGTGCTTGCTTTGATACCACTATTGGAAGAGATGGTGGATAATCACAAGAGATGAGTTGGTATAGCTAAAACCTGCTTCACACTTCCTATAAGTGATGGCTAGAGAGTGTTGTGGGCCTTCTTAGATAACTAATAAGCATAAATGATCATATATGTTGCTTGGAAGATGATGCACAAATGATAGGATCAAAACAGATAAGTGTGTATATGATCTAATGCATAAAACTTGCTATTTTGGTTTAGACATCTGCTCAGTGCTTCACTTAATTCTCTCTGTACAGTAGCAATTCCATGTACAGAGGATTATGGTTAGCAAGTATGGAGACACTCCCGACTTTTACGAGCATACATAGTCACAGACCCATGAATAAACTTTTATTAATATCTAACGATTGAGTGAACCAAAGTAGATGAAACTTTGTGAGATCAAAATAGATAGTATGCTGAATATGTCATGATTTGAATAATCCAAAATGATGCACTACATAGTGAGAACTAGCGTAGAAAAGATCACTGTTCTTATAGAGTATGACAGAGACATGAGAGTAGGAAGTAAGGAACATGTATTGACTAAATCATTTGAAATTACAAAGTCATTGGCAATAAGGCATTGGTCAATGAGGGTAGAATGAGAGAGCTATGGTTTGAGCTCCTCTTCTCAATGAAGGTACATGAAAATGATCTCTAAACCTCGAGATTACACGTGGGATTTTCTTTCCAAGTTTTATAGCTTTGTGTTGGAGCCAACCATTTGAATTCAAATTCAAATCCTCACCTAAAAGTAATCCTAAAGTATAGGATCGATTCTCTCTTGACTTTAACTACCAAATGATACAAGATTCCAAGCTTCCTAACTCCTTGTGGGTCTATACTACTTTTACAATGAGTAATTAGAATCAAAGTTACAAGACGTTGTACATATGAAGCTTCTCGAGTGATATGCTAATAAATCAGGCTTATGTGTATTCATCAAGTATGTAGGCTTGGGTTTTAATTGCACCAACACGTGATACCAATTTTGAACGTGCAAATGCTAAGTATCCAGAGGTACTTCTTCTATCATCTTTCACTCTTGCCTAATCTGCATTTGAATAGATTTTGATATCCAAATCTAACCAGTAAGCATAATAGATGGCTTCATTAAGTGTCCCTTTGAGGTACCTGAGTACTCTCTTTGTAGCATCCATGTGTGGCCTTCTAGGTGAGTGCATGAATAGACTAAGCACTCCCACATTATATGATATGTCTGGTCTTGTGTGAGTAGCATATATCAAGCTACCAACTAAGCTTTGATACTCTTTAGGATCATCAATCTGCTGACCTTCATAAACACTTAGTTTATGGTTCAATTCCAAAGAAGTACTTGTAATTTTGTGTTCTCCATTCTGAGCTTGAGAAGTAGGTCTTGAATGTATCTTCTCTAAGTTAGATACATCCCTTCATCTATAGAAATCACTTGCATACCTAGTAAATATGTGAGCCCACCTAAGTCACTGATTTTGAACTCCTCTTGCATGTGTCTCTTGATGCTTTGAATGCCATTGAGATCATCACCTCTCACAATAATATCATCTACATATACACATAGATAGATAACCTCATTGTGGTCCATTTTGATGAATAAAGAAGGATATGAGTTGGTAGGTTATAACCCTAATCTTGAAGGTATATTACCAACCTATAATTCCAAGCTCTAGGAGCTTGTTTCAATCCATAGAATGCTTTCTTAAGTTTGCAATATAAGATGTATGATTAGGGTTTCCAAAACCTACTGGTTGTGACATGTATACCTCTTCACTTATCCAACAATTTAGGAATGCATTTTTCACATCAAACTAGAGGAGTATCCAATTTCTTGCAGGTGCTACACTTATCAATGTTTTGATTGTAATCATCTTTCCAAATGGTGGGAATGTTTCTAGTCTATAACATGCTTTTATGAGCATCATTTGACAACTAATCTTGCCTTGTACCTGAAATTGATCCATCTAAGTTTCTTTTGAACTTTTTATACCCATTTGCAACCAATTATCTTTTGATTGAGTGACATTGGAACCAAATCCGAAGTTGTCATATCCTTCAATGCATCTATTTCTAGCCTTTTCCCAATTAGGGTTTTCCTTTGCCTCTTCATAGGTTGAGGGTTCCTCTAAAATTGAGTCCTTTACTAAGTAGATTGAATGTTTTGTAACAAATGTGGAATCATATCCATACCTTTCTAGTTTTCTTTTCTCCCTTGTTCACCTTCTAGGTGCTTGCTTGGAGCACTCTCCACACTCTTGCATCATTGCTTTGCCTCTTGGCTTCCATAGTCGTAATCCTTTTCCTTTTCATCTTGTTCATCATTTGTATCACTTCTTGGATCTTGGACCTATGTATCATGCTTGCTAACTAATTGATCAGAATCACAATCAAGATCGTATGGTAGAGTTACCTTTTATTTTTCTTCATCATACCAACACCTGTGTTCTTTAAACACAACATCTCTACTTGAAGAGAATTGCTTGGTTGAAGGATTATAGAACCCATAACCCATCTGAGTTGAATCATACCCAATAAATACTGCCTTTGTTGCCTTTTGACCTAGATTACCCCTTATATGTGATGGTACATGAACATAAGCTAAACAACCAAACAACTTGCAATGTCCTAGACTAGGTTTCCTTCCATACCATGCTTCATAAGGATTCATACCTTGGAGTGATTTGGATGGTTGTCTATTGACAAGATACACAATAGTTAAAATAGCCTCTGCCCATAGATAATGTGGAAACCTCTTCTCTTCAAGCATTATTCTAGTTGATCCAAACTATGTCTTGTTTCTCCTCTTTACAGTTCCATTCAGTTGAGGAGAGTACTTAGTAGTCATCTCCCTTTTGATACCTTTATCTTGCAAGAACTCATCAAAATATTTGGAGAAGTATTCTCCCCCTCTATCAGATATGAGCCTCTTGAGTGATCTACTTGTATGATTCTCTAGATGTGCTAGATACTCTTTGAAGCAATCAAGCACTTCATTCTTACTCTTGATAAAGTACAGAATAGTCCATCCACTACGGTCATCAATAAATGAGACATAATACCTTGATCCTCCCAATGAAGGTTCTTGGTTTGGCCCCAATACATTTGTATTTACTAAGTCCAATATTGTGGATGTAGCCTTCGTGGTTGAATGGTTGTCTTTGAGCCTTCCCAATCTGACATGCATCACATCTATTGATCATGTGTTGCTTTGTTATGTTTGGTAATCCAAGAAAAATTTGATCCCTACATATATCCTTCAAGGTTCTTTCATTCACATATGCTAGCCTCTTATGTCACACTCCAAGCTCACTTAGGGTTTGAGACCCAAAGTTCAATAGAGCTATGTTTTGGTTTCTCCTACTTAAAAAGTAAAGATCCTACCAGGCTTCTAACATCTGGCTATCTTCTTGAAGCCTTGACATGGATCTTCCACAAAAGCTCCATGTTGGGTGAACCTAACTTGCAAGCCTTTCTCAAATATTTGGCCTACACTTATTAGGTCTTTTGTAATAGTGGGAACATAGAGTACCTTGCTCAAAATATTTGTCCTACCATTGGAAGCTTTGACATTACCAATCCTCTCTTCTCCGTCATGCCAAAATCTCGATCTGAGCTTGTTTCAGCCTCTGAATGCACTATCACAGCGCTTGTGTAGGCTATTTCATCTTTTTGTGCCAAAGATATATAGAGGTTTCAGTTCACTATTATAAGCATCTCGAAGTTTGCTAGAGGTTTAGCAGAATGCATCAGGGTAGTTTTGTTCAACTTTTTTAGATATAGTTAGTTTTCTACATCAGGGTATTTTAGTTAGTGGCCATGGCTTCAAGTAGTGATGTATTCCATATGCTGGTTGTTGAGGATAAGTTGGATGGTACCAATTACCCATTGAGGGCTTGTATGATGTGACATGTATTGGTTGCAAAAGGACTATGGAAATTTCTGAAGGGTGTTGAAAAACATCCTATTACACCTACAAATACAGGTATTGAAGTTGATGTAGATGGTATTGAAGATGTTGATATTTTCAGATTCTTGTTCATGCTGGAGTTTCTAATGCACCTATTATAGAGAAAATTCATTGGGATGGCAGAGATGCTCAAGCACATGCATTGATAGCGTTATCTATCAAACATGCCATTATTCCTCACATTCGGTCTTGTAGAACAACTAAGGATGCTTGGGATACACTTACCACCTTGTGCTAGGCTAGGAATGAGGCTCATGTTGCTTACCTCTAAAAATAGCTAGAGAGTGAGCATAAGAATAAAGGTCATTTTATGGACAATTTTCTAACAAAGATCAAGGATTTGAAGGAACAATTGATTTTTGGTGATGAAGTCATGCCAAATAGCTCACTTGTGTAGAACGTTGTGAATGGTCTTCATGATTCATATTAGAGTTTTGCTTCTACTCTTCATTTGATGATGAAAGGAAATCCAAATGCCTTGTCAATTGAGGAGTTAGTCTTTGTTCTACTACAGGAAGATTATTCTAGGCAGAATAGGACCATTATGCATGTTGCAGATCAAGATTTCCTCGCTAGTTAGAAGGGCAAAGGAAAATGGAGATCATTTACTAGTAAGAAAAAATCTACAAATTCCAAAGAAGGAAGACAAAGATGAGAAGAAATCAAAAAGTAGAAATTGTTTTGGAAATATTGTAAGGCAAATGATCATGTCATTAAGAGCTGTCCAAAACTTGCTAGTAAAGAGGCAAAGCAGAAAGAGACCAGAATGGTTGTTGCAGAGGCCTCTACACCAAAAACAGAGTCTGCTAATCTTTTGCAGAATGAAGAATGGTCGTTTACTACTATTTGTAGTGTTGGCCCATGTTTTCCTGAATAGTGTATGTCTATGGTACAATCAGATGTTTGGTACTTTGATAGTGGGGCAACCAAACATATTACCTTGCAGTGTAGTTTCTTCACTTCACTCGAGCCTACCCCTAGAGGGAATACTATCACATGCACCAACAAATCCTCTTATCCTGTCATGGGAGTTGGTAAGATCATCTGACTACTGCTGATGGTAGTTCTTTCACTTTGTCAGATGCTTTATTTGTGCCAGGGATCAAGAAAAATTTGTTATCAGTTTCTACATTAGCCAAGATTGGCTTGGTTGTGAAATTTGTTGATGACAGATGTATAGTTCATGATCTCTCAAATGGTGACATGGTTATTGCTTTTGGCATTTTATGTCGTGGGTTGTATAAGCTCATAGACTATGAAAAATCTATGAATGATTCAGCATGTGTAGTACATGATTGTCAGGCTATGCCAGATGCAAAGCTTTGGCATGCACGCTTTGGTCGTCTCAATTTTGCTAGTTTGCTACACCTAGAGAAATCTAAAATGGTGTCTCCTCTTTGCCCAAACTTGAGGCTCTACCCAAAAAACATGTCTGTGAAGGCTATATTTTGGGCAAAATGCAACATTCCCCTTTCCAAAAGATGGTTCAATTTGGGCTACCAAAAAATTGCATCTTGTACATAGTGATGTCTATGGTCCTATGAAGATACATTCTTTTGGAAACTATCTTTACTTCGTGACTTTCACTGATGATTTTTCTAGGCATGCATGGGTATATCCACTCAAAGAAAAGTCCAAAGTGTTCATGTGCTCCAAACAGTTTTTGATTTTGGCTGAAAATCTACCAGCATGTGAAATGGGCACCCACTGTTCTGATCGAGGAGGGGAATATATGTCTTTTGACTTTAATGCATTTTTGGCTGAATGTGGGATAAAACATCAGTGTACAATGCCATATATACCTCAATAAAATGGAATTGCTGAACGAAAGAGCAAGTCACTCATGGAGATGGCGAGGTGTATGGTCAACATTCAAACTTTACCACATAGTTTTTGGCTTGAGGCGTGAGTGCCATAGCAACTATCCCAATCAAAAAACGCATGTAAAATCTCATAGTAGTGATCCCTCCTTGGGATAAAAAAATCCAAGTAGTAGGGTATCACTCATGTAGCAAAAGATGCACTCCACTACCTACCAATGCTTGATACCTTGGAAATACATAAACATGCTCAAAGGCTAAGTAATGCATAAGTAAATCAAGCATCCAATAGCATATTGATAGAGAACAACATTTTCACTCTAGCGCAATGGAAAGTACCAACGTGAGGAGATGCACCTCATAATTGTCAATCTGTGGAGATGTGAGGACTAGTATGATGACTATGATCAAGTGATGGCACAAGTGCATGAGTGAGAATCACACAAGCATGCACACACATACACACATGCACACACATACAAGGAAAGAACAATGAGAGGAGTAATGGAGTTCTTTCTTTTATGCAAAAAATCTCTTACAATAGCTCACAACTCTAAAAACCTAACCTCAAGAATGAGCTCTATAGCTCTTTTTATAGTTTTTGACTAGGTTTTGGCCCTGTCAAGACCTAGTGTCTCACCTAGTTAAAAATTAGGTTCCTAGGCTATTTTTGAGACTAAAACCAGCTCTACAAATTATAAAAATTGGTGCATAGGCACTTCTAATACTCCTCAAGCTTGAGGACTCTTTGGCTTGAATGAAATGGAGTAGGAATAATGGAAAATGGTATTTACAATGGTATGAAGTGACTAAAATCACTATTTGGGAAGTATTGCTTCATGAAAAATTAAGTGGCCTACTTGTCGGATCTGCATTGATTGCTTTACCTGCTTAAGCATGCTTAGCTCTCCCTTTGTTCTAACTCCCTTCATTGGCTTCCCTATCTTGTAAGGCCAAGAATTCCCTGGCTGCTACCAACATCCCCCCCCCCCCTCTCTCACATCTATCGTCCCTGATAGACCCTTGTTGGTAGGAGTGCTTGATGTAATACTCAATGACGTCTATGGCTAGGTGATGTTCTTGAATGCACAACCCTCAAGCCAAATCTGTCATGAGCTTATCCAAATCTACTAGACTTGGAATGTCCGGATGTGGCAACCGTAAGTGATCTCCATAGATGGCCTGTTCCACCATAAAGAGATGTAACAAATGTGTTGGTTTGGGAATGAAAATTTTGGAATGATATTCCTAGAACCCTGTAAATGACATGTCTTCAAAATTTTGCCTATAGCAAGCAAGTAAATACCTTATGCATGCATGCCAGACATAGATTATGTTGACGGAGGGAGTCTAGCTCATGTCATAGACCAAATCTCTCTTACCTTCAAAAAAGATGGGGGCTCAAATATATGGTGCCTATACCTTGTGGAAGGTCTTGAATACGACCATTATCAACTCAAAGATTTTCATACACATCATGGCAGCTATGTCCGGTACATTCTTGAAGCATGCAGACCAATGGCGTATTGTGGATATCATGTATGCTATAGTTGGTGGTGCTCTAGGTGGAGGAAAATATGGATAATTGACCCAACCTGAACATCCTTTATTATTGCATACTTTGATGGCAAAAGCTTGCCATGATCTATGATGGACTACTGAGTAGTAGCATGGGTTATATTTACTACATAATGGCATTTTGGGATATTCTGTGAGTAATCACTCATGCAATTGAGTTGAAAAATCGAGCCTACATTAGCATCTGTTGGTAGATCATCAGGCTCAAATTGGGTGGCGAATGTAGGCTCTTTTACTATATGCCTTTTAATCTTCGTGTTATAGTCCTGTAATAATACACAATAGGGATTATATTGCATTTTTGATGTGGTAATTAGGCATTGGTAGGAGAGGTTTTTAAAATAGGAGGACCTAAGAACTGTTTCTTGTAGATTGGAAAGGGACCTGATTTGCACGACCACTATATCATTGTGGGTTTCTCCTATTTGCTCTACTCTCTTCAGCCAATCAGGGACTTCTATCTTGAAGGTGTCTCACCCCTCTTCAGTGACACACCTTCTTGGTATTGACATCGGCTCATATGGTTCTTCAAAGCTCTCTTCAACTAGAATCTCCACTACTATTTCGGGTTCTGGTTCTTCGATTGGAGAGGGTCGTCGTTCATAATGTAGTAGACATGCTTGGAGTTCTTTGATTTGTTTCCTTAAGGATTCTAGTTCCTCTGTATTCTGCATCTTAGAGTTTTGGACAAGAATAGCATTGTTATCTTCATGTGTATTCCTGGAAGGGCCAGGAGTTGGTGCCTTTCCTAGTTCCTTCAGTTCTTGATTTTCTAACTCAATGGTGATGTGATTTTGATTTATGCAACCTGAAGAAGTCCACTTCTTAGGTTCAAGTTGACTGCATGATAATAGATCCAGTTTTGACCCAAGACAAGAGGTTCAGTGAGATCCTCGTCTTGACACACTAGCACCTTCCATGTCATAAGAATATCTTAAATGTAGAGGGGAAGCTCCACCTTGCTCATGCAAGGGGTTTTGACACACCCTAATCCTATGAGATACGCTTCCATAGGATTGATGCTTAATTGCAATTCTTGACAGTAAGAAATTCTAACTCCACTAGTGGCTACACCTGAGTCAATCAAGTCCCTTAAAATCCTTGCGCTCTCTCCCTATCCTACTTCTAGGGTCACAAAAGGACATCGGTCAACTATTCTATGGGAACATACACTTGATGCTTCACACATGGCCATGGAATATCTTGGAGCATCATAAGCATCTGACCTAGTCTGATCTCTACCCTATCTTCTCAACTTCATTCTTCGGATGCATTCTAAAGCTTCTGCATGCCCTTCTTCTCGAATTCATTTTTCTTCTTCTTTACATTTCTTTGCAGTATTGAGCCTGTTGAGCATTTCCTCTATGAGGGGTTCTTGATATAGTTGGACTCTGCATCCCTTGATGTGACTAGGTATGATCTTGCCTTGTAGAGTGGCTAATTGGACTGATCCACTCGTTGAGATCCTATTGATGATCATAGGTCCATAGCCACGCTTCTCCAACTTTCATGCATGTTGTTTTAATGTGTACACAAGACTAACTCACCTTCTTTCAATCCTTTATCCTTCACATGGGCATCAAAGTATGGCTTTTGTCTTTTCTTAGCTGCATAAATTCTTCGCACTGCTCTCAATCTTGTTTCACTTAAGCATTCTAGATCAAAGAGTCTAGATGAAAGCTCATGGCTGGTCCATTGATGCTCTTGTGCTACTCGCAGTGTGGGTATCATGAAATCTAATGGTAGCACTGCATTTTGGCCAAACACCATCTGAAAGCGTGTGGCTTGGAGTATCGTTTTATAGGCAAGTCGATATCGCAAACAACATGGTGTAGCTATTTGTCCCAATCAGAGCATTTATTATTTTTAGCTTTGTTAGTACATTACATAAGATTTTATTGGTGCTCTCAACTTGGCCGTTAGCTTGTGGATGATAAGGGGCTGACTTCTTATGTACTACCAAGAATTCTTAGGGAAGGTGTTCAATGACTTCATTCAAGAAGTGTGTGCCTCTATCACTTACTAACTCTATTGGTAAACTGTATCTGGTGAATAAGTTCTCAAATAAGAACTTAGCTATAATATGTGCATCATTCTTTCTTGTTGCCTTCACTTCCACCTATTTAGTCAGATAATCAGTTGCCACTATGATATATTCAGCATGGGAACTCTTAGCTGTGGGATTAATAGGACCAACAAAGTCTATTCCCCACTTAGAGAATGCATGTCCTCCCATCATGGGTTTTAGAGGCATCTCATTCTTCCATATCGGGTAGTGAGTTCGCTGACAAATATAAAATTGCTTCACATAGGTATGTGCATCCATGTGAAGTGTTGGCCACCAAAGACCTAAAAATAGTATAGCTTTGATCACCCTATCTGGTCCAAAGTGTCCTCCTACCACACCTTGGTGAGCAATTTCCAAGATCTTAAGATATTCACTCTCATGAGCACACAGCCTAAGGTATCTATCTTTTCCTTGCTTGTATAGAATACCACCTATGAGTGTGTAATCTAGTGCTTCTTGTTCTAAACTTTTCTGTCTAGCCAATGTCATTTCCTGAGGCAACATTTTCATCCTCAAAAAATTTACAAATGGCTCACTCCAATCTAGTACTAAAGAAACCTCATATAGCATAGTATAGCTTGGTCTACTAGTAGATCATAAGTTTCCCAAGCTATATATCATACTAGTAGACTTTGGTGGTCTACTAGTATAGCTTGGGAATTCCTTGCCCAACTTATGGACATTTGCTTCCATGGTTGGCCAATATACCCCTAACCTTTGTAGAGTATATGGGTTCTATGTTTGGAGTAATGTTGCTGAAGTGCACTCGCATGTGCTATTTGCAACCACTGCATGTTCATCCTCATCTACATAACAAGCTAGTATTCCTTGATTAGTGTGTTTATACATGCTACCTCCCATTATGTGGTAATTTTGAGGCCTTGCTACTTCTTTAACTTTGGCATTTAGTACAAGATGTTTAGGTCCAAAGGTGAGGATAGGCACTATATTCTTGGCCCACTGAAGTGCTACTTCTAGATTGAACAAGTAAGCATCAAGAAGATCATCTTATACTCCTTGGGGGGACTCTCTTGAAGTCATTTGAGAAACGTGATGAGCTCTCAAGTGAGTCCCGGCTTTCCTAACTACAACTTGAAAGTTGTATTTTATTAGTAAGAGAAACCAGCTTACTAATTTGCCAGTATTGCACGGATTGTTCACTAGATAGAGTAATGCTTGATGGTCTATAAAAGAAATTTAACTTATTTGCAACAAAATAATGTCTAAACTTCTTAACGACCATGCCTAATCCTTCTCTCTCAGTACTGGTATAATTTCGTTCATCTGCATTCAATTGTCTACTGGCATAATCAATTGGAAGATCCATATTGCCTTCACTAGTAGGTTGTGCTTATACACACCCAATTGCATTATTGGATGCATCCACATGAACATGGATGGCTTGTTCCAATCTAGGATATTCAAGATTGGTACTGAGCATAATCGTCTCTTAAGTGTTAGGGTTCTTGGGGCCTACCATACTGCTATGGGTACTAATTTTGATATCTCCCTTGTTGTGGATATGGTTGTGGATAATTTTGTCTAACACCTTACTTGTTATAAGGGCAGTCTTGTGCAATGTGATTAGTGTACCTCCTTTCTATGGTGCAATATTGGTTGTTCGGGTTTTCTTGGGGTTGAGCCATAATTGGACACATGTTAGCCATGTGGTCTCCTCCACGCGTGTAGCATCTTTACATTGGGGAAAATCTAGGTATTTATTTGCTAGAGAATCCTAATTTTTTAGCTACCTTCTCTACAAGTTCCTCAATAGATGTGGATTGTTTGGAAGTGGGGCTACTAGAACTATCTGAATCTTTATAGATGTTTAAAAGCTCTAATTCCACCCCTAGAATATCTTCAATGTCTATACGCATTCGTACAGATTCTTCTATGGATCTAGGGTCCCTTTAAGTACACATAAGACCTAAAATTAATACTTAACAATCCATCTAGGAATAAAGCCACTTGTTTGACTAGAGTGGGTAACTCTGGAGCAAGGCATCTCTCTAGATATTGTCTAAACCTTCTTCCTGCAAGTCTAACCATTTCTTAGGGCGTTTGTTTGAAGTTGTGTATCACGGAAGAGGTGTTCTATCTGATGCCACTCTTAGAAAACTCCATGATGAAGGCTTCTAGCACTTGATCTATATTTTTGAACTGCCCCTCGTGTAGTGGTTCAAACCACGTAAGATCAGTGTTCTTGAGTGTTAGACCAAAAGTGTTATATTGTGTGAAGAAGTCATCAACTTGCTTAGCTCTCAATACTTTCCTAAATTTTGCCACATGATCATAAGGGTCTCCTATACCATCGAAATAACTCTTCATAGATTTGAGCATTTGTGTAGGCCTTAAGGTCCTCATGTGTTCTCTAGGTCTTGGCACAGTTTCCCAAGCTATATATCATACTAGTAGACTTAGGTGGTATACTAGTATAGCTTGGGAACTCCTTGCCCAACTTATGGACATTTGCTTCCATGGTTGGCCAATATACCCCTAACCTTTGTAGAGTATATGGGTTCTATGTTTGGAGTAATGTTGCTGAAGTGCACTCACATGTGCTATTTGCAACCACTGCATGTTCATCCTCATCTACATAACAAGCTAGTATTCCTTGATTAGTGTGTTTATACATGCTACCTCCCATTATGTGGTAATTTTGAGACCTTGCTACTTCTTTAACTTTGGCATTTAGTACAAGATGTTTTGGTCCAAAGGTGAGGATAGGCACTATATTCTTGGCCCACTAAAGTGCTACTTCTAGATTGAACAAGTAAGCATCAAGAAGATCATCTTATACTCCTTGGGGGGACTCTCTTGAAGTCAGTTGAGAAACGTGATGAGCTCTCAAGTGAGTCCCGGCTTTCCTAACCACAACTTCAAAGTTGTATTTTATTAGTAAGAGAAACCAGCTTACTAATTTGCCAGTATTGCACGGGTTGTTAACTAGATAGAGTAATGCTTGATGGTCTATAAAAAAAATTTAACTTATTCGCAACAAAATAATGTCTAAACTTCTTAACGACCATGCCTAATCCTTCTCTCTCAATACTGGTATAATTTCGTTCATCTGCATTCAATTGTCTACTGGCATAATCAATTGGAAGATCCATATTGCCTTCACTAGTAGGTTGTGCTTATACACACCCAATTGCATTATTGGATGCATCCACATGAACATGGATGGCTTGTTCCAATCTAGGATAGTCAAGATTGGTACTGAGCATAATCGTCTCTTTAGTGTTAGGGTTCTTGGGGCCTACCATACTACTATGGGTACTAATTTTGATATCTCCCTTGTTGTGGATATGGTTGTGGATAATTTTGTCTAACAACTTGCTTGTTATAAGGGCAGTCTTGTGCGATGTGATTAGTGTACCTCCTTTCTATGGTGCAATATTGGTTGTTCGGGTTTGCTTCGGGTTGAGCCATAATTGGACACATGTTAGCCATGTGGTCTCCTCCACGCGTGTAGCATCTTTTCATTGGGGAAAATCTAGGTATTTAGTTGCTAGAGACTCCTAATTTTTTAGCTACCTTCTCTACAAGTTCCTCAATAGATGTGGATTTGTTTGGAAGTGGGGCTACTAGAACTATCTGAATCTTTATAGATGTTTAAAAGCTCTAATTCCACCCCTAGATTATCTTCAATGTCTATACGCATTCGTACAGATTCTTCTATGGATCTAAGGTCCTTTAAATACACATAAGACCTAAAAAAATTAATACTTAACAATCCATCTAGGAATAAAGCCACTTGTTTGACTAGAGTGGGTAACTCTGGAGCAAGGCATATCTGTAGATATTGTCTAAACCTTCTTCCTGCAAGTCTAACCATTTCTTAGGGCGTTTGTTTGAAGTTGTGTATCACAGAAGAGGTGTTCTATCTGATGCCACTCTTAGAAAACTCCATGATGAAGGCTTCTAGCACTTGATCTATGTTTTTTAACTGCCCCTCGTGTAGTGGTTCAAACCACGTAAGATCAGTGTTCTTGAGTGTTAGACCAAAAGTGTTATATTGTGTGAAGAGGTCATCAACTTTCTTAGCTCTCAATACTTTCCTAAATTTTGCCACATGATCATAAGGGTCTTCTATACCATTGAAATAACTCTTCATAGATTTGAGGATTTGTGTAGGCCTTAAGGTCCTCATGTGTTCTCTAGGTCTTGGCACAATTTTCCAAGCTATATATCATACTAGTAGACTTAGCTGGTCTACTAGTATAGCTTAGGAATTCCTTGCCCAACTTATGGACATTTGCTTCCATGGTTGGCCAATATACCCCTAACCTTTGTAGAGTATATGGGTTCTATGTTTGGAGTAATGTTGCTGAAGTGCACTCGCATGTGCTATTTGCAACCACTGCATGTTCATCCTCATCTACATAACAAGCTAGTATTCCTTGATTAGTGTATTTATACATTCTACCTCCCATTATGTGGTAATTTTTAGACCTTACTACTTCTTTAACTTTGGCATTTAGTACAAGATGTTTTGGTCCAAAGGTGAGGATAGGCACTATATTCTTGGCCCACTGAAGTGCTACTTCTAGATTGAACAAGTAAGCATCAAGAAGATCATCTTATACTCCTTGGGGGGACTCTCTTGAAGTCAGTTGAGAAACGTGATGAGCTCTCAAGTGAGTCCCGGCTTTCCTAACCACAACTTCAAAGTTGTATTTTATTAGTAAGAGAAACCAGCTTACTAATTTGCCAGTATTGCACGGGTTGTTCACTAGATAGAGTAATGCTTGATGATCTATAAAAAAATTTTAACTTATTTGCAACAAAATAATGTCTAAACTTCTTAACGACCATGCCTAATCCTTCTCTCTCAGTACTGGTATAATTTCGTTCATCTGCATTCAATTGTCTACTGGCATAATCAATTGGAAAATCCATATTGCCTTCACTAGTAGGTTGTGCTTATACACACCCAATTGCATTATTGGATGCATCCACATGAACATGGATGGCTTGTTCCAATCTAGGATAGTCAAGATTGGTACTGAGCATAATCGTCTCTTAAGTGTTAGGGTTCTTGGGGCCTACCATACTGCTATGGGTACTATTTTTGATATCTCCCTTGTTGTGGATATGGTTGTGGATAATTTTGTCTAACAGCTTGCTTGTTATAAGGGCAGTCTTGTGCGATGTGATTAGTGTACCTCCTTTTTATGGTGCAATATTGGTTGTTCGGGTTTGCTTGGGGTTGAGCCATAATTGGACACATGTTAGCCATGTGGTCTCCTGCACGCATGTAGCATCTTTTCATTGGGGAAAATCTAGGTATTTATTTGCTAGAGACTCCTTATGTTTTAGCTACCTTCTCTACAAGTTCCTCAATAGATGTGGATTGTTTGGAAGTGGGGCTACTAGAACTATCTGAATCTTTATAGATGTTTAAAAGCTCTAATTCCACCCCTAGATTATCTTCAATGTCTATACGCATTCGTACAGATTCTTCTATGGATCTAGGGTCCTTTAAGTACACATAAGACCTAAAATTAATACTTAACAATCCATCTAGGAATAAAGCCACTTGTTTGACTGGAGTGGGTAACCCTGGAGCAAGGCATCTCTCTAGATATTGTCTAAACCTTCTTCATGCAAGTCTAACCATTTCTTAGGGTGTTTGTTTGAAGTTGTGTATCACGGAAGAGGTGTTCTATCTGATGCCACTCTTAGAAAACTCCATGATGAAGGCTTCTAGCACTTGATCTATGTTTTTGAACTGCCCCTCGTGTAGTGGTTCAAACCACGTAAGATCAGTGTTCTTGAGTGTTAGACCAAAAGTGCTATATTGTGTGAAGAGGTCATCAACTTGCTTAGCTCTCAATACTTTCCTAAATTTTGCCACATGATCATAAGGGTCTCCTATACCATCGAAATAACTCTTCATAGATTTGAGCATTTGTGTAGGCCTTAAGGTCCTCATGTGTTCTCTAGGTCTTGGCACAGTTTCCCAAGCTATATATCATACTAGTAGACTTTGGTGGTCTACTAGTATAGCTTGGGAATTCTTTGCCCAACTTATGGACATTTGCTTCCATGGTTGGCCAATATACCCCTAACCTTTGTAGAGTATATAGGTTCTATGTTTGGAGTAATGTTGTTGAAGTGCACTCGCATGTGCTATTTGCAACCACTGCATGTTCATCCTCATCTACATAACAAGCTAGTATTCCTTGATTAGTGTGTTTATACATGCTACCTCCCATTATGTGGTAATTTTGAGACCTTGCTACTTCTTTAACTTTGGCATTTAGTACAAGATGTTTACGTCCAAAGGTGAGGATAGGCACTATATTCTTGGCCCACTGAAGTGCTACTTCTAGATTGAACCAGTAAGCATCAAGAAGATCATCTTATACTCCTTGGGGGGACTCTCTTGAAGTCAGTTGAGAAACGTGATGAGCTCTCAAGTGAGTCCCGGCTTTCCTAACCACAACTTCAAAGTTGTATTTTATTAGTAAGAGAAACGAGCTTACTAGTTTGCCAGTATTGCACGGGTTGTTCACTAGATAGAGTAATGCTTGATGGTCTATAAAAAAATTTTAACTTATTTGCAACAAAATAATGTCTAAACTTCTTAACGACCATGCCTAATCCTTCTCTCTCAGTACTGGTATAATTTCGTTCATCTGCATTCAATTGTCTACTGGCATAATCAATTGGAAGATCCATATTGCCTTCACTAGTAGGTTGTGCTTATACACACCCAATTGCATTATTGGATGCATCCACATGAACATGGATGGCTTGTTCCAATCTAGGATAGTCAAGATTGGTATTGAGCATAATCGTCTCTTAAGTGTTAGGGTTCTTGAGGCCTACCATACTGCTATGGGTACTAATTTTGATATCTCCCTTGTTGTGGATATGGTTGTGGATAATTTTGTCTAACAGCTTGCTTGTTATAAGGGCAGTCTTGTGCGATGTGATTAGTGTACCTCCTTTCTATGGTGCAATATTGGTTGTTCAGGTTTGCTTGGGGTTGAGCCATAATTGGACACATGTTAGCCATGTGGTCTCCTCCACGCATGTAGCATCTTTTCATTGGGGAAAATCTAGGTATTTATTTGCTAGAGACTCCTAATTTTTTAGCTACCTTCTCTACAAGTTCCTCAATAGATGTGGATTGTTTGGAAGTGGGGCTACTAGAACTATCTGAATCTTTATAGATGTTTAAAAGCTCTAATTCCACCCCTAGATTATCTTCAATGTCTATACGCATTCGTACAGATTCTTCTATGGATCTAGGGTCCTTTAAGTACACATAAGACCTAAAATTAATACTTAACAATCCATCTAGGAATAAAGCCACTTGTTTGACTGGAGTGGGTAACTCTGGAGCAAGGCATCTCTCTAGATATTGTCTAAACCTTCTTCTTGCAAGTCTAACCATTTCTTAGGGTGTTTGTTTGAAGTTGTGTATCACGAAAGAGGTGTTCTATCTGATGCCACTCTTAGAAAACTCCATGATGAAGGCTTCTAGCACTTGCTCTATGTTTTTGAACTGCCCCTCGTGTAGTGGTTCAAACCACGTAAGATCACTGTTCTTGAGTGTTAGACCGAAAGTGTTATATTGTGTGAAGAGGTCATCAACTTGCTTAGCTCTCAATACTTTCCTAAATTTTGCCACATGATCATAAGGGTCTCCTATACCATCGAAATAACTCTTCATAGATTTGAGCATTTGTGTAGGCCTTAAGGTCCTCATGTGTTCTCTAGGTTTTGGCACAGAGAATTCATCTGTGTTTCTTTGATTTCATGGGTCTCTATGTCGCTCATTTTCCATTGCATCTGTCTCTATTCTCACTCTTTCTCTTCCTATTGGCTTCGCAAAGCTTACCTCAGTTCTATCTCTACTCTTGTCCCTTTGAGTTCCCTTGGGGACAAACAAATTCACCCTTCCAAGTGTATGCATGCCTACCATGCTCTGTGGCCACAAAGACCCTCTGTGAAGTATTTTCTAAGTAGGTAATTTTGCCTAGGGTATCAAGATCTTTGAAATCATATATTGTAAGCATTCCCACTTCATTAGGTTGTTTGGGTTTATACCTCCAAAAAGCTCGATCTCTCGATTTAAGAACAAATATATGCTCTTATTGTCCTGGGCAACCCATTCTTGAGTGATTATTCTAGTGAGGACTGATTTGCCTCGAGGGGTCTTTGGCTCTCTTCCTAAGTTTCCTTGCTCTATTTCACATATTTCAATATTCGAGATTATATTACCAAATTCGTATATCCTATCAGGTTTGTTGGTGACCACATACATGGTCCCTCCTTTATCTATGTATGCACCATTTTCGAATTTGACGACTAGATTTTCTAGTCCATTGGGTTGATCCAGATTTTTAATCTAGACAACAGATCTTCTAAGACTGTCCGCATAGATGCGAGAACCTAGTCGGTTGGTCCTGATGTATTCCAATTGAGTCTTGTAAGGTCCTTCTGGATTTTCTTGGTACACCACTCCTAAGCTACCTACGGGTATCTCCATGCTAAACGACATCTAAGAGTCACTCGTTTATGAACTTAGAGTGTATGGGTAATCACTCAATTATTGGGCCCAAGACCTAGTAGTATGATTGACACTAGCTTCATACGATATAAGGCTTTGTCTATCCTATCCTAGATATCTTCCTGACCTAAGGTTCATAAGCCTTGGTGATTATCCCAATTTTTCCTAGTACAACCTCGTTGTAGAGTTCTTTTGTATTAGTCCCTTGTCCTTTTTAATTTCCTTAGAATGCCACTTCTTGTCCAATGGTTTTCGTCGTGAGGAACACTTAAGTTATTCACAATTGAAGTTTGATCACTGGATTTATACACTCTCACCTTAGAGGTTGTCGTAGAATTGAATTATTTATGATTGCACTTGAGAAATTAGGGACTTGATCGTGCTTAATGTTGTCTTAACTAATCAAAACCTCTATCTATACTTAGCCTAAACTAGAAATTGACAGAGGGGGTTGAGAATGATCCAACCTCAAGTTGCTTATCCCTTGCTCATGCTTGAGTGCTCAAGACAATCGTTCTCAAGCTTGCAATATGCTCGTGCTCTAGATGCCCTTCAATGCTTTTAATGAACTTGTAAAACTCCCAAAGTTAGCTCAAGTTTTTAATCTAATTGACACAACAAACCATCTTTAGTCATGTGATTCAAAGACCTGATTTCTCTTTGTCCTTATGAAAATGTCCCTTATGATCCCTCAACTTTCTCACCCCTGTGGAAGGTTGGGACTCAAAATGAGCTTTCCAATGAGCCTAAGATCACTTGAAATGGATTTTGTATGAAGAAGTTATGTCAATTCAGGGTTTTGGGGTCTAAAAATAGGGTTAAAATAGGCTAACAGGCAAATAGGGTTTCTCCAATTATTTGCTTGGGGCCTCCCTATGTTACTATAGCTTGATATTATGCCCAAAACTAACCAAATTTGCAAATTAAAAAACCCTAAAAAATTAGCCAGATTAGCCTATCAATTGTGATTGATAAGGCTATCAATCGCAATGGAGAGAGCTGTCCGTCGTGGCCTGTTAGTCACGATGGAGAGGTGTCAATCACGATTGATGGGTTTCAATCACGATGGATAGGGGTGTCCGTCATGATTGATGGTGTCAATCACGATGGACATATTTTCTCGGGTTTTTTCGTGAATACCTATAAATCATGGGCCTCTAAGTCATGATGGATACGTTTCTCATTGAAATGGAGTGTTAGTCATGATTTATCACGATGGACACCTATCTCTTAGGATGGACACTTGTCAATCATGATGGACAGGAAATCCATCGTGGGCTTGTCAATCATGATTGATTGATTTTTTTGGATTTTTGTGCTTTCTTGTGTCATCGGGGCCTCTATACGTGGCAATGGACAAGAATTTTGCCGAATGCAAGTTTCAATCGGGATTTTTTAGTGAATCACGATGGACAGAGGTGTCTGTCACGATGGATACTATCAACCGTGATTGATGGGCTGTCTGTCGGGGTCTGTCAATTGTGATGGGCAGGCCGTCCGTCGCGATCGACACTGTCGATCATGATTGATGCTATCAATCGTGATGGACATAAATTTTGCAAATTTTTTGAAAACTTTTGTGGATTAGTGATGTGCAAGGTCCGTAGATTATGTTTGTCCACTTAGTTTTACCAAAAAGTAGATTTTTTTGTCAATCATGATTGATAGAGGTCAACACCTCAAGACCTGTGCAGAGCTTTTTGGTACTTGCACAAGCTACTGGAGATGATGATATAGTCAAAACTTGCAAGAAATGCTCAAAATCACACAATAAAATAGCTCTCTCTTGCTCTGTCTCACAAGTGAAATGAGGGGAATGAGGTGAGGAAGTTGATATGACCAAAAAAATGAAAATTTGCAAAGGTGGAGATGGTGAGGATGATGATGGTGATGACAATGGTGAAGTAACAAAGAGAAAAATAAGGAAAATTAGTGAAATTACCTATGACTCCAACGTCACAACTCTACATCTTACCATCACATGCTTGTCCTCAAAGCTCTCTCCCCGGCAACGGTGCCAAATTTGGTGTCACTCTAGCACAATGGCAAGTACCAATGTGAGGAGATCCACCTCATAATTGTCAATCCGTGGAGATGTGAGGACTAGTATGATGACTATGAGCAAGTGATGGCACAAGTGCATGAGTGAGAAGCGCACAAGCATGCACACACATACACACACACAAGGCAAGAACAAAGAAAGGAACAATGGAGTTCTTTCTATTACTCAAAAATTCTCTTACAATAGCTCACAATCTAAAAAGCTAACCTAAAAAATGATCTCTCTAGCTCTTTTTATAGCTTTTGACTAGGTTTTGGCACTATCTAGACCTATTGTCTAGCCTAGTTAAAAATTAGGTTCCTAGGTATTCTGGAGGCTCAAGGAGATCTACAAAATTATGAAAATTGGTGCATAGATACTTCTAATACTCCTCAAGCTCAAGGACCCCTCGGCCTGAACAAAATGGAGTAGGAAATAATGGAAAATGGTATTTACAATGGTGTGAAGTGAAGTCACTGTTTGGGAAGTATTTTCTTCATGAATGTGGCCTACTTGTTGGATCTGTGTTGACTATTTTGCCTGCTTAAGCCTGCTTGGCTCTCCCTTTGTTCTAACTCCTTTTGTTGGCTTCCCTGTCTTGTAAGGCCTAGATTTCCCTGACTGCTACCAACAAACATCAAACACATCTCCAGCATCATGAAGACCCAACCACAAACATGTTTCCACAGGAGTGGCAATAGGTGTAGAATCTTTAAGGCCAAAACACTGCAACAATGTGTCAATATATTTCTTTTGACACACTAATGAGTGTTGCAAACCATCTATGAAGAGGATAAGCAAAAGGGCCAAAAGGAACATTGGTTCTTGAATCAAACCACTACACCTCCACGTCCCCAAGGGTGGTATGTGGAGATCTAGCTCTTCAAACTTTTCATGAGGTAATCACTATCAATTTGAACTTCCTAAACATAGATGAATTCTCAATTAGTGCTCTTATTCTAGAGCCATTGGCCAATAACTGCCAATCTAGAGATTCTAAAAGATCTCTAACAGATTAGGAAAGGATGATCATTTTTTAGTTATTTGGTCTTTCCAAATCGGAGTTTTGTATCAGTTTTTCTTAGTTTTCCCTTCTTCTTTTTCTTCACCACAAGGCCATCGTGTGAGGGGGATTTCCTTTTTATGAGGCTCTTCCATGAAAACTCCATCCGAAAAATTCCTTTGAGACTACTTGTTTTCTTGGCATAATTCTCTAGAATTCTGGATCCAATAATGGAGCTCTCACTATCCATATTATCTTCTTTGCTTGTGGCATAGGTTTTTCTTCTTTATTTGTTGTATAGTCCTTTTGAGTTTTATCCCCCTAGGTAATTCAAGTTTTTGACCTCTTTCCTAGGTTGATTGGCCTCTTTTATTCTCTGAAGCCTTATCAACATGAGAAGACCCTTATCCGGATTGATTTTGAGACTTCTCTTCTTTCTTCGTGAGACCTCTATAAATCCATCTGAGTTAGGCTCTATGGGTTGAGTTGTTCTAGCTTGCTCCACGTTTTATAGAGTTTTGTCTAAGTTAGAATGTACCTCTTTGAGATATGTTGCAAGATTCCCCACTAGCACAGGTGCACCTTCTGTTGATGTCTACTTGCTTCTATGATCCTTTTTTCTCAGGGGGCGCTCCTTCGTTCTATGTCTTTGAATGCCTAGTGAAAGCACAAATTATGAAGGTTTCTATATATAAGCTCTTGTTGTAAGCGAGCCTTATCTCTAATGATGATTAGAATGAAGATCGTAGCTTAAGATTGATTTCAACATCAATGAAAATTTGTAGATGCCAATGAGCATCAAAAGAGTGGGAGCCCCCTAACATCTTCATTAGTTGCTAAGAGGCATCCAATAAGAGTGATGATATGATTGATAAATTGATAGAGAAGTAAGGAATGATAGGGAGCTCTACCGCCTAGGGCTGGATGCCTTAGAGTTTGCCAAGATGGGTGCCTCTACCTTACGAGTTTGCCAAGATGGGTGCCTCTACCTTACGAGGTCGCGTGTGTGTCTTTCCAATTCATTCTACTCTCAAACAAAGAAGTTTGTCTTACTTATTTATTTTTTATTTCTTTGAGAGTACAGGAAATTTGAAATGTCCAATGAGTGGGACTTGAACCCAAGCACTCTGCTCCACGGCGTTCAATGCATTCTATTACACCACACCCATTTGCACCAAAAGTTTGCCTTATTAAACACATCTTCCTCAAATCTTCTTGGATTTTCTCTATCACTGATTTGTACGGAGTCTCTACCGAGGGATAAATCATTTTCTCCTGGTTTGAATGTTTTGTCCCGAAGAATTTTCTCCTGCCAAGTCTGACTCTGAATGCCTGTTTCGTCATGTCTTCCACTGTGAGTGAGTGTGACTATCCAGCCGGCGGAGTGCTCTCAGGACCTTGAGGCTTCACTGTTGTTGTACTTTTCGCGGAGCCCCACTTCAATCTCCCTCGCCGGAGTTGACAATGAGCTAGCTGCAACTGAGCCCACGACGTGGCGCGTCAGAAAAAGAACACGAGCCGCACACAGACAAGTCTACTAGCACACGCACAAAAACCCATCGACGCCATCGTCACTGCTAGAAAACCACTCTCGCAAAGAGCTCACAAAAACCCATCGACGCCATCGTCACTGCTAGAAAACCACTCTCGCAAAGAGCTCAAGGTCAAAAGGCGCGGAGAAATGTGAGGACAACGAATCCCCAAGCTGAGCGAAGAGGTCACGACTTCCACAACTAATAATTTCAGGAGGCAATGATTTTCCAGCACGAAGATGGATTTCCATATGCGATTCGTGATACCCCTACCACTCAATTCTTTAGTCATGCCCGCTTCAATGTCGAGTCAACTCGTCGGAAGCCGAATGAACGCCTTTGGTTGATATCTTCCGCAAACAGATTGACGTCAATTGTCTGCAGCTCCTCCGTCTTTGTCACAATTGCGCCCGTGCAGCTTTCAGCATGGCAACACTTGTTGATTACTACAGACTACAGAGTCACACGTTCGAATGGCTGTTGATTACTACAGACTAACACGTTCGAATGGCTGAAGATGGAGATCTGCCTCCGACTTTTTTTTTTTCGTAAATCGAAGTTCGGCTACAGCCTACTCTCCGAGACTTTAATTAATAGAAATGAACAACTATGGAAGAGAACGGGATTAGTACCCATGTGACCCCCGAATCCCGCAAAACAGAGGTTACATAGCTAAAGAGCCTTACAAAGAAGGATGGTCATCCTCTCCTTCATTTCATGTGGGGCCCATTTGCTCTTGATCTTGTTGTTCTCTAGGAGAAATACTCTATGATGTCTAAAAAGCAGGTTTCTTACAATTGGAAATTCTTTTTCCCAAAAAGAATATGGATCTTTCTATCGACCATTCTTTGGGAGGGCTTCTAAAATTGGTTGCACACCTCTTTTTCCAAATGTTCTAAAAGGTGTCACCTCTAATTGCATTCCATAATGAAGAGGAACACTTGATGGCTTCTCCCAACAAAGCTTGTTTCCAATTGATTTGGCCTTGTAGCAGCATTATTTTTTCAAGGGTCCACCATAGAAGCAACAATACTCAAAGACATCTCATACACATTTCATTATTATGGTTTTACGTAGAAATCTCTAGTACTGATTGCGTGCTGGTGTCCAGGAATCCAATGAGCTACTTGAGCCCAATAGAGGAAGCTCTATACATGATCCTACAATGATGCAGACTAATATGGGGATAGCCATGCAGAGAAGGGATCCAAAGGTATACATTTACATAAAGGATGGTACATCTTTTGGATGTCACAAGTGGACGAGAGTGGAAGAAAAGGAAAAGTATGTGCTCCATGAGATGTAGAGATGAGAAAACAATTCTTGTATGAGTATGACGACACATAGAGTGTGGAACATCTAAGAATTACCAAGACATATTATCTTGTTAAGATGTAGTTTCACTCACGTTGAGTACATAGGGATGTCCAAGACTTCATGATTAAGTGAACAAAAATGCTACGTCAATAAAGTTGAAAATTTGAAGATATGAGGTTTTCTTCACCCATTAAAGTTTTTTGACACGAAATGAGAGAGTCTCTATGAATCCATTTTAGGATGATCAAAATCTCAAATATTGCATGACTGCGTGATTGTGGGTAGCTTAACCAAATATCTAGGTTTATTCAAACATGGTCTACAATGAGACGCCATATGTGGCTAGGCATTTTGTGGAAAGCCTTTATTAGTTAAATGTTGTACTAGTAGCTATTCTATCCAGCCAAGATAGAAAATTTACCACATACCTTTGGGGAGTAGTAACTACAAGGTTGGAAACAAAACATAGTACTATCATGCACAAACATATAGGAATAGATGGGAAAACAACAAACGTTATCCAAATTCTAGAAGATATTCTTAACTATGTGGACTTTACATGTTCTATATTTAGAAGAAGAGACAAGCCATAAGGGCTATGTGGAGGGCATATATCTAGATTTGGTCATTTCACGTGTGTTCGATTTGTTTTGATAAAAGTTGATTCAGTGATCCATACTTTTATTGGGAGTAGTAAGAAATTACTAGTATCATTTAGGGATAGTAGATACTATCAAACTATGCGTAAAATATAGTTCAATTTTTCTCAATTCCCACGATATGATCTTTGGGAAAGGAAGAATTTTGCATCTTACATGTAATATATATATTTAGAATGTCTTTCAACTTTACATGAGAAGAGCATGTAAGAAAATAACAGCACAGTGGAATAGATCTATAGACAGAGTTGAGAGAAAAACGCAGACAAAGATAGACGCAGACTGAGAGATGGAGAACTGAAATTCTCATATTGCCGAGTGTAATGCAGTTACAATGATGGTGCTATCCACGCGTGCGCTCCCACTGTGGAGTTTAGATGGGGATCTAGATAGACTCTAGGTGAAGGGCTTACTAGTGTGCAATGCTATATAAAGCTCAACCTGGGTCGTGCTTATATAGCTTTTACAAGGCAGTTCGGTATAGATAAACATAGTTGGGAGATACAAAATAGTCGGTAAAATATACGATCTGACAATATCTCCACGACGAGAAGTCCTACCGTGTCGGCCCTACAGGACCTCGAAGAAGGGCGAAAGCCCCCCTCTGCACTCCCCCCATTAAGGTTCTATGGGGAAATTGTGCGATGCCACAGGGCCTTTATTTTCACCTTAGATGGCAACCCAATGGCCTGGAAGTTTATGCCCTACCTAACTAGGCTCACAAACATCATCTACAACCATCAATGGTGACACATAGACCTCATCTAACTTGGAAGTTAGGGTCCCAAAAAAGTCGTCTCCTCATAAGGGGGGCCTTACAACTTAGAGTACCATGGATCATTTGTGGTCACATGAGGGTAGAATATTGAGCATATCTAACACCCCCCCTCAATGTCCACCCTATGGTGAACTACCTCCTTGGTCCAATCCCAAGCTTTGGAAAGTATCGAAGAAGTTGCTCTCTCCCAAGAGCCTTGGTGAAGATGTCTGCTCCATTTTCTTCAGTAGGATAATAGCTTATCTCCATGACCTCGTCCTCAATCAACTCACGCACATAGTGATACTGAATTTCTATGTGCTTGGTACGTGCATGGAAAACAGGATTTTTGGCGATGGCCATGCAACTTTGGTTGTCACAACTCAATTCTGTAGCCTCATGTCCTTGTATTCCTATGTGCCATAGGATCCTCATCAACCATACTGCTTCACATGTTGCAACACATACAACTTTATACTCAGATTTAGTAGAAGATAATGCTATAGCCGGTAGCTTCTTACTAATCCAAGAGAAAATCCGTGATCCTAAAGAAAAGCAATATCCAAAAACTAATTTTTTGGTATCAATATCTCCTGCCCTATTTGAGTCACAATATCCAACCAGAGATGATCCTTCTTCATAAAGATTACCGTAATCAGTAGTTCCTTTCATATACCTGAGTATCCGCATGCTTGGCTTCCAATGAGTTTGGCAAGGCTTATTAGAGAACCTGCTTACTACTCCAACACCATAAGAGATGTCTGTTCTGCTACTACACAAGTAGATGAGACTTCCAACTAATTTCGTGTATCTTCCAATATCCACTAGAGATGAAGTATCTTCAATAGATAATTTTGTGTTGACCTCCATAGGTGTAGAAATTTCCTTGCAATCCCCCATGTCGAATGCCTTCAATATCTGCCTTTCATACTTTTGTTGAGAGATGTAAATCTTCCTTGGCTCCTACCAAACTTCAAGAACTAAGCAATAATGCATTAAGCCCAAGTTTGTCATTTCAAATTCTGAACTTAGGGCATCTTTTGTTTGTTGAAGAAAAGCATCATCATTTCGTGTAATCACAAGGTCATCTACATAGAGTACAAGTAGAATTGTCTTCCCTCATCTCTTTAGAACATACAAGTTAGCATCAGCAGCACATCTTTTGAAACCTAGATCCAAGAGATACTTATCTGTCCATTGGTATCATGCTCTAGGGACTTGTTTTAGCCCATATAATGCCTTCTTCAGCTTACATACCTTGTTTTGTGAATGGGAAGCCTCAAACCCTAGTGGTTGAAACACATATACCTCCTCCTTGAGGTCTCCATTTAGGAACACTCATTTGACATCTATGTGATAGACTTGTGAATGCTTATGTGCAGCCACAAATAGTACTACTCGGATAGTAGTCATTCTTGCAGTTGGGGAAAATGATTCACAAAAGCCAATGCCTTCAGCTTGTGAGTAGCCATGTGCAACAAGTCTTACTTTATACTTTTCTAGAGTACCATAAGCCTTGTACTTTAGCTTCCAGACCCACTTGGTGCCAATGACTTTCTGTTTAGGGGGTCTATCCACTAGCTCCCAAGTTCCATTCTTCATGATATTGTTATATTCTGCTTGCATGACAGCCCTCCAATTCGGATGATGGAGTGCCTCTTCCACATTGGTTGGTTCCTTTGCTTCTTCTTGAATGAGATCAGCCATCAAGGCTATGTTTACAATATGGGCGCTTGCCCAGGATAGCTTGCCCTGTTCTTGCTTTCTTGTGGAAACGCCTTCCTCTGTTGCTTGCCCATCATGCAAGTTTCACATGGTTCCTTCATTTCTGCAATCGATGGTAGGTGTGCAACCATACCCCTGCGATGCGTCTCCTTCAGTACAGGGTATCCAATGTGGCCGAGTCTCTCATACCATAGCTTACTTGTGCCCACGTTTGTAGTGGCTATAAGAGCACACAACTTATACAAGTTGTTCCTCCTTATGCCAATCCCAACCATGTTGTTGTTACCTTCCATAATCTTAGCTCTTGTCTTACTGAAAGATACTTGATGACCTTGATCAGTTATAGAAGCTACTGAAAGTAGATTTCGTTTTATTTGTGGAACATACAACACATTTGAAAGCTTTCTGATATCGCCATTAGAGTTAATGAAAGAAACTATACCTTCGCCCTCTGTAGGAGATCTTGCATTGTTCCCTACCTTTACTGTGATGGGCTCCTTTGGAGGCTGTAAGGAGTTGTAAAGGTCTTTTCTACTCATCATGTGATGAGATGCACCACTGTCCAACACCCATGAGTCATCGATTCCTGAATCTTCAGCTGAGGAGCACACCTCCTCTATCGTAACAAATAAGTCAAGCTTTGTTTCTGCTATGTTGGTAGACTCCTTGCCCTTGCCACCTCTTGAAGAGCTACTCTTCTCTTCTGCCTTCTTGATGTGCCAGTCTTGGATTCTGTGTCCTTTCTTCTTGCAGTGGAAACACTCTCCCTTGAATTTCTTTTTGCCATTCTTCTTTTTGTCTCCATCTTTTGAAGAGTCTGTTTTTCCTCCTTTGGCATTTGCTGTGAATGCAGCATCTCCTTTGCTACCACCACTCCTTGCCTTGAGCTGTAGCTCCTCCATGAGTAAGGCACTGAATTCTTCAAACGTTAGTGGTTGAGGTCTGATTTGAGTGTTAAGAGCATACTAAACCATCAAACTTAGGTGGACAAATACGAAGACAACGTCGAGCTAGCTCCTCACTTGACTATTGAACACCTGCTCCCGCCATTTGATCTCGTTGATTCTTTATGCGAGTGATAAACACCTATGCAATCTCCCCATCAACAAACCATTCTGCTGCAAGCTGATTCTCCAAGTTTTGAATCCATGTCTGATTACGAGTTTCATATTGATTTCTCAATATGTTCCATGCTTCACGTGCCTTCGTAGTATGCTGAATGAGAGCCAGAACACTATCAGAAGTACTTGTAACAAGGGCACAGAGTGCATCTGCATTTCTAAATTTCCAAGCACATAGAAGATCAGCATTAGGAGGAATCATTCGTCCAGGATTATTTGGATTAGGTCTTTCTTGGGGCTCATGATCAGTTCCAAGAACAGTCTCCAAAAGCTCATACAAATCAGGAATAGAAGTGATTTTGAACTTCCACAAGGTGTAGTTCGTACCATCAAGTTTACCTTCTGTGAAGGCTGGTGGCCGTATTCGCAACATTGGGATGATCGGCATCATTGCTGCTCCTACTTGTGCACCACCTACTCCTATTGATGAACCGCCTTGACTCCCAGTCATAGATGATGACGTGCCACTTGACATCTCTCTTTTGTTGTTCAAACCTCTACAACCTCCACGTTTGTGGTTTTGCACCACTGAGAGCCCTGATACCATGTAAGAAAATAAGAGCACAATGGAATAGACCTGTAGACAGAGTTGAGAGAAAAACACAGACAAAGATAGATGCAAACTAAGAGATAGATAACTCAAATTCTCAGATTGCCAAGCGTAATGCAGTTACAATGATGGTGCTATCCACCCGTGCGCTCCCATTGTGGAGCTTAGATGGCGATGTAGATAGAATCTAGATGAAGGGCTTACTAGTGTGCAATGCTATATAAAGCTCAACCTGGGTCGTGCTTATATAGCTTTTACAAGGTGGTTCAATATAGATAAACGTAGTTGGGAGATACAAAATAGTCAGTAAAATATATGATCTGATAATATCTCCATGACCAGAAGTCCTACCATCTCGGCCCTACGGACTGGGAGGATAGGCCCCCCGGACCCTGCAGAAGGGGGCAAGCCCCCCTCTGCACTCCCCCCATTAAGGTTCTATGGGGAAACCGCGTGACGCCACAGGGCCTTTATTATCACCTTAAATGGCAACCCAATGGCCTGGAAGTTTATGCCCTACCTAACCTAATGGCTAGGCTCACAAAGATCATCTACAACCATCAATGGTCACACATAGACCTCATCTAACTTGGAAGTTAGGGATCCACAAATGTCCCAGATCTCATAATGGCTTCTCCTCATAATGGGGGCCTTACAACTTAGAGCACCATGGATCATTTGTGGTCACATGAGGGTGGAGTAGTGAGCATATCTAACAGAGCACACCATATGAATTTTTCTTGCACGCATAATAAATTATCAAAATTTAAATGGCCAAAACAATCATGTAATTTTTTTTCAAACATTCTAAATTATTAATTTTTAAAACTCGAGGATGAATTATATTAAAAGTCAGCAAGACAAGAGAGTTCGAGAAAATATCCAAGTAGTAGTAGGACATTGTTGTCCCCTTTGTGGAGGTTTTACTTTTTACGCCAAAGTTTGGATCGGATATGGATTTTAAGTCCTTAACTTTGCAAGCATAATCTATCATAGATTCTCAAGATCTTGTGACCTCATATACCCCACATAATTACATAAAAATACAATCATTTCTCCACCATATAAGAGATCATGAATTTTAAATTTTCATCAACAAACTTGAGTACCAAGCCAATCTTCATTGACGCTAACATGGATATTACACTCTTTTACATCCCTCAGACATACAAAGAACTTGATAGTAGCAATAAGGGTCATTCCTTCCAACTCTCATTAGGGGATAAGATGCATTTTCATGCGCATGTGATAGTATTCCCATCACATGCATAGTCAAGTGAAATGAAGAAATTATGTGAATAACTAATATGTTTGGTTGGACCACTACCAAAGTATGAAACATTAGGTAATATGGTTCCTTACAAAACGTTTGAAGAGGTTATTAGACCCAGTTTTTAAGGTAGAGATGTCTAAATTATCCATTCATACACCTATTTTTTTTTTACATAGTAGAAAGCTTAGGATAATTCTTTACAAAGTATCAATGACCTTAGAATAGTTGTAATTTTCCTTCTTGCTTAAATTTTTGTGCATCTTTTCTTACTTAATTGATTTGAACATTTATAGATATTCTCTTAGTAGAAGAGGACTTATATTTACCCCTTCCCTTTTTAGTAGAAACAAAAGCTTCATGTAGAACATGAATAATGGACCCTTTTTACTATATTGATCCTCATGTAGAAGAACAAGGGCTAAATCTCTCAAACTTAAAGTAGTTGCATTGATTTTCATCATCAAATCAAATAATAGAAGAAAAAGTCTTATACGAGACCGGTATCCCATTAAGAATCATTTACATAAGTGAACCTTATAGCCAAATTCCACGTACAATAATCAATTGCTTCAAATTTCTTATCTTTGTAAGAAAATTATCCATAAAATTACCTTCATTGATGTGCTTACTCTCCAATGCATTATTTTTCATATGTAAGCAGCAACAACATCATTAATTCCATGATGTGATACAACAAGAGGATCCCAAGCATGCCTATCATGCAAAAATCTGAGGCATAATGAAATTTTCAAACGGAAATGATATCAACCAATGTGCCTATGCATCTTTCCCATCCCCTCAAAGTTTTCTTATAGCAGTGGGAGGTGTTGATGTTATATTCATATTTTAAAATAGAAGGTACAAGAGGACTAGAAATCAGAGGTGCACTAGAACCAAAACCTATAGTATTCTCAATATTAGCTACATTCTGAGTATTTGTATAACCAATATGATGTGTTTCAAGGCGCTCCCTTTGTAGTGTATATCCCTTGTAGAATGCTCAAATCTTCCTCTAGCAATCTATGAAAGTGAGTGGGGAGTGTTGGTAATCAAGATTAAGAAATATTGGCCTTCTTTAACACCAACTATTGTAGTTTGGTAGAGCAAGAGCACCAAAAAATAGCACAATTACATACATGTTATACGGCAAAACCCTCCTAGATAGGGGAAAGTTTGCACTAATAGATTTAATTGTTTTTACACATATCACTATAAAATATAATATCATCTTTGTGTATTAAATTTTTTTGAGGTCCCTCGCACAACAATGACTCTATGGACAAAGTGATCTTTCATGAAATTTCATGTATGATTCTTATGAGTTTCATTATGACACGGCACAGTATACCAAAATCGAGCTCAAAGCCCACCAAAAAAAGAGATAATACAAGGTATCACAAATTTTATTACCATAAGCAAGATACAATGTGGATGGAATCTTCTACTTGAGTGGTCCCATAATTAAAATTAAGATGGAGAACTAGAAAAATTATGGATGAATGGCTCACACACACTATTGATGTAGACTATGCATACATATAGGTCTTCTTAATCCCAAAATTAGGTGTGCTTTTTGTAGGTTTCACCAATTGAATCCTCCTTAACAACTTTGGGATCATTAGGAGTCCTTACCATCAACCCCTAGGGATGGACCATCAAAGAAATAATACAATACAAAATAGAAGACCCAAATCTAGCTATTAAACTTGTAGAATAGAGATAAGAAAATGAATAAAAGGCCTTATTAATATAAGCAAGATTGTACAATAATAGTGTGCTCCCACAATGGGAGCTTAGATGGTGATCTGAAAAACCTCTACATGTGTGTCCCATGAATGCTATTGTTGTTAGGTTGTGCATACATCAGTTTCTTTATTAATTCAATATATTCCTTGGACCTTGAATAGAGAGGGGATTCAGAATTCCGTTCTAAGATCAGCGAAGGAAGGAAAGAGTAACTATTTCCTTGCACTTCATCTGTTTCATAAAAGTAAATCTCTAGTTATCATAAAAGAAACTAATTCTCAGAAGTTAGATGATTCTTCTCTCACAAATAACATAGAACGTGTAGAAGCCTTCCATTTCTCATCATCTTTTGAACCATTTGAAATAAGTGCAACAAGATCATCAGCTTTTAGGTAATCCCTACTTGCTTATAAAAGTAAAAGCTTAGAAAAGGAATGAATATAATGAAAACTTACCTCTCAACATATGCGCGCGTATATAACATATTCCATATCTTCTCTAAACATTTTGGGGAAATGATCAATATCTCCATGCTTGTAAATAATACATTGAGTCACAAGTGGATCAAGATAAACATCTTCCTTGAAACAACCCCTTCACGTTTGTGGAGTAGAAATCTACAAAATAAATCTAGAGGAGATGTATCAAGAAGGCTTTCAATTACTGAATAAATGATGAACATAAATTATGGCCTATAGACAATACTTGAGAGCTATGTTGACAATGTTGTCAGAGATTTCAAGATTGAAATCTTTCTACATCTTGTTGACTTCAAGCCTAATGTCAAGCAAGTATTCCTCCTCCCATGGCATTGAAACTTTCAGAATAGTTTGGCTATCTGCATTCTTTGATAATTGTGAATTTGCTTTGTTCTTTCTTTGTTGCTCACCAAACTCTACTACATTTCTTGTCATGCGATCATGACTAGATACCTCTTCAATCTTTGTTGTAGATGGCTTAGGTTTTCTTGTTGGAGGAGTATTGAGAGTATCAAAAAATATATGATCATTGATATCAAGTGGTATAATAGTTGTGTTAAATGTGTACCTAAGTCTCGATACAACAAGTTAGTCTTTCACCATTAATGTGACTCTATGACAATGTGCAACACATAAATAAACATCAATCATGAAGCCAATTGCAAATTCTTCTACAACCTCTTGCAAGCACAGGAGAGCTTGGGTTTTCCATCTAACATTCATGAGTGAGCTTGTACGCATCATTGAGAAAAGCTTCAAGGAGTTGTCTTTAACAACTCTCTCGAGATGAGGATTCCCACAGACCCCTATGCTCTTCTGATTTCCCTCAATGCTTTCACATGATATTTTATCCTACTCTTAGTGAAGGACTTTTGAGAATCACTCCAATTCAGGGTATTTGTGGTTTGATCTTGGTTACCTTGGCTCTCTGTAGCAATTGCCCCTTGATTTTTCTCTTCACTTTTGTAAATATTTCTAGCAATAAGCTTTGTCCTAGCCATGATCTACCTGACATAAGGGTAGAGAGGGGATCCTTAAACTTATAGATATGCCATAAGGATAGAGAGGGGATCCTTAACCTTAACATGATCTACCTGACATAAGGTTGATAGAAGGTTGAGGGCCAAAAAGTTTGTCTTATTAAACACGTCTTCCTCAAATCTTCTTGGGTTTTCTCTATCACTGATTTGTAGAGAGTCTCCACCGAGGGCCAAATCATTTTCTCCTGTTTTGAATGTTTTGTGCCAAAGACTTTTCTCCTGCCAAGTCAGACTCTGAATGGCGTTTTGTCATTGTGTTCCACTGTGTTTGAGTGTGACCACTGACTATCCAGCCGGCGGAATGCTCTCAGGAGCTTGAGGCTTCATTGTTGTCGTACTTTTCGCGGAGGCCACCTTCAATCTCCCTCGCCCGAGTTGCCAATAAGCTAGCTGCAACTGAGTCCACGACGTGGCGGGTCAGAAAAAGAACACGAACCACACACAGACAAGTCTAGTAGCACACGCACAAAAACCCATCGACGCCATCGTCACTGCCAGAAAACCACAAAAACCCATCATCAAGGTCAAAAGCCGCGGAGAAATGTGAGGACGACGAATCCCCAAGCTGAGCGAAGAGGTCACGACCTCCACAACTAATAATTTCAGGAGGCAATGATTTTCCAGCACGAAGATGGATTTTCCATATGCAATTCGTGATACCCCTACCACTCCATTCTTTATTCATGCCCGCTTCAATGTCGAGTCAACTCCTTGAAAGCCGACTGAACGCCTTTGGTTGATATCTTCGGCAAAAAGATTGACGTCAAATGTCTGCAGCTCCTCCGTCTTTGTCACAATTGCTCCCGTGAAGCTTTCAGCATGACAACACTTGTAGATTACTACAGACTACAGAGTCACACGTTCGAATGGCTGTTGATTACTACAGACTACAGACTAACACGTTCGAATGGCTGAAGATGGAGCTCTGCCTCCGACTTAGATAACGTGCTGATTGCGCCTTTTATCACACCCAGACTTCCGGCACCATACCTTAAACTGACAACAAACGTCAACACAATAGAAGCAACAATACTCGAAGACATCTCATACACATTTCATTATTATGGTTTGACGTAGAAATCTCGACTAGTACTGATTGCTGGTGTCCAGGAATCCAATGAGCTACTTGAGCCCAATAGAGGAAGCTCTATGCATGGCCCTACAATGTAGACTAATATGGAAAAGCCATGCAGAGAGGGGATCCAAAGGTATACACTTGCGTAAAGGATGGTACATCTTTGGATGTCACTCGTGAACGAGAGTGGAAGAAAAGGAAAGGTATGTGCTCCATGAGATGTAGAGACGAGAAAACAATTCTTGTATGAGTATGACGACACATAGAGTATGGCACATCTAGGAAATACCAAGACATATAATCTTGTTAAGGTGTAGTTTCACTAACGTTGAGTACATAGGGATGTCCAACACTAGTGATTAAGTGAACAAGAATGCTAGATCTACATAACTCCATTTTAGGATTATCAAAATCTCAAATATTGCTTGACTGCGTTTGGGTGATTGTGGGTAGTTTAACCAAATATCTAGGTTTATTCAAATCATGGACCCTTTTGACTAGATTAATCCTTCATGTAGAGTGACTTTCATCATCAAATCAAAGAGTAGAAGAAAAAGACTTATGGGAGACAAGTATCCCATTAAGAAATATTTACACAAGTGAACCTTATAGTTAGATTCCATGTACAATAATCAATTGCTTCAGATTTCTTATCTTTGTAAGAAAATTATCCATAAAATTACCTTCATTGATATGCTCACTCTCCATTATGATTCATATGTAAGCAGCACGAGCATCATTACTTCCATGATGCGGTATGACAAGAGTATCCCAAGCATGCCTATCATGCAGAGAATGAAATCTGAGGCATTGAATGAAATTTTCAAAAGGAATATCAACTAGTGGGCCTTTGCATAGTTTCCATCCCATCAAATTTTCCTCATAATAGTCGGAGGTGTTGATATTGTATTTCATATTCTAAAATAAAAGCTACAAGAGGACTAGAAATCAAAGGTGCACTAGAACCAAAACCTATAGTGTTCTCAGCACCAACTACATAAGCTACGTTTTGAGTATTTGTATAACCAATATGATGTGTTTCTACAAGCTCCCTTTTTGCAGTGTATATCACCTATAGAATACTCAGAATTTGCTGTAGCAATCTATGAGAGTGAGTGGGGAGTGTTTTTAATGAAGATCAAGAAATATTCACCTTGTTCAACACCACTTATTGTAGTTTGGTGGACTAAGAGCACCAAAAAATAGCACAATTGCATACACGTTATAGGGAAAAAACCCCTAAATAGGGGAAAGTGTGCATTAATATCTTTAATTGTTTTTAAAATTCCCCCTATTTAGGAGGTCTATAGGATATTTGTGTATTAAATTTTTTAAGGTCACTCGTGTAGTAATGGCTTTATGGACGAAATGATCTTTCATGAAACTTCATATATGATTCCAAAATCAAGCTCAAAACCCACCAAGAAAGAGACAATACAAGGTATCACAAACTTCATTACCATAAGCAAGATACAATGTCGATGGAATCTTCCACTTGAGTGCTCCCATAATTAAAAGTAAGATGGACATCTAGAAAAACTCTTGATGAATGGCTTATACACATAATTGATGTAGGAAACTGTCAAGCTCTGGGCTTTTACCTTTTGGTAGTGAGTCAATCACATCAATGATTTCATGTCCAGTCATGGGAGCTTCAAGAAAGTTCTTAATTTCATGCGGAATCATTATAAATTTGATGCATCGCCACCTATGAGATAAGAAGGGAGTAGAGATGTCAAGGAGATGTTGGTGTTTGACAATCAACACAAAAAGTTCTTCTTCCACAATACATTCAATACCATTTTTGTCAATCATGCAAGGGGTAACTTCTTTACTTTCTTTTTTCTTTAGGCTTTTTGCATCTTCTTTAGTTGGTTTCTAAGCTTTGGAAGCCAACTAGTCTTTAAAGACAATCTAAAGATTCTTCCTCCTAATCTCCTCTTCATATCAAGCCTTTATGAAGGTGAGGGTTTCCTTTATGGAATTTTGACTCAAGCCAATAGAGTCTCCTATAGATATTTTGAATCTACGGATATTTTGAATCTCCTTCTCTCTCCCATGCAAAATTGAGTGGGTCTCCTCAACCACCAAATTCCAACACCTTGAAAGGGAGAAGTGGTAACATAATCCAAGCCAAGTAGATTTTTTGTTGAATATAGGAGAAGGAGAAGGCCACTTGATTAGCATGGAACCAAGGACCTCCTCACTAATTAAGGTACATTTTGAATATTATAATTACTAGGTAGTGATGATACATTGTTATGTCTAAGCATTGGGAGAGGGAGGAGGGTCCTATGCTCTCCGTGATGTTCTCGCAGATATAGCCTCTATAAATTCTAGTTTTTGCAAATCATCACCCAATTGGATGTTCAACCAATAAAAGCCTTAAGAGTCCTTGTATTATGTATAGGGCTATGAGCATCTCTTTCCACAAAAATAGTCGACAAACATTTTTAATTCGAATTCCATGTCTGTGCATACTCCAAAATGGAAGGGATCCTTAGAGGCATCAGGATGGAACCTTACATTTTTCCACATGTAAGGCTCCATCTTGTTGACTCCAAGGATCCCTCCCATTTTGGAGTACGTGCCAACACAAAATTAGAAGTAGAAATTTTTGTTGGCTATTTTCATGGAAAGAGATGCACGGAGCTCTATACATATGAAGAAAGGCTTTTTTAATAGATATGCTCTAAAAGTGCCGCTAAGGTGATGGAATTTCTTGTATTCAATGTAATATTTTTGTTATCATACAAAAAAGAATATTTTATTTAACACTACACAATGCAAAACATTTGATTTTCAAGACAAAAAAGCTCGTTGAAGATACAAAATATTTTTTATCTCACTAAATTTTATGACTTTCTGTTCACATTTGATACATCAAATCAAGAGTTTTTGAGTCTCGAGTTTCCACATGTACATCGAAAGTTTTTGTGTATAAATACTCGTGAAGTTTGTGAGTTTTGATTTACCACTTTGAACATTCTCTATTCTTTGAGTGTTTGAATGGATTCTATTTCATGTGCTCCTTCCAATCATTGAAGCTCATGTTAGGTTCACAATAGAAGAGAGGTTTCCTTATGGAAACCTCTTTTTGTGCAGATAAATGATTATGTGATTATGTACCCATAAGTGAAGGGAGCTAAAAGAGAGGACACAAAGAATTATTGGAAAGGTCGTACTTTTGGTATCAAATTAAGAAGACATGGATCGTTTGCAAAAATTCGACATGTGTATAGTGATAAGGATCTCATGCTGAACAATTCTCTATATTTTCCATGATAGTATAAGTGAAGTTTTACAATGAAGATATTTTAAACATTCTTAGTTGTTTTTTGTTTTTCAAGTTATATATTTTTATATTGTAGATATTTTTCCTTTGAATGCAATAGACTGGAAACCTATTGAATGATTAATATGAACATTCAAAGGTGTTCATAAGGACTATGCAAAAGTAATGTATGCAGAGGAATCTGTTACATTTTTAATTAGCATGCAATTATTTGTCAATTTTGTAGAATATCGGGTAGCATCAAGTAGGAATGCATATGGAGATCTTGTAGATTTGGTAGTTCCTACCATTTCTTTATTAGATTGGGAGTCTCCTGATCAATGGATAGTTTGAAATCTTTTTTGCAAGAAAAGATGACATTCAAAGGGAAATATCATCAACCTGGATCTCTCAAAGGATCAAGATTCAATGGTTTTTGTCTCTTCATTTTTTCTTGCATGTTTTAGAAACATGTTATTAAAGAAAACAAAAACAATGTGGTTGAATAGGAGAGTTTCATTTTTAGAGATTGATGATGTTTTAGGTAAGGAATGGAATAGCAACGATATTCGAGAACTAGGAGGGGTCATCATTTTATGTAAAGTTACTATGAATTCTCTTTCAATTTCATATCAGATATAGTGTTAGGATATGATTATAGAAGGTGAAAGAAAAATCTTGGAGATTGGATACCCTTGGATTCAGAAGAGAACAATCCTTGAATTAGAATTCTTGATGCATCTGGATTTTCAACCTAAGAAAATGAGTTTCACTACAAATTGGAAAGTCAAAAATATTAGAGATTTGCTAGAGTACCTTGATGAGGTTTCACCATAACTTAGATTCTCAATTGATGGGGCAGTCATAAATATTACATCAGAGAAACATTATATTGCATTACTTGCCTGCCACCTATAATGTTCAAGTTCAAACTTTTGAGAATGTAACAATCAAGGCTTGCCCTTTTTGTCTATTATAAATGATAATATTTCATCTTGAATGAAAACACAGACATTGAGTGCTAAATATTTTTGTCACTTATTTTCTTTCTTGGCATTCAATGATTGCACTATTCAAGTTCATAGTGGCTTCCTTACAATTTACATCATTGGTCCTTGAAACTTTCTATTGTTTTAGAGAGTTTCTCCTAGACAATAATAATGGTAAAAACATATGTATATGGATAGATAAAGATAACGGATAAAGATTAACAAGTCCAGATATAGCATTTGAGCAAAAAAAATATTTCAAACCGGTAAATTTTGGAGGAGATACAAGAGATGTATAGTTTAAATAATAAGGGCCATCGAAAGTTCTCCGATTTCCCTAATCGCTTGAATTGGTTGTGCCTTTTCTTTCCTAGAAACACAACTTATATGGGCCACATACTAAATGTAAGAGGAACATAGATGAAGATATAAAATTTGAGGGAAGAAGCATATCTAAATGGCAAATCTTGGATGCAATGCAAGCCACAACTAGTTCAAGCAATTAACACTAGTGTTGTACTTGGACACTTCAGTGTCCTTCGACACTCTAGTATCCTGAAAAAACGAAAATATTTGATGAATTTTCTAGATTATGTTAAATGCGCTTTTGCCATCAGAACGCGTTTAAACTCTATTCGGGTTCTTGGGAGTGGAAGGGGTCTGAATAATCAGAGGATCTATACTTGATTTTCCCAAACCAACACATTCACATGACCTTTCCATTCAAACAACTCTGCTAATCCAACTTTCTAACAGAAAAACTCTGGCTCATTCCTTTACGGAAGTACTATTCGTATTCCAATCAATACATCTCAGTACACAACGCAAGAATAAACATTACCGTAACATAGACTTACAGTAAGCAACTTATAGAACAACGATTCAATATTTCACTTAATATAACAATACCGTAACCCAATCTTTACCATACAGGTGTAGATAATCAACACAGCAGAAAGACACAATATGACTCAGAGTTATGAAACACAACACTATGGAACTACACAGATATATCACCCAGACAGACAGTCTGGCGATCTGCTGGTCGTCCCCGAAAGTGTCTTTTCATTGCTTTATAAAAAGTTTATCTCTTCGCAGTGACTTCTCAGTTCGTGCGGAATATGAAAAGGAAAAAGGATTTTACAGTTGCCAATCTAGCGGCTTATACTGGCACGCACGGTGGACTTGAACCCGCAGGTATACAAAACTCTATGGCTCATCGATTATACCCTCTAAATACATAGTTCTAGCTAACCTAAATGTCCGGACAATTTTCTTTTTCAATGACTCTAACATCTGTTTGAGGACTTCGGGTTCTACTAACTGAGCATCAGTTCTTATTGAACTGGTTGCAATAACCTGGCTCATCAAAATTTCTGCTTGTGTCTGCAGAAAAGCTTCCTGTAAATAAAATTCATTTGATAAAGTTGCATCACGACTGACTTTCATGTCTGCAATCTGTTTATCTATTCTTGATAGTCTTTTTGCTTGAGCTCCAAGTTGATTTTCTCGTCTTTCCAATTCTTGATTTTGAAACTGGATGGTCCTGTAATATGCATCACGCTCTCTTCTTATCCCTGGTATCTCCTTCTGTAGTTGAGCGACCAGCATCATCTGGCTTTTAAAAGCAGCATTTGATTCAGTCAGGTTGGCATTTGCGAAATCTAACTCTGTATTGGTTTGTTTTAGTAGAATGGACATTTCCTGTCCCTTCTGCACTGCTTAAGTCAATTGTACTCTTGTCTCTTCTAACAAATTGCCCAGAGCTATGCATGCATCTTCCTTATCCTGTAGTAACTGTTTCAATTGCATGTTTTCAGCATCAACATCACACAATAAATCATCTTTTACTGTGATTTCGACTAAGGCAGCATCTCTTTGACTGATTATTGTCTCCTATTGAGCAAGTTGTGCTTGAAGCTGGCTAATCTAAAAATGGGACAATGGGTTCCTCAGGGACAATGGGTGGAACAGGGATAATGGGCTTAATTGGAGGTAATGGTGGAGGAATGGGTTGCAGAGTGTTGGATGCTTCGGTTTGTTGTTGCGAAGTGATGTCCGGTTGAGCAATGGCAGCTTCAACTACTGTAATCAATTCCTGTAAAAATTCTGCAACAATAAGTTGCATATCTGCTTGTTCCTGTTGTTTGAAATGCTGCTGAGATTCACCTTTAGAAGATATATCATTATCATCAGCAGAACCAGTTTGATGTTGTTGTTGGTTTGGAGATGATTGAGCTGATGAATCCTGATGCATCGAAGTAGCTGTATCGTGGAAAGTTTCTTCTTCATGCCTTTCTTCTTCATTGTTGTTTGCTTTATCACCTGCGACAGACCCTTGCACTTGACTATCAAATGAACTAATCTTGATGCGTTTTCGGCATAGTAGCTGGAAGATTTCTTCGTCATCTTCTTCATCATCTTTCAGGATTTGCGTGGATTCTTCATGATATAGAACTGGACCTCTGGGTGGTGGTTGCACTGCTTGGAGGACCGGAAACAAAAAGGAAATAATATGCAGTAATCGTGAACGTGGCATATCTCCTTTGTTAACCTGTTTAATGATTGAAACGCATTCACGGTGAATGCAAGAATAGTAAGAGGCAAAATTAACAGGCTCTCTAGCAGCCATATCTATCGCTGAGTAGAATGGGCGAGATATGCCATATGTACGTTTCTGCAAATTTAGTATTGCTACTAAAAATTGCAGGGCTGTTCTTTCAGGCTCAGGACGACAAAGGATGGCATATTCATTTGAAGAATATCTGGGAAACAATTGAACCATTGTTGTTATTGGAAGTTTTGGGCCATTCTCTTGACCTTCCGGAGAGAGTCGGAATGCATCAGCAAAGGACTGTAGGGTGATTATAGTACAAGATGATAAAGAGGTGATTGGCCAATTTTGCTCCCCAGCAGGTGTGGTAGCGATTGCAGCAATAATCTGGGCATAGAATGGGTGACATTCTACTGAATGCCAAGGCAATTCAGTGAAATTAGACAACCCACGTACACGCAGGAACTCACCCACATCCATAGGGATTCCGTCACGGAAGGTAGCAAAGTTTGCCAGAGCTTCCATGATGCGCACACGAATAGCAAGCAGACACAGGGTTTTACAGGAAACACAAAGTTCACAAAGCACGTAGACACAATAGCGATTAACAGGGAAACAAAAGAGATTAAGTAGATACTTGGCAGTGTGAGGCGATCGAAATTGTTAATCATCGTGCGACATTGAGATGATAACCTCATAACTACAGTGCACATGCATGAGCAGAACGATAATGCAGGGCGGCTGTTGATCATAATTAGGTATCAAAACGAGGATATTTACAGACTTATTTTATTAATCACACAAAACTAAAAAGGAAAAGAAAAGAAAAGAGAAAAAAAGAAAAAATACACGGGCAACCACAGAACTTTCAGTGCGAATCAAGCGCTTGATGATACGGCCGCAACTTTGAACCATTTATCACTTTCAAAAGAGGAATTCCGGTCAAAGTAGTCAATCGAAAAGTAGCTGGGCCCACTTGTTCAGTAATCTGGTAAGGAGCAAACCATCGTAACTTTAATTTGCCAGCAAAACGATTTGATTTTGCATTATAAAACAGCACAAGTTGTCCTACCGTAAAAACTGGAGTTTTTAGATACCGATCATGTGTACGAGCTTGCCGCAACTGCACTTCTTGAAGAGTCAGAAAACTTTCCCAGTGATGCTCATCTAATTCTCTGAGTGTGTCCAACCAAAATGGTAAAGATTCTTCAGGTAACAATTTCTGAGAGATGGCCACACGTAAGCTTGGTACTACAAGTTCCATTGGTGCAATTGCCTCCATTCCATATGCAAGTTTGAAAGGAGTTAGTCTGGTGGCAACTTTGTAAGTACTCCGGTATGCCCATAATATTGCAGGTAGTAACTGATCCCATCTTTCTGGTGATTCCACAATCAATTTTCGAAGCATAGTCAACAACGTTTTGTTTGTACTTTCAACTAGGCCATTAGCACGAGGATAATACGGTGAACTGAATTTATGCAGAATCTGAAAAGTGTGGAATACATCCTTCATTAGACATTTTGCCACCGAAACAGCTGTGGCGGACTGTAAAACCCAAGCTTCTGCCCATCTAGTAGCATAATTGTGCATGTCATAATATATCTGTTGTTGCTAAGGATTGTTGGAGGTGTGATTGGTCCAATAAAGTCAAGACCCCATTTTTGAAAAGGTTCTAAAGGTAAAACAGGTTGTAGAGGAAAAAAATGGCGCTGTAAAGGCTGTCTAGATCGCTGACAATTGTCACATTGCTGCACAAATTGAGATACATCCTTGTACATAGTAGGCCACCAGAGCCCACTTTGCAGAATTTTTCGGTGCGTTAAATCTGCTGCAAAATGTCCACCAGAGGGTATGGAATGTGCCAGAATGATTACTGAGTTTACTTCATGTGGAGGAATACAACGAAGTAAAACCCCAGTGTGATCCATATAATACCAACTCTCCGGCAATCAACCGGAATCTGCGACTGTAAACTGCAATTTTTAGGTGCATTGCAGGGGAAGTTTGAGGAGGAAGACATCCATCAGTAAGAAAGTTTAATAATTGATCATAGTAAGTAGGTGTCACAGAAGGTTGTGCAGATTCATCACTAGTCATTTCAATAACATAAATAGCTAGTGTGGTGTCATCCACACCGATCGGAGCTTCACCAGAGTCTAATCGAGAGAGAAAATCTGCTAATGCATGTGCAGTGTCGGGTTGATGAATTACTTCATAATTGAATTCTTGTAACAATAAAACCCAACATGCCAAGCGGCCACCTAAATGCTACTACCGAACCAGATTTACCAGCGTAGCATGATCTACATGAAAAACGAATTTTCGGCCTAGCAAGTAATGCCAAAATTTCTTTACAGAATACACTAAACCAAGACATTCTCTTTGAATGACTGAATAATTCTTTTCAGTAGGAGCAAGCCTTCGACTTGCATAATAGATAGGCCTAAACCACTTATCAGTTTGTTGCATTAAAACACTTCCAATGGCTATATCTGATGCGTCTACAAAAACATGAAAGGGGTGTTCCCAATCAGGAGGTTGTAGAATTGGAACCTGCGTTAATAAAACTTTTAGACGATCAAATGCATTTTGACATTCCCGTGTCCAATCAAATTGTCGAGGGGTACTAGTGATTAGCTGATTCAGGGGTATTGCCAAATGGGCAAGCCACCGTAAATGTCGACCATGCCACCTGACTTGACCCATGAATTGCATGACTTCTTTCGGTGTAGTAGGTACAGGTGCTTCTAACACGGCTGCAATTTTGTCTGGATCAACTTGTATGCCCTGTGCAGATACAATGTGGCCAAGAAGTTTACCACAGGAAACCGCAAAGACAGATTTGGTGGGGTTCAAACAGAGTCTGTATTCTCGACATTTTTCAAAGCAACACTGTAAATGATACAGGTGTGCAACCATCTTACCGAATAAAGAGAAATCATCTAGATATACTTGCATAAAAGAAGTAAGATAGGGTGAGAAGATTTCCTGCATACATCGCTGAAAGGTGCTAGGAGCATTTCTTAATCCAAACCACATGACTGTGCAAGCAAAAACACCCCAATTCGTAATAAACGCTGTTTTCGGTATATCTTGCTCAGCCATTCGGACCTGGTTATAACCACTATAACCGTCGAGAAATGAGTACATCTCATGTCCAGCCACTCTGTCCAGCATGGTGTCAAGAAATGGAAGAGGAAATGGATCAGGTACGGTGGCTGCATTTAATTTCCCATAATCGATACATATTCGGAGCTGCTTGTTTTTCTTTGGTACGATTACAATCAAGGAGATTCATTCAACGTGCTCAATGGGTACAATGAATCCTACCTTTAATAGGTGATCAAATTCTGCTTTGACCTGTGGTGCATAGTTAGGGTTCATACGGTAGCTGGGTTGTTTAATCGGTTTTGCTTCAGGTTTGAGTACGACCCTATGTTGATAGATGCGAGGGTCCAGACCTTTCATATCACGATAATCCCATGCAAAAACATCAAAGAATTCATGAATAAGTTGGATCAAATCTGCTTGAAACACTTCAGATAATCCTTCCTTTATTTTGACAGGTCGTGGATTTACTTCATCTCCTAAATTATAGGTAATCAACTGATCTTCGGGAACATAGAATTGACGAGGTTTGCCTGGATTTTCAGCTGACTGTAAAAGATGTTGTAGAACGGTTTCATTCATAGCTATAGTATCTTCTGTCTCTAGTTCTTCGGTTACAGGCACCACTGTACAGACTACCGGACTCCAGTTATCTACAATAGATTGCAGAACTACAGTACCTAAGGAAATCAGACTTCATTGTTCTTCAAAAATGCTTCTTCTTCATCGTCGGATAAGCCATCCAACATATGGACAGGCTCTGCTATATCTGGTCTGGCATGTAAATCACAGGGCTGAATAGCATCCAATTTAACAACATATTTACGGTGATTGTCCTTAAAGTAAGTTCCTGTGCTGACCAATCCTGTATAACCTTAGCCTGTTTCAACCAGGGTCGGCCGAAAAGAAGATTATAATCAAGACTGGACTCTGGTAATTCTAAGACGACAAAGGTCATCTTAAACGTTGTACCTTGCAAGGTTATCGGGACATTCTGTTTGAGTCCTACTAGATGAACTCGAGATTGATCTGCCATCCTAACGAAAAATTGAACAAGCTCGATTTGCGTCCATCCCAACTTTTACAAAGTGCTGCACTGGCTACATTTACACCAAACCCACCATCAATTAGTACTTGAGTAATCTTGTGATTTTTATACCATACCGTGATCAAGGGGACCGAATGATCCACCGTAGAATCATATTCCGATTGTACCGTTGCTGTCGCTGGAATGCCGAAAGATCCAAGACTGAGCTGTTGTTGGATTTGCTGCCGAACTCCCGGTACTAATGCAAGTAATTGTCAAGAGGGAGAGTGATGGACGCCTTAGATAAAATTTCCCATGCTTGATCTGCTTGAATTGTACTTTTCACTGATTCTGAAGATGATGCGCCTATTATAGTGGTAGAATCTTGTTCCTCCGATCCTTCCTTTGGCAGCGGAACTTGGGTTACTGGAATGGGATCTGGAAACACTATAGGCTCTTTGGTGGTCCATTGACTAGCTTTGTCATACATTCTCTATTGTTCATGGATGCCAGGTTCAAACACTTCTGCTGCTGGTTGTAACTACTTACCAGACCTTGTTTGAATCCGGTCATAGGGTTCTGATGCTCTTTCTTCCTTTGATCATATTCAGCTGCATCTTTATAGAATCTACGTATGTGGCCTAATTCACCGCAAATTTGACAGCAAGGGGGTGGCAAAGAATTACCTTCCTGTGATGTTCCTGTCTGCCAGTGATTTGTATTGTAATTTGTATTTCGCTGTCCTCGATAATTTCTGTATCCTTGTTGCTGATTATTTCTCATCTGAGGTGGTACATAATGAGTGGTCAGCTGCCCTAGTTCTTGTATGATAGCATTGACAGTTGCTGGTCCCTGCACTTTTGCGTTATAAGCATAGTTTTTGGTGGAATGTCCGGTTGTATTGAAGATAGCGCAATACATCTGATTAAGGGCACATGTGACACTGGTATGCCCTGGATTCTTGCACTTAGTGCAGTACATTTGTCTAGCCGGATCCTCTGCAACACTTTTACTGGCTTTTAACCACTCCAAGTCTTCGGTAAATCCTCCAACCTTATACTCGAGCTGCAAAGCCATTGCAATAACCGCATCTAATGTCGTAGCTCCCACACAACGGATGATCATAATCTGTCTAAGTTGCGGAGTCAAACCATTAATAAACCACTGAGTGATGACATCATCCGGTAAATTAGCATGTGCTGGTGGTAGTTGTCTCAAATGAGTTCTGAATAGGGTGGCATATTCCTGCACTATTTGATTCAGCTTCTGTCTATTGTTTTGCAGGTAATCGAAAATTTCGGCAGGATTCTTCTTTAGCCAGAATCTCTGCAAAAACACATCCCTTACTGCTTCATAGGTGCCGAAATGATTGATATCATATTCTGTAAGCCACTTGGCGGCTTCATTAACTAGTGTTGACTGGAATACTATGGCCTTGTATGCCGGATCGGGTGGATGATTAAGTATTGCATAACTAATTTCAAAGGTACGTACATGAGCATCAGGATCATCACCTGGAAATCCACTGAATTTTGTGGAGGTGACTCTTGTTGGAACCGAACGAGGTGGAAGTAGCTGTTGTTGCTGCTGCTGCTCTTGTTGTTGTTGTTGTTGTTGTTGTTGCCCACTCATGTTGGTACTGTTACTATTTCCTGAGTTCTGAGGATGTGCTTCCGGTTCTTCGGAATCTGTATGATTAGACTGCTCTCCTTCCGGTTCGAAAATAGCACTTAACCTCTTACGAATTTCTAATTCGAATAGCTTATCCTCTTCTGCGGTATCAAACGTAGGCAAACTTGCTCCGAACAGGGGTGTCCGGAATGAAGATTCACCGGGAAGTATAACACTGTCACCGGAAAATTGTAAATTTTCTCTATCCGTAGAGAGATTTGAATCTTGACCAGACAGTGTCAGATCAACTGCACACTGTGTTCCTGTGGACTCCGAAGTTACTGTCTCTACTTCAGACTGCACCGAGATTTCACTAGAATTTATCGGAATTGTAGTATGTTCCACTGGAAAGTTACCGGAATCACTACTAATATGCTTCGCTTCTTCAACGACCAGACCTACCCGATCTGCGCTTCTTCCTCCTGGGGGTGTCCTTCGCAAATTTGGTACCACCCAAGGCTGTCTATACTTTGGATACGACTCGTCGGACCATGTAACCGGCATATAGCACTTTTGCTACACTTGCGTACTACACTATCTTACTGTCGATTCACAATCTATGGTTACTTCCCAAAATCACTGAGCAACACTCTGTTGCCACTTTCCGATAATCACTTTGCAACAATCGATTGCCACTTTCCCACAACTAATTTTGCAACATTCTGGTGCCACTTTCCCACAGACGACGCCAGTGTTAAACACGCTTTTGCCGTCAGAACGCGTTTAAACTCTATTCGGGTTCTTGGGAGTGGAAGGGGTCTGAATAATCAGAGGCCCTATACTTGATTTTCCCAAATCAACACATTCACATGACCTTTCCATTCAAACAACTCTGCTAATCCAACTTTCTAACAGAAAAACTCTGGCTCATTCCTTTACGGAATTACTATTTTTATTCCAATCAATACATCTCAGTACACAACGCAAGAATAAACATTACCGTAACGCAGACTTACAGTAAGCAACTTACAGAACGGCGATTCAATACTTCACTTAATATAACAATACCGTAACCCAATGTTTACCATACAGGTGTAGATAATCAACACAACAGAAAGACACAATATGACTCAGAGTTATGAAACACAACACTACGGAACTACACAGACGTATCGCCTAGACAAACAGTCTGGCGATCTGCTGGTCGTCCCCAAAAGTGTCTTTTCATTGCTTTATAAAAAGTTACATCTCTTCGTAGCGACTTCTCAGTTCGTGCGGAATATGAAAAGGAAAAAGGATTTTACAGTTGCCAATCCGGCGGCTTACAATTACTAGAAGGAATCATTTAAAAATGTAAATATGGCTCATTGCAAAAAGAAAAAAAATCATATAAGTAAAATACTAAATATTTATCTCAATTTATATGTTTAAACTTATACTTACTTCCATTTAAAGTGAACAAAATGTAGGTAGGAGTCATATAAAGATCTCATTCTTCTTCTAAACTCCAATCCATGCCTCATGTAGACTATACTCCCCTCAGGGTCTATATTGCACTCCAGCCCTAAGCTACCTATGCATGTCCTCATAGGCACCTCTGCTATGCTCTCACGAGTTGGAGGTGGTATAGGTGTCCTGAGAATAAATAGATAAAATGAATAGAAAGATGTGTTATAAATGATGAAAAATATTAATTTATGAAAAGAAACATACCTATGGGCATATAAGTGTCTTCCCGCAAATGGAGCCAACAGAGGAGCCTTCCTCTAGCCACTAGCTATGCATTTGTATGGTGTAGTCTAGTTCCTCATAGGGCATGTCTCTCTCTACTACAATCCATAATATCTCTACATATAAAACAAAATGGATAGAACAAAAATGTATATACATACATACACACACACACACACGCACACACACACACACACACACACATATACATATATATATATATTATATATATATATATATATATATATATATATATATATATATATATATATATATATATATATGTATGTATATATATATGTGTGTGTGTGTGTGTGTATATGTGTATGTGTATGTGTACGTCTATATGTATATATATAAACATACATACATACATACATACATACACACACACACACACATATATATACATATATATATATATATATATATATATATATATATATATGTGTGTGTGTGTGTGTGTGTGTGTTGTGTGTGTATGCACTGCATGTATGTGTGTATGTATGTGTATGTGTGTGTATATGCATATATGTATATGTGTGTGTATGCGTATGTAGGTATGTATGTGGGTGTATGCATGTGTGTATATGTGTATGTGGGTGTGTATGTGTGTATGCATGTATGTATGTATATGTGCATATGCATGTGCATTGTGTATTCATATGTATATATGTGTGTATGTGTGCGTATCTCTATGTGTGTGTATGTGTATGTGTATGTCTTTATGTGTGTGCATGTATATGTGGGTGTATGGATCTATGGGTGTGTATGTATATGTGGGTGTATGTATCTATGTGTGTACTTTTATGTGTATATGTGTATGTTTGTGTGTATGCATGCATATGTGTGTTTATGTGTGCGTCTCTATGTGTGTGTGTATGTGTATATGTATGTCTCTAGATGTGTGTAATATGGGTGTATGTATATTTTTGCATATGTATATGTAGTGAGTGTATGTGTGTTTTTATATATGTATGTGTGTATGCACGTGTATGTGTGTATATGTGTGTGTCTCTATGTGTGTGTATGTGTATGTGTGTATCTCTATGTGTGTAATGTGGGTGGATCTATATGTGTATGTATATATACGTGTGTATGTGCAAGTATCTATATGTGTATGTGTATGTGTGTATGCATATATGTGTGTGTATATGTATGTGTATGTGTGTTTATATGGGTGTATATATGTATGTGTATGTATGTGTGTGTCTATGTCTATGTAGGTATGTATGTGAGTGTATTTATGTGTGTATATGTGTATGCATTTATGTATGTATGTATTCATATGCATGTGCATTATTTATGCATATGTATGTATATGAGTGTATGTGTATGTGTGTATCTCTATGTTTGTGCATGTATATGTGGGTGTATGTATCTATGTGTGTGTATGTATATGTGCGTGTATGCATATGTATGTATAGTATGTGTATGTGTGTGTGTATGTATACATGTGGATACATGTGTATGCGTGTGTATACATGTATTTATGTATGTGTATGTATACATGTGTATGTGTATGTATGCATATGTTGTTGGTGCAAATGAGTCCAAGCCTACATACTTGGACAATTAGCATTTATCTCATATAGTCACATATGACTATTCCTTGTCAAAATGCATATGTTAAAACCAAATCTCAAATTACTTGGTAGATGATTGATGAGAAAGTAAGTCCTATAGTTGAGAATTCACTTTATGGTGAGAACTTGAATTTGAATTCAAAAATGGCTCCAACTCTAAGCTATAAAAGTGAGTCAAAATCTTGCGTGTAATAGAGCCCTCATTTCAAGATCATTTTGAGATCAATTGCTAGTAGGTTGAGAGCACTGTTCATTTTATTGAACATGTATAGAGACCAAAATAACAAGTCTTAGCTCATGGTTGAACTTTTTACTCATCTATTTTGATCCATTGATTAGAGGATCATGCTCCAAAGCACATTGGTGATTATTTGTGATTGTTTCTTAAGGGGTCTACTATACTTGCCACAACTTTTTCTTGGCTGGTGTGAAGTAGGATTTTGCAGCACCACCATCTCTGGAATCTATCCACCATCTCCTCCAATAGTGGTATCAGTGTAACAACAAGCAAAATGGGAGATGGATTTCCATCATTCATTGACAAATTGGATAGAGCAACTATATCGAGCATGGTCCCTAAGGATGCAAGATTATCTCCAAGGAAGAATCTTACATGGATACATCTCTAGAGATGAGGAAATGCCAATATTGAGAAGCAAACATCAACCTACAAGAGAAGAGCAAGACAAGCTAATTACAGGGTGTGGCAAAGGATGCTCTAGCTAGGTCTTATATACTTAACTCAATATCTGATTTCTTATTACCTCACATTATGAATTGCAAGACCTCCCAAGAGACTTGGGAGGTACTTTCTTCATACTTCTCATCAAATACAAGGACTAGGAAGAACCAACTTGGATGGAGTTACATCCTTGAAGAAGAAAGTAGAGCAAAATGTCCCTCACTATGTAACCAAGATGAAGGATGTAGCTAACCAACTTGGGAGCATTGGAGAAGAGATAGAAGAGGAGCAGATAGTAAGGTAGATCATAAATGGCATCAAAGCTGATGATAAGTGGTAGTCCTTCACCACAGTAATGGACCTATATATGCATATGCAAACACCTGACCTCAACACATTAATGGGGCAACTCTTCACACATGAGATAAATCTCCACAAGAATGGAGCCAACTCTAGAGGTAATCCATCTTCTACCCTTTACACAAATAGAAATAAGAGTAAAGATAAATGCAAAGGTAAAAGGAATGAAGAAGAGGCAAGTAACTCTCAAGTGAACTTCATAGGTAGAGGAAGAGGCACCATGGGAAGGGGTGTTGGATGTGATGGCTGGATACACTTAGAAGATCAAGCTGGTGCTGCAAAACCTGCTTCACACCTGCCCTCCTTTGACTCCAGATATGCTTAATAGAATCCTTGAGCTTCCAAATGACACCAAAATATGCTATATGTACTTTGGAAATGAGTTGAGTAATGATTAGATCAAAACAGACTACTTGTGATTTCAAGAATCCTGAAAAACTTGCTATATTGGTATTGACACCTGCTCAGAGTTATGCTCAGTGTGACCAGCACACTTAAAATTGATCTAATTGCTTTTGGACATATTCAATTAGCTTAACAAGCTTTCATTTGCAAGTGGAATGAAGGAAAATGATAAACCACACTCAGAGAAATCACTTTAGCAAAATAAGGTGTACCCCCGGTTTTTTAGGAGACTTACAGTCACAGACCAGTGAGCACCCCGACTGAGATTTCTCTGTGATGGTAGATCCAATGACCTTGAAACCTTGTAGGTGTATAGTAGACTTTGAGCTGAATCCAATGCACTTTCAATCATCCAATTTGGTTCAGTAGATCTTGAGATATGCTCCTTTGAAGTTGACAGAGTTGGAGGTAGTCACTCAGAGAAACCAGAGTTGAGAAGTGTGAATATATCTATTGATTAATGTAGATGTACAAGCTCATTAGCATGCCAAGCATAGCTAAATGAGATATTGTGGTGTAGGCTAAGATGTCGCACTATCACACACACAGATACAGTAGTGAAATGCCTCGGGAGATGAGCTCAATGAGTGAGACTAACCCGCGAGATTTTCTTCATAGCTTTTATAAGATTTGATTGGTCATTTGAATTTGAAATTCAAATTGAAGCTCCCTTGAATCTCTCCACTAAACTTAGGGAGATATTCTCTCTATTACAACCATTCAAATTTCCACGACTTTCTCAGTTAGGTGTGATTACATGATATTCCAAGTCACCATGACTTTTACTATTAAGTAAAAAATGAAAACTCATAAGCATGAGTTTCTATGGATCATTCTCCAAGTCATATCTTCATGAATTAGCCCAAGCTAGGCTTCCATGGTCCAAGCTTTATATTGAGTCTTCAAGATACAAATCAAAGCCAAGTGTGAAGGCTTGATTTACACCAACAGCTCCCCCTCAAGCCAAACACTTTGGCTCAAGTATCCATCTTTAGTTTTCAATGATTTCCTGCAATCCAATCATGGATTTAAATCTGCATAGCTTGCTTCCATCCAGAGCTTTAGTAAGCAAATCTGCACATTGTATATTAGTAGACACATATGATAATTGAATTTCTTTGCTAAGTAACTTTTCCCTCACATAGTGGTAATGAACCTCTATGTGTTTTGTCCTAGCATGATAAATTGGATTAGCTGCTAGGTGAAGAGAACTTGTGTTATCACCAAATATGATTGGTGGCCTTGTGTATAGGCCCAATTCTGAATATAATAGCTTCAACCATATGGCTTCTTGAGTGGCATTGGCTAGCCCTCTGTACTCTGCCTCAGTAGATGATAGAGCTACTGTGGGTTGTTTCTTGGATGACCAAGAAATTGGTTTATCACCTGCAAAACATATGTAACCAGATGTACTCCTCCTGTCATCCTTGCAACCTGCCCAATCTGCATCTGAGTATACCTTAATATCAATGTCTGATGAATATGGAAAGTACAAACCATGATTTTGTGTTCCCTTTAGATACTTTACTATCTTCTTTGCTGCCTCCAAATGTGGTACTCTTGGTTTATGCATAAATTGGCTAAGTACACTAACACCATATGATATATCAATCCTGGTTAAGGTAGCATAATTTAGACTACCTACCAAACTTTGGTAACCTGTAATATCTTTGAGTTCTTCTCCTTCATGTGCACTGAGTTTGTGGTTGACTTCCATAGGAATGTTTGAGACTTTAGCTTCCTGCAAATTAAACTTCTTGACCATGTCTTGAATGTACTTCTTCTGAGTAATAAAGATACCTGAATTTGTGTAGACCAATTCAAGTCCTAGGAAGTACTTCAATAATCCAAGATCATTGATCTTGAATTCCTTCATCATCTGTCCTTTGATGTGTCTTATTCCCTGAACATCATTTCCTGTAATAATGATGTCATCAACATAGACACACAAGTATATTACCTCTGAATTGTTCCTTTTTATAAACAATGAAGTATCTGCTTTACTCATCACAAATCCTTGATCTAGTAGATAGGTTGTCAACCTGTAATTCCATGCTCTAGGTGCCTGCTTCAATCCATACAGAGCCTTCTTCAATTTACAAACATGATTTACCTTATTGGAATCTTCATAGCCAGGTGGTTGTGACATGTAGACCTCTTCAGATATCCATCCATTCAAGAATGCATTCTTCACATCCAATTGGTACATGTTCCAATTCTTGGATGCAGCTACACTCACCATAACTCTGATAGTTGGCATCTTGGCCACAGGAGAAAATGTCTCCTCATAATCAATGCCTTGGGTTTGTGCAAAACCCTTGGTACCAACCTAGCTTTATACCTGTTTATTGTACCATCTGAGTTCCTCTTGAGTTTGTAGATCCATCTGGATCCTATCACCTTCATGGAGTCCTTCTTGGGTACCAAGTCCCAAGTATCACTCTCCTTGAGAGCCTCCATTTCTTCATCCATTGCTTCCTTCCATTTTGGTTTAGTAATTGCTTCTTCAAATGTACCTGGTTCTTCATTCAAGATATCCTTTGCAAGATATACAGAGTGCTTGGTTACAAGTGAAGTATCATACCCATACCTAATAGGTTTTTTTTTTCTCTTTGAGATCTCCTCATAGCTTGAGTTGAGGATTCTGGATTGTCTTCTAGTTGCTTCATCTTCATCTTCCCTTTGGATTTCCAAGCCTTGAATTCTTCAATGTTGATGGTGTCTTCATCATCTGAGCTTGTGTCCTCTTTCTGAGTTGGTTCTTGCCTGATAAGCTTTGGAAAGTCTTCTTCCATATCATAAGGTAGGCTAACTTTCCTGCACTCATTTTCATACCATGAATCATTTCATCAAAGATGACATCTCTGCTTACCTTGAAGCCTTTGTTTGAGGGGTTGTAAAATCTGTATCCCTTTTGGTTCAAATCATAACCAATGAAGATACACTTTTCAGCTTAGGGTCTAGCTTTCCCTTACCTGTGAGGGAATATGCACATATGCAACACACCCAAAGATTTTGCAATGATCCAGAGATGGTCTCTTACCATGCCAAGCCTCATAGGGTGTCATTCCATCAAGTGTCTTTGATGGCAACCTGTTGATTAAGTATGTGGCAGTAGATACACTCTCTGCCCAAAGATAATTTGGCAATTTTTTCTCATTAAGCATAGACCTAGCTGTCTCTACAATGAGTCTATTCCTCCTTTCAGCTACCCATTTTGTTCAGGTGAGTACCTTGTAGTAATCTCCCTCTTGATGCCTCTTTCCTGCAAGAAATCTTCAAAGTCATTGGAGAAGTATTCTCCACCACCATCTGACCTTAGCCTCTTCAAATGTCTACCTGTTTGATTTTCAACTAATGCAAGATACCTTTTGAAACAATTAAATACTTCATCCTTATGTTTAATGAAGTATAAGACAGTCCATCTGCTATAGTCATCAATAAAGGACACATAGTACCTTGATCCAGATATGGATGGCTCCTTGCTAGGTCCCCAAACATCTGTATGCACCAATTCCAGATAATCTTCATGCATAAAGCCTTTCTTGGTATAGGCAATCTGTGTGACTTACCAAATTGACAAGCCCCACACTTGTATATCATGTGTTGCTTGGATACATTAGGTATCCCAAGCACACATTGATCCTGCTCATTTGTTTTATAGTCCTCTCTCCAATGTGACCTAATCTCTTGTGCCAAATCTGCAATTCTGATAGGGTTTGGTCTTTATAGTTGTACAAAGCAACATTCTTAGTGTCTTCAAGTTCAAAGGTAAACAATCTACCTGATTTCTCTCCCTTGGCTATCCTTCTGAATCCATGTCTTGGATCCTCCACATATGCACCATGTTGAGTGAACCTGACCTGTAGACCTTTTTCTACAATCTGACCTACACTCATCAGATTCTTGGTGATTGTTGGAACATACACACTCTGCTTAGTAAATTCTGATTACCATCACTTGTTTTGACATTGCCTACTTTAACAACTGAATGTTTAGTGTCATCACCTGTCTGCACTTGGTGCTTGCCTTTGGGTTCTTCCAAATCAGAGAGTAAGGCAACATTTCCAGCTACATGGTTAGAGCAACCTGAATCAATATAGAACAAATGATCATCATTGATACCTGACTTAGATGTCATGTTCATAATTAACAAGGAATCATCTTGCTCCTCTGCATAATTGTTGTAATCCTTCCTATTCTTGTATCCACCTTGATAGTTGCCATTGTGATTGTAGTTGTTGTTGTAACTATTGTTGTACCCATGGTAGCCTTGAGATTGATTGAATCTGCCTCTTCCTTGAGAGTATCCTCCTCTTTGGTGACCTCTTCCTCTTTGGTTCTTGTAGTTTTTGTAGCATTCATCTGTAGTATGGTTAGACAAGCCACAAATATTGCATGGAGATTGATTGTAGGTCTCCCCCTACCTGACTTACCTCCTCTGCCCCTACCTCTAGATGATCTACCTCTCCCTGCATAGTTTGCTTGGGAGGTAGAGCCTTCTTCATCAACCTTCTTGCTTTTACCCTTGTCTTTAGTCTTCTTATCAGTATATAGGGCAGAGGGATGTTACCTTTTGATTGCTCTCCATTCTTTGTGATCTTTGCT
>CM035406.1:127135407-127137907 GCA_020310875.1 Ceratopteris richardii
TATATATATATATATATATATATATATATATACATAACATATATATGTATATACATACATACATACATACACGTGTGTGTGTATATATATATATATATATATATATATATATATATATATATATATATACGTGTATATATATATATACGTGTATATATATATATATATATATATATATATATATATATATATATATATATATATATATAATATATATATATATATGTATGTATATATATACACACATATATATATATATATACATATATACATAGTACAAGAAGAGGTTTAAAAACGAGATTTAAATCGAGGTTTAAATCGTTTAAATCGTAGAGGTTTAAGAAATTCAAAATAAAAATCGGGGTTTTTATTCACTGTGAGAGATTTTTATATTTTTGAAACATAAAAGCTATGTACCATTGCACATTTAACACCTTTTTGATATACCTTTTTGAGTGTGCAAGAGAAGGCAACAAAATATTAGCGCAGATATGCGCGAATTTGAAAATAGTTAGCATAGGGCTTTTTGCTAAAGTCGATTTTTTTCACAAAAAAACCTCTAAAAAAATCGTAAAAAACGTTCTCACGATTTTTAAAACGATTTTTATCCACGCTTTGTATGCACGAGTCACAGGCAGGCTACGCTGCCCCGGCGGTCTATCAGACAGCCTTGTTAGCACCATTGGTGTGAAACAAGGTTGCCCTCTCTCACCCACTCTCTTCGGTCTCTACATCGACGAGATCACGGAGTATATACAGCGAGAAGGAGGGCGAGGAGGAGACCTCGGAGGTACGCCAGTACATATCCTATTATATGCTGATGACATTGTCCTACTCTCAGAGTCACAGGAGGGGCTGCAGTCACATTTACAGGCGCTCGATACCTTTTGCATGGAGAGAGGACTCATAGTGAACCTTGGCAAGACCAAGGTCATGATCTTCCATACCTCCAGGACAGTACGCCATCGCGCCTCTTTCAGAGGCGCTGGAGGACAGATAGAGGTAGTGGACTCCTACGTCTACCTAGGTATCACCTTCTCGGGCAGCACAGGGGTATTCTCCATGGCACAGGCTGCGAGAGATAGATTGACGCGAGGTTATGCGGCACTTGCAGGATTGGAGAGACGCTGCTTTCAGACACATTTTCAGGAGCCCCGGACTAAGGGGTGGCTCTTGGACACTCTAGTGACACCCGCATTGATGTACGCAGCAGCAGTATGGGCACCAGGGATCACAAAGGCGATGTGGACGCACATTGAGAGGCCCCAGATATCACGATTGCTGCGCAGCAAGCCCTCCGTTCCACATGACATTATACGAGCTGAGCTTGGCACACTGCCCTCTTCCAGTTGGTGACCTTTATTCTGAGAGTCAGAGAGCTCCCCACTAGCCGACTCACCAGGCTTGCATTTGAGAGCTCTAGACATTTGGCAGAGACAGGGCATGAGAGAGTATGGTATGCACAGACTTACCGATAGTTAGCAGACCATGGCATGGGCATTACGGATCTCCCCCCTTTTCAGTATGACCTCTCTTCCCCCCACATTACCTCTCTCGTTCGGAGAGGAATAGGATCATCCGTCAGGACCTACTACAGATACACGTCAGGGAGACATGGATAGCACCACGGGAGCCTCTTCCCACAAAGAGGCAACACTATAGAGAGCACTTCCTGACTGTGACAGCGGATGGTTTCATTCAAAGACCACGATACATGGATACATATATGGCACCAGCTGAGAGAGTGGCCATTGGGCAGCTCAGAGTATCATCACACCAACTCGAGATTGAGATTGGGCGAGCCACACATACCCCCAAGGATGAGCGACTATGCAGGATATGTAGAGAGGAGGTGGAGGACGAGGAGCACTACACATGTAGATGCCAGGCATACGAGGACATCAGAGACCGCTACCCTCAGCTCTTCAGGGGGCCTAGAGAGATCAGGGCTTTATTGGGGACAGAGGACCAACGCCCTCTAGGTCGTTTCCTAGTAGAGCTCCGGCACCGCCGCGCATCACTCCTCCAACAGCAGATGGAGATACACCTGGCCCCCCCCCCCTCAGACTTATATTACAGATTTTTTCAAACCCACATACACTCGAGGGCCCAGCTCGATGCGGGGTGTCACATTACACATAGCAGAGGAGCTTAGACGACAGCGTCGACGACCGAGACCCCTTGTTCGGAGAGCGCGTCCACATCACAGAGAGATTCAGGCGATTCACGCACGCCATGACATGGAGATACAGAGATGTCAGCAGCGCACCCCTATCGATTTGGACGCCCAGAGCATTTTGAGGATCGCCATGATGCCTTACCCACCGATGCATTATATCCTACACCCACTCCAGGCATTTAGGGGGTTGTGATACCATCGAGCCTCCCCTCCCTATGCATATCATATTTGTATCTCACCCATTGAGCATATAGAGTGCATACCCATAGCACCCCACACCCTTGATGCCAGCTACTATCCCTCCTTTTATACCCGTTTGCA
>CM035406.1:127142907-127155407 GCA_020310875.1 Ceratopteris richardii
GTACCAGGAATCAAGAAGAGTTTGCTCTCTGTTGGGCAAATGGATATGCATGGTTACAGTGTTTATTTGAAAGAGGCTCATGGAAGATGACCAAAGGGTCACGGCTGATTGTGAAAGGCACAAAAAGGGGAACTTTGTATTGCTTGCATGGAAAGGCCTTGTCTGGCAAATTCATTGCATTGGCTGAGATTAATTCTCATATGGAATTGTGGCATAAAAGACTTGGCCATATGAGCCAAAAAGGTCTATCCAAACTTTGTAACTTAAAGAAGCTTGAAGTTAAAGGCACCAAGCTAAACTTTTGTAATGATTCTCAAGATGGAAAGCAAGTGAAAAGCTCTTATTACTTTGGTGTGTCTTGTAAGTCTTGTACATTAGATCTTGTCCATTCTGATGTATGTAGCATGCCCACCAAATCTATGGGGGATGCTTTATAATTTATTTCTTTTGTTGATGATTCTTCTAGGAAAATATGGGTGCAGCTACTCAAATCAAAAGATGAAGCATTTGCTCCATTTAAAAGATTTCACGCATTTGTGACTACCCAAATAAGTAAAAAGTTGAAATGCTTACTTATGGATAATGGGGGTGAGTTCACAAGTGCTGAATTCAAAAATTTTTGTGAAAAGTTCGGCATAAAGAGGGAGCTTACTGTTCCATACAGCCCCTCTTCTAATGGTGTGGTTGAAAGGTATAATCGGACTCTTTGTGAGAGGGTGAGATGCATGTTGTCCAAAGCTAATCTCCCTCATGGTTTTTGGGGAGAGGCTCTTAAAACTGCAATACATATATGCAATCGATCCCCTCACATGTCCTTGAAGGTGACATCCCTGAAGAGGTTTGGTCTCGCAAACATGCTTCATATGATCACTTACGCGTCTTTGACTGTGAAGCTTTTGTACACATAAGACGTGAGTTGAGGAGTAAACTTGATGCCAAATCCATTAAAGGCCTCTTCATGGGATATGGTAAAGAAGGTGAAATGGGTTATAGAATATGGTTACCTCAGCTAAAAAGGGTCATACGCAACCGGGATGTTGTTTTTAATGAGGCAAGGTTGCCACAAAACAATGTTGCCTCGAAGCATGACCATAAAAAGGTCACATTTCAGTAAGACCAGCCACATGTTAGGCCTATTTCAGACCCTCAAGATGCACCACATATGGCTGAAAATATAGAAAATCTCGTGGTTTTTTAGCCTGATGATGTTGGACAGCATGAAGAGGATCCTGATGGGCAAATGCAGCCACCTATTCATGCTGAAAACAATGCTGGAAATGATGTACAACAGCCCATTAACAATGAAGAAGTCGATGTACCTCCTCATGTAGATCCATTACCGGGAAATGTGGATCACTGGGAGGTTCGTGAATAGATATGACCCTTCTATACATTACATTATGTTATCAGATGAGGGTGAGCCTCTTACTTATAAAGAGGCAAAGCTATGTAAGCACAAGAAGAAGTGGGAGTTAGCCATGCAAGAAGAGATAAAAGCCTTGCATGCAAACGATACTTGGGATTTGGTTGAGTTGCCCAAAGGAAGGAAAACCATTCCCAACAAGTGGCTGTACAAAATCAAAATTGTTGATGGCAAACCCAAGTATAAGGCAAGGCTGGTTGCTAAGGGATATGCCCAAAAAGAGGGCATTGATTTCCAAGAGGTGTTCTCTCCAGTGGTTAAAATGACGACATTACATGTGTTGTTTGCTCTCAGAGCTGCCTTGGATTTGGAACTATTCCAAATGGATGTTAAAACAGCCTTTTTGCATGGTGATTTAGACGAAGAGCTGTACATGAAACAGCCTGAAGGATATGTCATTCCTAGAAAAGAGCATCTGGTATGTAAACTGAAAAGGAGCTTATATGGGCTGAAACAGGCCCCAGACAATGGTATAAGAAGTTTGATGCATTTATGCTCAAACATGAGTTTAAAACAAGCCATGCAGATCACTGTTTGTACACCAAAAAGGATGAAGATGGCAGCCCAATCATTCTTGTACTCTATGTAGATGATATGCTGCTAGCTGGGAAGAAAAAGAGCACAATGAATGCTCTAAAACAGCAGCTGAACTCTGCATTCTCAATGAAAGACCTTGGGGAAGCTGAGCATATTCTTGGTATGCAAATAAAAAGGGACAGATTTAATGTGGCTGATGCTAAGCCTCTTGGAGTGCCATTGCAGCCACGTGTTAAGCTTTCCAAGGATGACTGTCCCAAAGATGATGATGCAGCCAATTACATGAAGAGTGTTCCATATGCATCAGCTTGTGGTTCACTTATGTATGCTATGGTTGACACTCGGCCAGACATTGCTCATGCAGTGGGAGTTGTTAGCAAGTTCATGGTTAATCCTCGTAGAGCTCATTGGGAGGCAGTCAAATCTATCTTGAGATATTTGATAGGAACTAAAAACAAATGCCTCAGTTATGGAAAGGACCCATTAGAGCTGAAGGGATTCTGTGATTCCAGCATGGCGTTGATGTGGATACACAGAAATCCACAAGTGGCTAAGCTTTCACTCTTGCATGTGGTGTTGTATCATGGTGCAGCAGACTGCAAAAGATTGTTGCTTTGTCTACTATTGAGGCTGAATATATTTCAGCCACTGAGGCTTCCAAGGAAGCAGCATGGTTAGCACGTCTTTGCAGTGAATTTGGTTTACCAGACAGAGCACCTATGCTTGGTTGTGATAGCCAAAGTGCCATATGTTTGGCAAAGAACGCCATGTTCCATGCATGCACAAAACATATTGATATGCGATATCACTTCATTCGCGAGGTGCTTGAGGATGACCTTATCACATTGGTTAAGGTCCATACATCACAAAACCCTGCAGATGTTCTCACTAAGTGCTTATCCAAAGCACAACATCAGTTATATACACAAATGGCGGGAGTCACGTAGCTTACAGGCACCATTTATGCCTTTAAGTGGGAGGTTGTTGGCGTAAAGCCCTAAATGACCCCTTCATAGTGTATACATGTGTATAGGCCTATTTATAAAGGCTAAGTCACTTATTCTTTATTTTTTGGGCCAAAGTTCAATTTGAACTTGGCAAACCCTAAAAGGGTTCTTTATAACATAACTTCATAACACTTTTGGCTAGCTCACTTTTGAGTGAAGCCTCCCAAAAGCTGATCGATCCCCTCTCTCTCTCTTCCAAGCAACTCTGCCTCCATTCTTGGCTATCGCCTCCACTTTTGAGGCATATACACACATCCTCTACCCCTCTAGCACCACATCTCAACCCTTTCAGTGTGATGAGGAAAGAGAATTAGAAGGCATGCAAATAGCTTCCTCAACCCAATGCGTTGGCATATCAAAGAGAACTAGAGTTGAAAGCTCTAGTATTATACCTCCTCTAATATGGGTGAAGATCCAAGTGAAATGAGGAAACCTTTAACCAAAGTGGATAACCATGCAAATGGGTCATTGCATAGGTCAGTGTCAAAGCTAGCCTGCAAAGGCAAACAATGAGAGAGGCCACTAGAGAGATCACAAAATTATTCATTCGTTACACTATCCCTTTCAATGTGGCTAGAACTAATCAAAGGAAAAAGATCATAAAGTCAATTAGCCACATTGAATGTTAGTGGAAAGATCTTTCAACAAAGACCTTGTGCACAAGGGAATTAAAGAAAGAAAAAGCATATTTGGAAGTGCAGCTTGAAATCTTGCGAGACAAAGATGAAATATGGATGCACCATCTTGGGTGATAGTTGGTCAAATGCATGTAAGAGACATGTATATAATGTTATCATGTCATGTTGCAAGGGGTCTATGTCTTGGAAAGCCCTGATTACACATACATTCCATTGATTGAGCACATTTGACTTCACGTGTAAAGTGTAATTTCTAAAAAAAAATCATTGAGAAAATCGAGGCTCACAATGTGGTGCAAGCGAAAACAAATAATGGAAGCAATTGTGTAGCCATGGGAAGTATACTTGAGGAGTATCTTTCTATTGTTTGGATCCGGTGTCCTTCTCATTGCTTAGATCTTTTGATTGACGATAAGGGTAGTATATGTTGAGTCAATGCAATCTTTGCCATTGCAAGAAATATGATCAGGTTTGTGACCAAACAACCGAATATGTTGGCTATGTTTCGAGCTAATAGACAATTGGAGATCCTAAAGCCAATCATCACAAAGTTGACTTACCTATTTGTGGTCCTAAAAAGACTCGTTTCTGTGAGAAAAAATTTAATTCACACATTCAAAACTCATGAGCCGATTGTTTAGGATAAGAGCACCACTCCAAAGTTCTTGCCGCTTAGACTCCATGTTATGAATGAGTCTTGGTTGGTTGAGGCAGAGGGTTTAGTTAAGACACTATCTCCTATAAACATTGTCCTACAGAGCATCAACATGGAGGACAATACTATGGGCCTTCTCTATAAGTAAATGGACAAAATTGAAGAGGCTCTAAATAAAAACACGTAGTTACTTACTGAAGTACACTGTACAACTTTTTTTTTTTTTCCATTTTTCTTATTTTCATTACTCTTGATTATATTACATGTATAATGTATTATATCTTGATTTTTTTCCATTATTGTAGGTGGAAGAGATACAACGAATGTGGAATAGGCATTAGGATTGGTTTCATAAACCAATTCATGTTGTCACTCGTATATTGCATCCACTATGGCATAGTGAGAATCAGCTTCAAAGTGAAGAGCTACATTTCGACTTTCAAGAGTATATATAACGTTAGAGTGGTCATGATTTAAAGATCATCCGTCTAATTAAGGATGATCTTCTTGCCTTCAAGAATGAGCCCACCACTTTGGTAGACGGATAGCAAAGCTTTGAGAGACTCAAACTCAAATCCCACTTGTCTTATGGCTCACAACTTCCTTGGATTTGTATTTATTCCAATGGATGTTAAATGGGCCTTTTGCATGGTGATTTAGATGAAGAGCTCTACATGAAACGACCAGAAGGATATGCCATTCTTGAAAAAGAGCATCTGGTATGCAAGCTGAAAAGAAGTTTATATGGGCTGAAACAAGCCCTCACTCAATGGTATAAGAAGCTTGATGCATTTATGCTCAAACATGGGTTCAAAAGAAGACATGCAGACCATGTTCGTACACCAAAAAGCATGATGATGGCAGCCCAATCATTCTAATCTTGTATATAGATGATATGCTGCTGGCTGAGAACAAAAAGAGCACCCTAAATGCTCTAAAACAGCACCTGAACTCTGCATTCTCAATGAAAGACCTTGGAGAAGCTGAGGACATACTTGATATGTGAATACAAAAGGGTAGCCAACAGCGCACGTTGCATCTACTTCAAGAAAAGTACATTGAAAATGTGATGGACAGATTTATGTAAAGCCTCTTGGAGTGTCATTGCAGCCACATATGAAGCTTTCCAAGGATCGTTGTCCACAAAATGATGAAGCAGCCAACCATATGAAAGGTGCTCCATATGCATCAGCTTGTGGTTCACTTATATATGCAATGGCTGCTACTAGGCCAAGCATCGCCCATGTAGTGGGAGTTGTAAGCCAGTTTATGGCTATTCTTGGCAAAGCTCATTGGGATGCAATTAAATTTATCTAATTTTAAAGGAACCGAAGGTAAATGCCTATGCTATGGAAAGAGCCCATTGGAGTTGAAAGGATTTTGTGATTTTGACATGGCAGGTGATATGGACACAAGTAAATCCAAAGTGAATATGTGTACACTCTTGCAAAAGGTGTTATTTCATGGTACTCTAGACTTCAGTGGATAGTAGCACTATCTACTACAGAGGCTGAACATATTTCAGCCACAGAGGCTTCCAAAGAAGCCATTTGGTTAGCACACCTATTAGTGAGTTTGATTTTCCTAACAAGGCACCTGTTCTTGGTTGTGTTAGTCAAAGGCAAAGAATGCCATGTTCCATGCTCGCATAATTTACAAAGCATATTGATGCAAGTTACCACTTTATCAAAGAGGTGTTAGAGGATGGCCTTATCACTTTGATCAAGGTCAATACTTGACATAATCCTAGAGATGCTCTCACTCAGTGTCTACCCGAGGCACAAAATCCGCTACGTATACATATGGTGGGAGTTACTTAGCGTAAAGGAGCCTCCTTGGCCCTTTTAAGTGTGAGGATGTTGGGAATAAAGCCCCCAAGGAATCTCCTTTTGTACATTTTGACCCTTTCAAATGATAGCTCACTTCGAGTGCTTTCCAAATATATTTTATATTTTTTGGATCCGTCACCCCAAATAGGGAAATTATAGGCATTTACATGATTCTTATGATTTTTGGTCATTTGATATGTGAACATGGCCAACTGACCTACAAGTCACTTATCAATAAAACTTGGTCCCAAAATCACATAACTTGAAGGAGATTTCGACAACTTCAACTTCTCCATCTTCTTCTCTGAATTTGTATGCAAGTTCCTCTCTTTACTTTCTCTCACCCCATGCCAGAGCTCACTCCCTTGGTGTTTGGTGCAAACAAGTCCATCTGACATCATCACGTAGCTCTCTGCAGCCTCTTTCAGAGGATCTCCAAAGCGACCTCTCAGCAAAATATGTGAGACCTCCAATAGTGTATGAGCATACACTACTCAAAGCACTCCAACAACTCCAAGAGTAAAGCTACTCCTCCATAACTTCTCATACACAAAATAACCCTTTTTTTTTAATTGCCTTTGACCTGGTTTGACTGTTTGATAATGACCTAATCTAATCAAAATGTTCATAAATATGTACAATGAATGGTGTAATCAAGCCTAAAAATGTACAAATTAGATTTCTAACAAGTCTTAGAAGCTAAAATCTAACAATAGGATCATCATTAAAGGCAAAACCATTGCACAGCGACACATGGCTTGTGGGACACACGAGGAGATTCACGTTGCGGTTTGGAATTGCAATGGAGATCTACCGACACACCATAGTTGCGATGCAATGCGTTGTGTAGCATTTGCAAGCGTTGTGAAGTACGCAACGCGTTGCATTGCAAACAAAATTTTTTGCTCTCCCCCTTGAGCCCGGAACGGGCTCGTGGGGGAGGGCATTTCACATGCTTTCCACTCCAGAGTCCAGATCTCTCCCATGTGCTTGCATCCGAGCCCTCGACCGAGAGAGAGAGAGAGAGAGGGAGACAAAGAGACAGAGAGAGAGAGAGAGAGACTCACCATACCTAAACCAAAGCAAAATTGTTGGAAGTACGTGTCTAGCCAAGGGAAATTTGGATCAAGCAGGAGTGAGAGATGGACATGTAACCTATGTGGTTACAAAGGGGGTGATGGGGCAAATCGTATCAAAGCCCATCTTGCCAAATTTAGTGGTTTGGGCATTGCAGCATGCAAACAACCTATGCCTAGTGAGCTACGCAAAACAAAGGATATAGTGGAGAAGAAGTTAGAGCCCATGATGGGCACATGGGAGAAGTATGGATGCACTATTATGTGCGATGGATGGACAGACATCAGAAAAAGGAATCTATATAACATACTAGTGCATTGTTGCAAAGGCAATATGTTCCTTCGCACCATTGATGCACCACAAGCTTGACGTACAGTGACAGGTATGTATGGCTGAAATTTCAAGTTTTAATTTTAAGATATGCATTTGAATTTTGCATATGCTAGATATATGTATTATGTATGTACATGGCACATGCACATTGCATGTATATTATATTGTTGCTTGTATATACTATATAGTATGCAATGTGCATCATGCATGTGCCATGTGCATTGTGCCATCATCCATGGAGCATGTTGGGAGGTGCATGTTGCATGTAAAGTGACAAGTCTTTTCATATATGCCATATGGCTGATTTCGTGTAATTTTTGTCTCACAGGTGAGTTTATATATAGTCATATCCGCTAGGCTATTTTGGATGTCGGTCAAAAGAATATTGTGCATGTCATTACCAACAATGGAAATAAATGTGTGGCCATGGGTAGATTGTTAGAGGTCGAGTTTCTCTCTATTGTATGACCCCATGTGCCGCACATAGCATTGATCTTTTGATAGAGGATCTTGGAAAGATCCCTTGGATTCATTCTATTTTTTCCACCTGTCATAAGGTGGTCTCTTTGTTCACAAATAGAACAAAACTATTAGCTATTTTCGGATCATATAGTGAGTTGGATATCCTAAAGCCTACGAAGAACAGATTTGCTTACATGTGCATAGTGATGGAGACTACTTCGAGTGCGGAAGGCTTTGATGCAGACAGTTGTATCTACAGGGTGGACTGCTTGGGATGGACACACTACCCCCATAGCAGATTTTGTGCGGATTACATGCTTGTCAGATTCATTTTGGAGGGATGTAGAGGCACTTGTGCGTGCCATACATCCACTATATTATGTTCTTCGCATCGCTGATATGGAGGGGAGTACATTGGGACTCGTCTATGAGTTCATGTATCGAGTTGGCGAGTCCCTTTCACGTTGCCCATATTTGACATTGGACAAGTATTTATTAAGTTATTACTTGTTACTTTGAAGTTTGAATTTTTGACACTTAAAGCTCTTATTATCTTAAAAATTACTCTCTAAAATTTTATAATTTCTTTGTTTATAGGATTGAGAAGCTTAAGGCTGTGTGGAGGGATCGATGGCATTGGTTTCATTGCCCGATCCATGGGACTTATTGCATCCCTTATGGAGATCTAAGCAAGCCATCATGGATGAGGAGCTCTTGAGTGCATGGAACATATATGTATATAGACTTTACCGACATTACCGAGTTGATGTAGAGTTTCGACTTCAGTTGGAGAGAGAGCTCTTGGTATTCCAAAATGGTGGTGGCCATTTTGGAAAGGATACGGTTTGTTTGAGATCTACTCAATTGCGGCCAGTATCATGGTGGGAGATGTATGGTGCTAGTGCTCCTCAGTTGGTAAGAACTAAGTCAAAAGTCTTTAGTGTATTGCATGACATGTGCTAAATATGTACTATGATTTATATACTAATTATTTTTTGAATTATTTTGTAATGCATAGAGAGTTAGCTATTTGTATCCTTTCACAGTACTGCAGCGTAAGTCCTTGCGAAAGGAATTGGAGCACATGGGCCCTCTTCCATACAAAGAAGAGGAACAGACTATCTACAGCACAATTGTAGCGGCTAGTTTATTGCTACTGCAACATGCATCTCTTGGAGAGAAGCGGTCATATAGGAGATGTGAGGGAGGTAAACGTGGATACAATAGATATAGAGAAAGTGAGAGATATTCTAGATATTCCTCCAAAGGATTTGGACTTATATACTATGTTGTACCATGAGTTGACCTTACCTCTGCATGATACCAGATCATCTCGCAGACGCAGAGGACCTAGCGGTAGTGGTGGCGCATCAACTAGCAGCAGACCACATACCACTACTACTACTACTGAGGAGGAGGAGGAGGAGGATGATGATGATGAGAGTGATGATTTGTCATCTGACACAATGTCAGAGTGTCAGAGTGACAGAGTTTGATTATTGACATTTGAGACTTTGATATTTCACATTTGACGTTTGATATTTCATCATTCATGATATGTTTTTATTTTGATGTATCAACGATCATTTATGTTATGAATCATGATGTTTATTGTAATTTGTTAAAAGTTAGAAACTAGAAAGTTAGGTATTAAATGTTATGATATGATATTATGTTGTTAGAATCTAGATGATGATGTTATGATTATTGATGTTAAATCTTATAATTTATGATCTATCATGATTCATGTGACATGTTAGATCATAGATGATATTCACATCATTGAATGATAATTGATGTCAGAATCCAGATGGATGTAAGTTGTAACATGTTAAAACTTTAATATTTATCATGTGGCATGAATGATGTAATGAGTTACCACTAACCAATCGTCAATCCAAAGTCGTAACTCGTGAGTCGTGACTCATGACTCACACGTCACAACCAAGTTAGATTGATAATCTCTATTATATATGATATATCTTATATTGTAATATGTATTTTATGATATATATAGTCATATCCCATCTTATTACATATCATAGGACCCAAAATACCTAAAAAATACATATATAAATTTTGAACAATAAATAACTTTATCGCAATGTGCAGGTCAAGACATCGCCCTTGTTGCTCACCCGTTGCTAATCTATTGATAACCCATTGTCGTTGCCGTTGCCGTTGCTAAAACGTTGCTTTCCACTATGCAACACACCCAAACAAGCTTGAGGAGGTGATGAGAGTATGAGAAATCATTATACTTACATATACAAACAAAAGCACGGATGCATGGATTTGAGTGGGAATCTCTAGAGTCTACACCGAGGATAAATGTGTAAGTACGCCTCTCAAAGATCAAGGGGAGTGGCCATTCATAGTAGATTAAAAATAAGTGCCGGAGATCCAAAGGCCCACTACATCTGGATTGGATCTTCTTCGCCCTCTCACGAGATAGGATCATCCACATTGCCTTATGTTATTTTTGCTCCACAAGCTCCAAATTCACCTTAGTTGAGCAAGAGTCATCATTGACAAAGGCCTCACCTTATGCATGCCTCCCTGAGGGGATTATGGAGTACTCCACATTTGGTGAAGTCTTCTTATGGGAGGCTTCAATGCTCACACCGGCAATGAGCAATGTGAAGCATATGACCACGAGGACCCAGACGCATTACACTCTCTCTATGAGGAGGCCACTTTGAGAGCTACAATAGACAAAGCTCGAGTCACAAGTTACAAACATCTAGTTCAAATTGGGTCTTCGCACCTTCTCAAGGAGGGAGGGGAGAGCATAATTGACTATATTCAAGCACCTAGGGAAACCATATACATCTACTTCAAATTGGAAGCTCTTGTAGGCAACATGGAGTTGTGGAGGGAGGAGGAGCACGATTGACTATATTCAAGGACCTCGAGAGACCATACACATTATCACATCCTTCTCTATTCAACCCATACTCATCGGGCCAGAGCATACACACCTCTCGTTCACTATCACGAGAGACGCATCCCACATCTCTTGAGCATGCACGCCGCATGCTACCATCCATTCCACACATGAGCTAGCTTCTTTTACTCAACAAAGGCCGAGCATGGCCTATGTGTCCTTCATAATCCACACCACTCCTGATCCTCAAATCACATATCTCCTCCGTCTGCTAAACTTCAGGCACTAATGACGAGCTCTTTTTCACAAACCACCCATGCAAGACCCATCCCTCCCCTTGGGACTACGCCCCAAACGAGCTTGAGCTATATTGCCTATTTGTGAGTATGGATAGCATGATGGCATGGCACACTCTCCGCAAGCAATATCTTACTACACTTATTGAGGATCCACAAATATGGCATAATTTTGCAGAGATACTAAATGAGATACAAAGGCCAAGCTATATGGAACTGTACCTACGGTAGGGCTAAGATCATATACACAGATGGGTTTACGAACCCTAGGCAAGGAAAGCTTCAAACATGCATTCTCCATCATTGACCGCATCTTCGTTTTGCTACCTCATTGACGAGGCAAGGATGTGGAAGAAGAGGCTTTAGTGCTTCTTTGTGGATTTCCGCAAGACCTTCAATATAGTCCCACGCAAGAGGCTCTTCCAGAGTCTTCCCAACCTCATGGTACTAGTATAGATGATTTAGGCCACATCAGCTCTCTATGAGAGAGAAACTGGTTGAGTTCAATGCCCAGGTGGTTTATCACAAACTGTTGCTAGCACCATTTGCATTACGCAAGGATGTAGACTCTCTCTACCACTCTTTGGGCTCTACATCTACGAGATCTTCAACTACATACTATATACTCAGGGAGGGAGAGAAGGGACTCGGGAGTGGCTTGGCAAGTATTCCAATCCACATCATGTTATATGTTGATGATATTGTGTTAATTTCAGAGTCACATGTAGGCTTGCAATGCCATCTTGAGGATGTGAACAATTTTTGCACACATAGAAGGATGACTCTCGACCTTTGCAAAACCAAGGTTATGATCTTTCGCTCATCCACTCCAGTGAGGAGTGAAGGACAGGTTGATGTGGTCACCTCATATGTCTACCTTGGAGTCACATTTGCCAGTCTACATGGAACCTTCACTATGTCGTAGGCAGCTACTGTTGACCGGATCTTGCAAATGCACGTACACAAAGATAGTACAGAAATGAAATCTCACAAAAGCATACACAGAATAGAAAGAGACAAGAAACTAAACACAAGATTGGGTACAATCTCCCCCACATACTCTAATGGACGAGTCTATCAGTGTATGTATATTTATAGGTATTTTTCATTACATCCTGAATAGAAGATACATGAGGGTGGCGCTTCGAAAAGCATGGTTTTAGGAAAATTTGATTTATTTACAAATCCTCAAGACATTAAAATCCATATAACATTCCATTATTCCATAAAGTATAATATGCCTCTCAGTTGACAAGAATAAAATAGACATGGATGGCCAGTCACATGTCCCATCACTAAACAATCATAAGTATATTCCATGTAAAAACACATGCATGGAAATGAAAAACTGGAATT